>CM045890.1:55612101-55654601 GCA_025169545.1 Anguilla japonica
GAGCAGTTAGAGGTTAGGTGTCTTGCTCAGGGACACTTCGACATGCCCAGGGCGGAGGATCGAACTGGCAACCCTCCGACTGCCAGACAACCGCTCTTACCTCCTGAGCTACATGCTGTCCATAAGAGTACCTCTAAGTGTGCAATGTGATCTATAAGAGTACCTGTAAGTGCGTAATGTGATCTATAAGAGTACCTGTAAGTGCGTAATGTTGTGATCTATAAGAGTACCTGTAAGTGCGTAATGTTCCGGTCCGTAAGAGTGCCTGTAAGTGCGTAGTGTTGTGGTCTATAAGGGTACCTGTAAGTGCGTAGTGTTGCAGTTTGTAAGAGTACCTGTAAGTGCGTAATGTGATCTATAAGAGTACCTGTAAGTGCGTAATGTTGTGATCTATGAGTACCTGTAAGTGCGTAATGTTCCGGTCCGTAAGAGTACCTGTAAGTGCGTAGTGTTGTGGTCTATAAGGGTACCTGTAAGTGCGTAGTGTTGCAGTTTGTAATAGTACCTGTAAGTGCGTAATGTTGCAGTCTGTAAGAGTACCTGTAAGTGCGTAATGTTGCAGTCTGTAAGAGTACCTGTAAGTGCGTAATGTTGCAGTCTGTAAGAGTACCTGTAAGTGCGTAGTGTTGCAGTTTGTAAGAGTACCTGTAAGTGCGTAGTGTTGCAGTTTGTAAGAGTACCTGTAAGTGCGTAGTGTTGCAGTCTGTAAGAGTACCTGTAAGTGCGTAGTGTTGCAGTTTGTAAGAGTACCTGTAAGTGACGTAGTGTTGCAGTTTGTAAGAGTACCTGTAAGTGCGTAATGTTGCGGTCTATGTTCATGGTGGAGGTCTCGCAGTTCTCGGAGATGTACTTGTAGTCGGAGGGGCAGCCCTCCTCATCCACCCCATTGACACAGGGAATCGGCACATTCTCATAACCCTGAGCCACATCACTACAGGGAGAACACACACACTGAGGGGTCAGTACAATCTATACACCCCGTATGTTATTAACACGGAACTGAGAGAGGGGGTTAATACAGTCTCTACACACTGACTGACTGAACACTACAGACCACTAACACTGCCCTGAGAGGGGGTTAATACAGTATATACACACTGACTGACTGACTGACTGAACACTACAGTACATTAACACTGCACTGAGAGAGAAAGACTGTGCATTACAATCCAGCGATTGACACATATCAACGAATCTTCCAAATATGAACAGATTGGACAAAAAAAAGACAGAGAAGGAAGGCGCCAAACCTGCAGATGATCCTCTCCGTGCGAACGACCCGATTGGCTATCCCCCTCCGCAGCTTCCTGTTGATCTGGAGCGACACCCACACTGGCGAATCGCATCGCGCCAGGGAGAGGGGCGTGTCCCCTTCCCGGTTCATGATGTCGATGTCTGCCCCCCGAGACAGGAACAGCCTAAGGGAGGGCCAAAGGTCAAAGGTCAAAACAGGACAGGAACCACATTTTATATGAACTTTTATTTATATATCAATTTTTATGAAAACCTTTTCTGTTGTCATTTTACACCTTGTTGTCCCCAATTTCAGTACAGCAATGCAAATACAAAACCAGGATAATTCCCTTATTTTGTCATAGTTTTTTGGTCACATTTTATATCTAGCTCTATTCTTCTTAACTTATACTTCTTTTGACCAATAGCAATCATCTAATTGATGTCCAATGGTGTCCTTACAAAAGTTAGAGTCACCAGAACCCACATACAGCAAAATTCGGATTAAATGGCACAAGATTGGATGGCGTGGGACTGCTCCGTTCTGATTGGACGGATGGGAGACTGCTCCGTTCTGATTGGACGGATTGGGACTGAATGCTCCGTTCTGATTGGACGGATGGGAGACTGCTCCGTTCTGTTTGGACGGATGGGGGACTGCTCCGTTCTGATTGGACGGATTGGGCACTCACGTGACGCAGTCCAGGTAGCCCTCGCGGGAGGCGATGTGGAGGGGCGTGTCTCCGTGCATGTTCACGGAGGACAGGGGGCAGCCAGCGTTCAGGACCAGCTCAGCAATCTCCACACTGCCAGCGAAGGACGCCCAGTGCAAACACACATTCATCTCCTAGGCGGGGGGGGGGAGAGAGGGAGAGGGAGGGAGAGTGGGAGGGAGAGAGAGGAAGAGGGAAAACCAGAAAGCGGGGGAGAGAGAGGTAGGGCAAGAGTGGGAGGGAGAGAGAGGAAGAGGGAAGAAAGCAGAGAGAAAGAGAGAAGAGAGAATTATACACCATTCAAGCAGTGTTGCAAGATGCTTTGGCTAAAACTGTTAAATGTGTAAATGGTTCATGGAGTCATTTCAGCAAACGGGGTGGGGCTCAGCAAACAGGGGGCGGGGCTCAGTAAACAGGGGCGGGGCTCAGTAAACAGGGGGCGGGGCAGGGGGCGGGGCTCAGTAAACAGGGGCGGGGCTCACCTTGTCTTTGAGGGTGACATCAGCGCCGCGGTTGAGCAGGGCTCTGATCACAGTGATGTGCCGGTGCTCCGCCGCCCAGATAATGGGGGTCCAGCCCCCACTGTCCTGAGAGCCCAAACACCAAGAGTTACCACACACCAAGAGTTACCCCACACCAAGAGTTACCACACACACACACACACACACACCAAGAGTTACCCCACACCCAAACACCAAGAGTTACCACACACCTACACCAAGAGTTACCACACACACACACCCACACCAAGTTACCCCACACACACCCACACACCAAGAGTTACCCCACACACACCCACACACTAAGAGTTACCCCACACCAAGAGGTACCACACACACACCCACACACCAAGAGTTACCACACACACACACACACACACCAAGAGTTACCACACACCAAGAGATACCACACACACACACACACACACACCAAGAGTTACCCCACACCCAAACACCAAGAGTTACCACACACCCACACCAAGAGTTACCACACACACACACACCCACACCAAGTTACCCCACACACACCCACACACCAAGAGTTACCCCACACACACCCACACACGAAGTTACCCCACACCAAGAAGTACCACACACACACACACACACACCCACACACCAAGAGTTACCACACACACACACCAAGAGTTACCACACACCAAGAGATACCACACACACACACACACACCCACCCACACACCAAGAGTTACCACACACACACACCAAGAGTTACCACACACACACACACACACACCAAGTTACCCCACACACACCCACACACCAAGAGTTACCACACACACACACCAAGAGTTACCCCACACCAAGAGGTACCACACACACACACACACACACCCACACACCAAGAGTTACCACACACACACACCAAGAGTTACCACACACCAAGAGATACCACACACACACACACACCCACACACCAAGAGTTACCCCACACACACCCACACACTAAGAGTTACCCCACACCAAGAGGTACCACACACACACACACCCACACACCAAGAGTTACCACACACACACACACACCAAGAGTTACCACACACACACACACACACACACACACACACACACACCACAAGAGTTACCACACACACACACACAAGAGCCCACACACCAAGAGTTACCACACACACACACACACACCAAGAGTTACCCCACACACACACATGCACACACACACACCAAGAGTTACCACACACACACACACACACCAAGAGTTACCACACACACACACACAAGAGCCCACACACCAAGAGTTACCACACACACACACACACACACACACTGTCCTGAGAGCCCACACACCAAGAGTTACCCCACACACACACACACACACACACACACCCCCACACACTGTCCTGAGAGCCCAGCACACCAAGAGTTAATACAGGCGCACACAGACACACACACACACACACGCATACACACATACGCACACACACACTCTTACACACACAGACACACACACACACATACACAGGCACTCTCACACACACACACACACAGGCAGTCACACTCACACACACACACCTATACACTGACACACACACACAAACACACACACTCGCACACACACACACACACACTGCACACACACACACACACACACACACACAGGTACACACCGGCCGCAGTCCCTCACCTGTGCGTTGATGTCCACCTGGCCGGTTCCCAGGAGCAGAGTGACGATCTCCAGGTTGCCGAGCTTCGCAGCGTGGTGCAGACCCGTGGAGCCGTCCTCCTCCTGGTGGGACAGAGGGAGAATTACACCCTTAAAATCATGTCATGCCCGCTTCATAAATGTTCTGCATTTGTGTCTGAAATACTGGCAAAAATCAAACATTAGAATGAACTAACTGAACACAAGAGGATAGAGAAGACTACCAGTAGTCAAAAACACACTGGCTGCATCTGAAAGGTGTAGTAGGTGGCTAGTAGAGGTGTAGCAGTAGGCTTCTGTTTGAGATGCAGCCAGTGTGACTGCACTCCTAAGGGTGTAGTAGGTGGCCAGTTGAGGTGTAGCAGCAGGCTTCTGTTTGAGATGCAGCCAGTGTGACTGAACTCCTAAGGGTGTAGTAGGTGGCCAGTAGAGGTGTAGCAGCAGGCTTCTGTTTGAGATGCAGCCAGTGTGACTGCACTCCTAAGGGTGTAGTAGGTGGCTAGTAGAGGTGTAGCAGCAGGCTTCTGTTGGAGATGCAGCCAGTGTGACTGCACTCCAAGTGTGTAGTGGCTAGTAGAGGTGTAGCAGCAGGCTTCTGTTGGAGATGCAGCCAGTGTGACTGCATCCCTAAGGGTGTAGTAGGTGGCTAGTAGAGGTGTAGCAGCAGGCTACTGTTTGAGATGCAGCCAGTGTGACTGCATCCCTAAGGGTGTAGTAGGTGGCTAGTAGAGGTGTAGCAGCAGTCGAGGACGAGCCCAGTACTCACGGCATGGTAGACACACGCGCCGCTCTGTATCAGATACCGCACCACCTCCATGTGGTTGTTGACAATGGCTTCCAGCAGAGGGGTCCTCAAGTCTTGTCCTGGGCGTCAACTTTAGCGCCTGCCTATAAAAAAAAAAAAAACCACAAGCAAACACACAAAGTTTTACAAAAGCACTGACAGAGGCAATGAAAGAGACCTCACAGGGCTTTGTAACCAAAGACATTGTATTGGGGACCATCTCTCACTGAGCAGATAAAAGGTGTGGGGCTTATCTGTATGAGCAGGTGAAAGGTGTGGGGCTTACCTGTATGAGCAGGTAGCAGACCTCCAGCAGGCCCCTCTGGGCTGCAGCGTGGAGAGCACAGCGGCGATTCTGGGAGTCGGACTGGTAGGCGGGGTCAATACCCTCCACTGAGAGAGGGGGAGGGGGAGGGAGAGAGAGAGAGGGGGGAGAGAGAGAGAGAGAGAGAGGGGAGGGGAAAGGGAAAGACAGAGAAGACAGAGATAGAGAACCATTTACCTTTCAATGCACTGTTGCAAGATGCTTTGGCTAAAACTAAAGTGAAGCCCACACACACGCGCGTGCATATGAACGCGTGCGCACACACGGGTACGTACTGAGCATGAGCAGAACGCGCTGGACCTCCCCTTGTTTGGCGGCAGGGTAGAGCTGGCGGGGGTGGAACCTCAGCTTCTTCCTCCTGCGTAACCACGGAAACAGCTGTGCGTCAACAGTGTGTGTGTGCGTCTGCCCGTGTATAAGCGTGTGCGTGAGTAAGAGTGTGTCTGTGTGAGTACTATGCGAGTGTGTGTGCGTGCACTAAGCGAGTGTGTGTGCTTGTGTGTGCGTGTATACTGTGTGAGTGGGTGAGTGTGTGAGCATGTGTATATGTGAGGATGTGTGTACTGTGTGCACGTGTGTGTGTGTCTGACTGCATGAGTGTGTGTTTTTGAGTGTATATATGTGTGTGTGTGTACTGGGTTAGTGAGTGTGTGTGTGTGTGTGTGTGTGTGTGTACTGGGTGAGTGAGTGTATGTGTGTGTGTGTATACTGGGTGAGTGTGTGTTTGTGTGTGTGTACTGAGTGAGTGAGTGAGTGAGTGTGTGTGTGTGTGTGTGTGTGTGCATGTATACACGTACCTCTCAGTGTCCTGGATGAGAATGGCCTTCTGCAGCGCCGCCCTGCTGGGCCCTGGCGGCAGTGCGCTCGGGCACACCGGCCTCCCATTGGGCAGGCAGAGGGAGGGGCCAACGCTGTCCACGCCCCCCTCTCCTGGTGGGGCCACGTCCTCCACCCCTCCCGAACCCGGAGCCTGCTGGACCTGCTGCTCCGGACCCATCCGCACCTCCCTACGACCGTGCATACGAGCACTGGGGGGAGGGGGGGGGGGGAGATAGAGGGAGAGAGGAAGAGAAAGAGAGAGAGAGAGAGAGCACATTTGAATCTAGCACATCATGCGATCACTTGATCCGTGAAATAACTGAAAAATTACCATCCCTAATTTTACCATTACAGATTTGATTCCCTTATGTTTTATTTTCCATGCATCCCTCTATCCCTTCATCCCTGCCCTGCCCCCCCCCCTTCTTACCTGCTGGGTCCCACGGCCCTCTTCACTCGCGGGGGTGCCCCGACGGGGGCGTGGAGGGAGAGGGAGGAGGGGAGGGGCGGGGGGAGGGAAGGGGTGGTGGTGGAGGCGGAGGCCGTGACGACGGTCGCCGTGGAGGCAGTCGGCACGGTGACCTCCTGGGCCTCGGAGGCGTCCTCCCCACAGTGGGGGCAGAAGAGGAGGCCGCCTCCCATGCCCCGCCCCCTGTCCCGCCCGCCGCCGCCGCCCCCTAGCACCGAAACGCAGCCGCGGTGGAAACGATGCGCGATACGCAGGTCTGGGCAGCACTCCAAAAACGTACCCTAGAGAGAGAGAGAGAGAGAGAGGGAGAGAGAGAGGGGGGGGGGGGGAGGGAGAGAGAGAGAGAGAGAGGGGGGGGGAGGGAGACAGAGAGAGAGATAAAGAGAGAGAGAGAGAGAGAGAGAGAGGGGGGGGGAGGGAGAGAGAGAGAGAGATAGAGGAGTGTACTGAGATGTTACTCATGAACTACTCAGATTTGGCTGGATCCACTCATCAAATTAATCTCCTACTCAAAAATTACTCAGATTACTCAAACCCTAATCACACAGCCTACCCAAACAATACTGACAGCCTACCCGAACGCTACACACGGCCTACTCAAATGCTACACACTGCCTACTCAAATGCTACACACACAGCCTAGTCAAACGCTACACACGGCCTACTCAAACGCTACACACAGCCCGCTGTCTCACCGTGATGCAGAAGTAGCCGCAGCCTGGGCAGCAGTGGTGCTTGACCATGTGTGAGCGATGGCTCTCGCACAGGACCATGAGGGGCACGCGACTGGACGGCCTCATCGTCTCCCCCTTCACTATGGTGTTGGTACAGCCCACCAACTGCCAGAGGGAAAGGGGATTTAATGCATGTACACCCCCCCCTCCTTTTCTGCACATTGGTACCGCCCGTCAATTTAGAGAAAGCATACACAGACACACTCACACAAATGCACGCAGACACAGACACACAGACCAACACACACACACAAACGCACGCAAACACACACAAACACACACACAGACATACAACACACACACACACACACACACACACACAGACACACACACTCACCTCTCCGTTTATGCTCTCGGTTGCCATGCAGAGCCGGTTGCCAGGTCCGCTCAGCCCATCCACCCGAGGCGCCTCCATCCTGCAGCTGCACAGAGGCAGCTCCTCCAACCGCTCCATCTCTCCACCCTCACTGTCCGCTACAGAGAGAGAGTACAACCGGTCAGTCTCTCCACCCTCACTGTCTGCTACAGAGAGAGAGTACAACCGGTCAGTCTCTCCACCCTCACTGTCCACTAAAGAGAGAGAGTACAACAGGTCAGTCTCTCCACTCTCACTGTCCGCTACAGAGAGAGAGTACAACCGGTCAGTCTCTCCACCCTCACTCTCCGTTACAGAGAGAACAAACGGTCAGTCTCTCCACTCTCACTGAACAAGAAGGGGGGAGGTACAACTGGGCAGTCTCTCCATCTCACTGTCTGCTAAGAGAGAGAGAGTACAGGGTCAGGTCTGCTACAGAGAGAGAGTACAACCGGTCAGTCTCTCCACCCTCACTGTCCCCTAAAGAGAGAGAGTACAACCAGTCAGTCTCTCCCATCTCACTGTCGCTACAGAGAGAGAGAAGGTCCCTTAAAGGAGGAGACAAGAGGGAGACACTGAAGGAGAGAGAAGGGAGGATGGAGAGGAGAGGGAGACAGAGAGACTCTCACTGAGAGGAAGGGAGGATGGAGAGGAGAAGAGAAAGGAGAGAGAAGGGAGGATGGAGAGGAGAGGGAGACAGAAGGAGAGAGAAGGGAGGATGGAGAGGAGAGGGAGACAGAAGGAGAGAGAAGGGAGGATGAAGAGGAGAGGGAGATAAAGCACAAACAGCTCTGACCTCGCTGGGGGGAGAGCGTCAGACTGTCCGCAGCCGCAATGTCCAGGGAGCCCAGCGGAACCTCGGTGTACTCACTGGAGCCGCCCTCCACCGCCACCGTCTCCGATACTCCTGAGAAACCACACCGAAAAACAACACTGAGCAATAACACTGAGAAACAACATGCAGCAGTAACACTCAGGAGCACTCAGCAACACTGAGCAACAACACTCAGCAGCAACACTGAGAAACAACACCCAGCAGCAACACCCAGGAACACTCAGCAATACTGAGCAACAACACTCAGCAGCAACACTGAGAAACAACACCCAGGAACACTCAGCAATACTGAGCAGCAACACTCAGCAACACTGAGCAGCAAAACCCAGCAACAACACTGAGCGGTAACACTGAGAAACCACACTGAGAAACAACACCCAGCAGCAACAGTGAGAAAACACCCCTCCCTCTCTCTCTCTCTCTCACCTCCCTCCGGTTCCGTCTCCGCTTCCCTCCCCCTCTCTCTCCGCCTCATCCTCCGCCCGGGCGGTATCCATGGCGACTCGCTCCTCCCCTTCTCCTTGGCTCCTCCCCTCATCTGCGGGTCAGATCCTGAGCTCTGGGAGAGAGACGGAGAAGACTGAGACGCCGACGGACAGGGGGGCACGGAGAGACAGGCGCACATGGAAACGCAGACAGGAAAGCAGATGTAGCAGACAGACAGACATACAGATAAACAGACAGACAGGCAGATGTAGCAGACAGACAGACAGATGTAGCAGGCAGACAGACAGACAGATGTACACGCAGAAAGGAAAGCAGATGTAGCAGACAGACAGACAGACGTAGCAGGCAGACAGACAGACAGATGTACACGCAGAAAGGAAAGCAGATGTAGCAGGCAGACAGACAGACAAACAGACAGATGTAGCAGACAGACAGACAGACAGACAGACAGATGTAGCAGGCAGACAGACAGACAGACAGACAGATGTAGCAGGCAGACAGACAGACAGATGTACACGCAGAAAGGAAAGCAGATGTAGCAGACAGACAGACAAACAGACAGACAGACAGACAGACAGATGTAGCAGGCAGGCAGGCAGGCAGGCAGGCAGACAGACAGACAGACAGACAGACAGACAGATGTAGCAGGCAGGCAGGCAGGCAGGCAGGCAGACAGACAGACAGATGTAGCAGGCAGACAGACAGACAGATGTAGCAGGCAGACAGACAGACAAACAGATGTAGCAGGCAGACAGACAGACAGACAGACAGATGTACATGCAGAAAGGAAAGCAGATGTAGCAGACAGACAGATGTAGCAGACAGACAGACAGATAGATGTAGCAGACAGACAGACAGATGGAGGAGACAGACATACAGATAAACAGGCAGACACACAGATCCACATGCAGATTTAGCAGATGGTCAGACAGACACACAGATGTAGTAGATGGACAGATGGACAGACGGACAGACAGACAGACAGAGCCACTCACGCGATCAGAAATATTCCCAGACTCCCCTTCTCCTTCGCTGGCTCGTTCCTCCATCCCTCCATCACCAGACTGTGAAAGACGGGGAAAAAAGGAGAAGAGGTAAGAGGGGAAAGGTCAGTATGACTGACTGGGCCTGCTCACCCTCAGCAAAAAGTGCGTTACACGCAGCAACAGTCCGTTACCCACAGGCAACAGCAGGTTACACACAACAAACACAGCACCAGCAAAGCCGTAGCAATAATCCGTTCTACACGTTTACACCTGCCGACGATGCATCACTTTTCACTTCTCCAAGTGACTCTGGATAAGTGTTTGTAAATGTTTTCTAAGTTATTTTTATGTAACATAACGAAGATGCTATTCCAGTTTGAACATTCACTGCACTTTTTTTTTCACTGGTCATTTACCACACACTGAAGACAGAGTAGACCTGCAAGTCGTGTTTTATTTTTGGTTTTGTTTTTTTGGGGAGGAACTGACCTTGCTATCAGAGTCCCCTCTCTCGTCTGCCGTGTAGTCGTTGTAGAAGAGGCGAAACTCCTCCTCCCCCATGTCCTCCTCCCAGTCCTCCGCCCAATCAGAGCGGCGTTTGGCCACTGGCCCCGCCCCCTCCGCCCGGGGAGTTTCTGCGACAGGCTTTCAAATGGAGGCATGACAACATTGGTCACAAGCGTCCTCCACCCCCCAACCTCTATTTCACCCCCCCAGAGAACCTCACATACACAAGCACTCATTTCCAAGACGGTCAGAGAATACAGAGATGAAAACAAAAAAATGATTTGCTTTGGTCAAGGGTTAAATAAATAAATAAATAAATAAACCAGGTGTAAAAAAAAAAAAAACGTAGAAAAAATTATTTCAAAAACCCTGAAGATGACAAGGCGCCGTACATCTAGTGATGAGGCTTCACAAACCCAAAAATTTTAAACCACACCCACAGACCAAAAATAAAACAAAAGCAGAGTCAGTCCTAGCAGGACACTCTGCCCCGATCCCTCACCTCTTTATCTGCTACCGTGCAGTTCTCTGCTTTCCCTGTAGGGGGTGCTGTGGAGTCCAGGTCAGACCCCACCTTCCTCCTCTTGGCTGCAGCTGAGGCAGAAGATCACACTGTCAGACTGACACACACAGACACAGACACACAGACACAGACACACAGACACAGACACAGACACAGACACACACACACACACACACACACACACACACACGCACACACACACACACACACACGCACACACACACACACACAGTGCCGGGCTGAGCCTTTGGCCGTGAGGCCTCCTGTGTTTTCGGGATTTGGGCCTCACCTGCGCTGCTATCCAACGGGGGACAGGTAAAAGATTCCGTGGGCTGAACGGGCACAATGGGCGACTCCAAGCATCTCACCTGGGGGGGGGGGGGGGGGGGGGCACAGATATAACCCAGGCTAGCACAGGTGAGCCGCTGAACGGTGCCAGCGTTTTTCCCTGGGCAACAGGACTAGCGCCATCTAGCGCAATCACAGAATACGTACAGTTAATGTGCGCATGAGCTGCATTATGTTCCTCGGGAGGGAGGGAAACCCAGGGATAGAGCATGGTGGGCCAGAAACGGGGCATGCCAATGTACCAACTGGCACTTTTAAAACTCCAATCCAATCATCAGCCATTAACTCTAAATTAGGCAATATACCACAGTATATATATATATATATATATATATATATATATATATATATATATATATATACGTATATATGCAAACCTGAGTATATACACGTGGCGAATTGCACATTGAACTAGGGGGTAAAAATGAATTTAAAAAATTTGGGACAAGAGCAGAAAAAATCAAAATGGCCGACTACGGAGGAGGAGACGCACCTGGGTCGGCGGGGGCCTGTTCATGGTCTTGCGGGCACGGTGGATTTTAGGCTGCGGGGGGGCCGCTGTTGGGGGAGGCGTGGAGGAGGAGGTGGAGGAAGAGGAGGGTAAAGGTTTGCTGCCGGGACCCGAAACGCTCATTTTGGCTCTGCTGGTGGAAGAGGAAGAGGAGGAGGAGGTGGAGGAAGGGGCAGGGAGGGTCTTTGCTGCGTGGCCTGGAAGAGGGAGATGAACGAGAGAGAGAGGGAGAGAAAGAGAGAGAGCAAGACCAACGCTGTCAGATCAACAAAGATTAATTATGCATGTACTAACATAATATTTACATATGTAAAAGAATTAACATAATTACAGTACTGTGCAAAAGTCTTTGGCACCCTACATTTTTACATATAATATATAGTATATATTTGGTCTTAGATGTTTTTTTTTGTTTTCTGCATTAGTGTGTCAGTAGAAAAGAGCAAATTTGAGATTTGCAAACATAAATTTTCCAAAAAATGAAATTTTACCGATACATTTTTGTATTTTGTTAAATAAAGTAATATTTTAAGTAACAGACTACTTTTCAGATAAAAACTTGATCAAGGGTCTCTGGGATTACCTGGAGAGCCAGAAGCGAGTGAAACAGCCAAAATCTGCAGAAGAACTGTGGCAAGTTCTCCAAAACTCTTGGAACAACCTACTAGCCGATCTTCTTATAAAACTGCAGGACAGCGTACCTAAGAGAATTGATGTAGTTTTAAAGGCGAAGGGTGGTCACACCAAACATTGATTTTATTTAGTTTTTACTGCTCTTTATATTATTTTTTCGATATTTATAACCTTTCATTTCATTATTTTTGACAGCATCTTAGCTGTACAGAATTTTTTTTCACAGGTGCCTAAGACTTTTGCACAGTACTGTATATTAGCAGATTGTTTTCCTGTTACACACATCTCTACATGTACACGCTCTACATTTAAAACTAGTTTTAAACCACTTTTTTGTTACACAGGTGGCAAAACTGCACGTAACCGAGTTGGCGACGCGGCTTTCGGCGCTACGTTGGGTCGCTTTTGCGTCCGACGAGCAAACCGCGGTTTCACGGAACAGACGGGGGGACTGAGCGGCGAATCAAATCAAACCTGCCGCCAGACTCCGCCCATCCCGCCCGGGCGTATTTACCGCTGAGGCCCTTGCTGCCGGCAGAGCCCGCGGCACCCGGCTTCCCGCCATCCTCGCCACCCTTCGCCGCCGCCTCCTTCACCAGCGACAGCACGCCCCCCATGGGCTCCGTCTCCTTGGAAACGGTCACCGTGGCATCGCATAACTCGCCTATGGAGGAAACGGGGGGCAGTTGAGTCCACAGCACGTTCACTTGTGTGAGAGAACCTATGTCCATGTAAAGGCATGCTATGCAGGACTTTTAAAGCCTGTGTTCACAATCAAAGAAGTCTCTTCTGCTTTGCTGCATCTGAGCCATTACAGAAATTTGATCCCAAACCACATGCCCAGTAGCCACACCCACCCCTCCCCACACAGAAGCGTCCCTGCGCACATTTTACATTAACAAAATTGGACAAAAGTCTGTAAAGGAAGAGATTGCCAGTGCATGATAGATATGCCTTACATGGGTTATTTTTAATCATATTTTCTAGTTCAAAATCCTGCAATAGTAGTTGTTGTTTCCAGCAAGGTTTCCTTGTTGTTGGACATAAAATTAAGTACACATTGTATCATAATAGCTAATTTCAAAGGCAAGAGACAACCATAGAGAAATTATAGCTAAAGTAAAGGGATGTGTATTATTATTACTTTTTTGACAAACGCTTGCGGTGCGAACAGACTTATATATAACCACCGTCCGTATCCGTACTTGCCTGCATCTGATTGGTTAGTATCACGTCTCACGTCCGATTCAGCTTCTTCACCCTTACCCTCGGTTGGCCCCTGCCCTTCGACAGCCGCCTAACAGATTCAGAGGGAAAACGCAACGGACAAGAAAATAAATAAAACCACCAGGCAAAAGTGACCTGCAATACACCAGTTTCATCCCCAGATCGAACGCTCCCAATCTAAGCGTTCCAGAGCATCTGCACATAGAGACACGTCGACCTCTTAACAGCACTTCGTTTACGATCGCGAACTAATCTGGGAATTCCTGGGAAATTAATCTGGGAACCTGGGAGATTGCAGAGATGTAACGTGGGTTGCAATGCAGCTGCAAGACCATAAGACATTTCCCCTTGTCTTGTCTAGCTAGCAAACGCAATTGATGCAAAATAAGCAGGCATTGCAAAAGTGTTCAGATGTAGCCAACGGGTTAACCTGCAAGCAATATTGGACGTGCTAAACCTTAGATGGGGTATCGATCAGACGGCGACCTCGCTGTCGTAGCTGGCACTGTCAAGGATACGATATTACCGTCGGTGAACAGACAATGCGCGAAAAAACTAGCAAGCTTACAGCTGCAAGTTCCATATCTCACAGATATAACCAGTTTTACATAAACCGCTCGCTTAATGAAGAAGACGCAAACGAAGAAGACAGCTGATAGCTGACAGGATAGCTAATTAGACAGTTAAACCAATTCAGCGAGCTAAACAACTGTTGTCTTGCTAGCTCTACCGGTCCGCTAGCTCAGCTAGCCTGGTAGTTCATACAGTGTTGCAAGCTTGCACGTTATGCACTGCAGTGCCTGCACGTGCAATGCATTTAAAATATGAATCGGCGAATCTTCGATTTAAGAGGACACGGACTAGCGTTTATATTTACCTTTAGCGACCTTTTGCAACCATTGTTTGCAATTATTTCCCTACCTCGGCTGCCAGTTCCGACGTCGACATGTCCACCCCGGGTTCCACAAAAAAGCAATCGTTACAGGCTGACGTACCATGCGTCAGCGTACGTCCACCTCCCTTCGTCCAATGATTGCATCTGGATCGGATATTACGTATGACGTCAATTCTCAGTGTCTATAAATGGGCGTAAGCACTGATTCATGAGCAGCGCTCCATTGCGCTGCCTGGGTTATTTACATTGTACGGAAATTAATGTAGCTGATCCAGAATCGGCACTTGGAAACAATACCCATCGCACTTTAGACTTGGTACCCCTCTACGCTCGAGCATCTTGTAGAACAACCAATATGCGCTGTTCAGACACAGGGCCATATTTTTTTTACCGGACTGTACGTTTTAAAGGTATCATATTTATAATCAGACTTATGAAATGAGCAAGATGAAAATCTTAATGCATGATGACTTCTGCAGGACAACTAGTACATGCTGTCCCTAGAATAAATTCTTCAGAGTTGCTAAACGCATATTGCTGAAATTACTTTATCTTATAAAACACCTTCCCCTACACAGTGAAATTCCAAAGCCTGTGATGGGGGAATCAACCTTACATACCATAGATGTTATCATTTCCATATAAGAAAAGTGTTTATTTCAGACCAGAGTTATCCTACTAAAACTTGTTCATTATTATTAAATTAAATCTTCCCAAGATCTGTTAAAGACAGGGTATGATCAGAGCTGAAGTGGTTTCTTATCCAGTTCTTGGATGTTGTTCTCAGATCTTTTCTGACTTCCTGGATGATTTGTCACTGCACCCTTGGAGAAATATATTCAGGCTGGCCACACCTGGGAAGATTCACCACTGTTCCCAGTGTTCTCCATTTGGAGATAAAGGCTCTCACTGTGGTTTGGCTGACTCCCAGAGCCTTAGAAATGGCTTTGTAACCTTTCCAGACTGATATATTTCAACAACTTTTTCATCTCTTCTTCTGAAATTTCCTTCGATCATGTCGTAATGCGCTTGTAGAAACTTTGTGGTCCCTACTTCACTCTGATGGTAATGTTCAATATGAGTGAGGTTTAGATTCAGGGCTGGCTGCACTTAAGCCTGGCTGTGTTCAATCAGCTGAATCTTGAGTGACTAAGGGGGCAATTACTTTTTCTCAGGGGTGATATGGTTGTTTGACAATTTGATTAATTTAATGAAAAAGTTAACTACGTGTTAACACGCATTTCAATGTCCTGTTAACAGGACATTAACGTCTCGTTATTTGCTCTAATGGCCTTCCATACACTTTGTCTCCGAAGCATAAATTAGCCTTAACACTCACTGTGATTAAGAACATTGTTTGCTTGCTAGGTAGCTAGCGGGGCTACTGCGGCTAGCCGTCCCACTTGCATTTCCTGCCTTTCCGGGTTGGTGAAGTCTTCATGGCTGTCTGCCAGAGCACACAAACAGAAGCTAGCTTTAACTAGTAGTGACTAGCAAATGAAAGTTATTTTATTTAGATCCAACACTCAAAGGTTTGTTTGATTGTTTTTCATAACTATTATCATTAGCACGTTAACTAGCTAACGCTAGCTAGGAACGCTGACGAAGAACCTACTGTTTGGTAGCTAGCAGGCCTAGCCTACTGCCGCTAGCCACTCCAATCACAGTTCACACAAGGGCTGTCTCCTTCGAATACTGATAGAAGAAGCTAGAAAGCTAGATTTAACTAGCTAATTAGCACATGTCCGTGCAGTTATTTTGATCAAGCGTTTACTTAATACTCTTTATTTGTTATTCAGGTGTCATCAGCTAGTTCAGAACAACTCCGATGATGAACTAATTGCTTACCTAACTACCTAACTAGCAAGCCAGCGGAGCAAATGCCATCCCAATCTCAGGTCCTGTCAGCAGGACTATCGCCGCACTATCCGAAGCTAGAAAGCTAGTTTCGTGTCATGCACAGAAACCATCTGCATCATATAGTCAGTAGATCCATTACCTTGCTCCTCCTATTTGAATATTATGTTATAGCATTGAAACGAGCATAGTTAGCAAACTAACTACCGGATAGATTCCACCATAGAGCCTACATAGGAACCTCTATGGCAGTGGTCTCAAACCCTGGTCCTGGTGAGCTACAGGGTCTGCTGGTTTTCATAGTGATCTGCACTTCATGAATCAATTAGAGCAGTTGATTACACAGTTAACTCAACTCACCTGGTGTCTTGGGTCTCAACTGTGTGCTGATTTTAAGGTGAAAACAAAAACCAGCAGACCAGCAGACCCTGTAGCTTTCCAGGACCAGGGTTGAAGGCCACTGTTCTATGGATTCCACCAGCGCTGCTCGGAACAAGAGCAAGGAATCAATTGCAAAAGATTGCTCAATCACTTGGGCAGGTGCAGCCGCGCTCGTGTTGATTGACAGGCGGTCTTGCCATTTTGAAAAGTGGCATTATAAAAAGAAAAACGGAATTCGGAAATACGACTAACAACGTTACTCCTGTAAAGTCTTATTCAGGTGTGGTGAATGTCCAGAATATTTAGCAACCTAGATTCCTCATTCATATTAATATGCTTTTAGTTACACTAACATTTCTGTATTCGGCTTTCCTCAGTGTGCAAACAAATGCAAAGATAAAAAATTGGCTTAAATAATTGTGCCTTCTCCAGCTTTTTTAAAATTTAAATTACTTACAAATTCTGCATTTAAAGCAGTAGGTTTTTTTTCATTTACCATCAGCTTGTTTTACTATTACAGGAAGCCTCACATTTACCAGGGGTTTTACATTTACTTTGTGTTTATAGGAAAGGCTATGCTGTTCTTTTCATGTAGATGTTCATGAGTTTTAAAAAATTATTTCTTTCCCCAGCTCTGCAATCAACCTAGACAACTAGATGCATCAATCAATCGACACCAAGTAAGACCACGGTTGTGTACTTTTCACTGGTTGGATGCCGCTGTGCTCAAGACTTGTTTTTTTTGTTTTTTGGGGCTGTGTGGAGGTTGTTGCTTGTGCTTGGTGAGAGTTGTTGACAAGAAGTGAATATTATATTTAAGTTTGGATCTCCGGTGTTTGATTCCTGTGAGGAATTTTTGTGGTGATTTTGATATCAATTTCTTCTGGTTTGCGGCTGTGTTGCTGCTGTGCTCTTCAGAAGCGATTGCTGCTGACTGGACATTGGTGCTGTCTTTGTATTTTCTGGACTGATTATGTAGCGATCTAATGATATTATGATGGTGTGAATTAATTGTAGGTGTATAGATCTTAGCTGTGTTGTTGCCGAAGCCCTGGTACTGACTTGAGAGTTAGTAGCATTTGAGAGAGAGAGTAGTTTAGGTCAGAAGCTAGAAGCAATGCTGCTACTGCTGCACGGTTGGTGCTTGGTGGTGGGTTGTAGGTGCGTCTGCCAGAAGACATCAAAGGTAAGGAGCTGGTTATGTACCTTCACTGGTGGAATGCCGTTGTGCTGATGTGCAATTTTTTTTTTTTTTTTTTTTTTTTTTTTTTTTTTTTTGGCTTTTTGGAGATTTTTGCGTGTGCTACACTAGGTGAGAATTGTTGTTGAGGAGTGAAGATTTTTTTTAATTAGGCTCTGTAGTGTTTGTTTTGTTACTTTGAGGAAAAGCTACTTGTGAGTTATGTCTAAAGAGAAAAGGAGGCTACCTGTATTTTGGCTAAATGTGAAATGGAGACTTATTTTGATGTAATTTTCATTTTCTGCTGGTTTTAGCTGCTGTGCTGTTAAAAGGGATTGCTACAAATGATGCAAGTACATTTTAGTGATTCACTTTCAGTGTCTTGATGCTGTGTGTAGATTCATATTGTGCAGGTATTTTCTGTAATTGGTGGCTGTTGTTAATAGTGGATAAGTGAAGTTTATATTTTAAATTAGGGCACGTGTAGATTTATTGATTTCCATTTTGGTGCTGTCCATTGTTTTTATGGACTGATTATGTTGTGATATAATATTATGATATTGTGAATTATAGTTGTAGAGATCTTAGCTGTGTGTCGCTGAAAGGTCTGTGCTGATTTGAGAGTTAGTGGCATTTGAGAGCGAGAGTAATTTAGGTGAGAAGCTAGAAGCAATGCTGCTGCTGCACGGTTGGTGCTGGTGGTGGGTTGTAGGTGCGTCTGCCAGAAGACATCAAAGGTAAGGAGCTGGTTATGTACCTTCACTGGTGGAATGCTGCTGTGCTGAAGTGGTTGGTTTTTGTTTTTTTGTTTTTTTGTTTGTTACTTGTGCTACACTAGGTGAGAATTGTTGAGGAGTGAAGGTTATATTTTTAATTAGCCTCTCTAGTGTTTGTTTCTGTTACTTTGAGGAAAAGCTACTTGTTATGAGTTGCTGCTTATGTCTAAAGAGAAAAGGAGGCTACCTGTATTTTGGCTAAATGTGAAATGGAGATTTTTTTTTTTGTGGAGATTTTGATGTAAATGAATTACATTACAGGCATTTGGCAGACGCTCTTATCCAGAGTGATGTACAACAAAGTGTATAACCATAACCAGGAACATTCTGCTGGTTTTAGCTGCTGTGCTTTTAAAAGATTTCTACAAATGATGCAAGTACATTTTAGAGTGATTCACTTTCAGTGTGTTGATGCTGTGTGTAGATTCATATTGTGCAGATTTTCTGTAATTGGTGGCTGTTGCTAATAGTGGATGAGTGAAGTTTATATTTTAAATTAGGGCAAAATGTGTAAATTATTTTGATTTCCATTTTGGTGTTGTCATTGTTTTTCTGGACTGATTATGCTGTGATATAATATGATGTGAAATAATTATAGTTATAGAGATCTTGCCTGTGTGTTGCTGAAAGCTCTGGTGCTGATCTGTGAGTTAGTGGCATTTGAGTAGTTTAGGTGAGAAGCTAGAAGCAATGCTGCTGCTGCTGCACGGTTGGTGGTGGGTTGTAGGTTGCCAGAAGACGTCAAAGGTACGGGCATATTTATTTTAATTCAAAGTTGATTTTTGCTGCTGGTTTTTTCAAATGTGATGCTTTTTTTTTTTTTTTTTTTTTTTTTTTTTCTCTCCCAATAATGATGCTGCAATGATGGAAAAATGTGATGCCAGTGGTTGTCTGTTTCATGGTATTGAAGGAATATAGGAACTTGGAATTCATTAGAATGGTTTCAGGGTTTTTGAGTGAAGGGATTTGGTTGCTTTTTTTGTTGCTCTGGTACATGGTTTTTAGAGTGAAGGTGTGAGTTGTTACTGCAGAGTAGTTTGTAAATGCTTTCAGATTTTAGCTTTGAGCTTAGAAGGGCTCGGCGGTTATCTGTGTTGCAGATTAGATGATTGTCTCTCGTAAATGTGTAAAATAGGATTTGAGTGGTCTGACTGGCTTACTGATTGAGGTTCAGGGTTTGCTCATGTCCATGGCTATGGTGTCCATATTGTATGTGCCCTGAGATGGATAGGTGCACCTCCTAGCCCAATTCATGCTGGGATAGGTTCCAGTCAACTCCCTCCCCTCCCATCACCCCCCCCCCCCCCCCCCCCCGGTGATCATATCAGTGGAAATCCTCAGATCATATCATGGAAATAGATCTGATGAAGGTGAAGAAAATAAGCTGCTGATGTGCTGTTAACTTGTGGAAGAGATGGAGAAGAGCTTTGTTATCCTGCTGTAGAAGTGTCATGTTTTTCGGGTGACGATCACAAGACGGATCATCATGCTATAGAACTAGGCATGATCTGGCTCGGTGAATAGGTTGGCTTGCACTACATTGAAAGTTTGGACCAGGATCTCATCAAGGTAGACACTGCAGGCTGTTGCTGGAATGTCCTGAAGTATCTTTTCCATTAGCCATTTGAGCATCGCTGGGCTGTGTTGATATGAGCCGGTGCCGGAAGAGGGACCTGCCAATAACCGCTGTGGGGGTTGAGTGAGATGAACCAGTTGGCACCTGCTATGCTGTCCAGGATGTAATCACTATGTTCAACTGCCTGTTGTCCACACAAAATTGGAGGGAGATTTTTCTTCCACACCGGCACTGTTAGGGACTCGCAGTGACTCTTGGATGGACAGATCATGGCGGCTGCTAACCTCTCCCAGACCATAGCCTCCGCCTCCTCCTGGCCCTGGGTCTCACATTGAGACTGGAAGGACTTTGTACATCGGAAGGGGCTAAAGGAGCTTGGAGATGGCTATGTGCTGACAGCACCAGGCCTTGGGTCTCAGGTACATCAACTTTCTCCACTTTCTGCATCTTGTCATCTGAGTGATTGTCTTGTCCTTTTCACAGTCATTGTGTCACAGGGTGAGCAGTTGAACCACCTCCTCAGGCTTCTGACTGGTTTCTCTGTTTGTGCTGGAATCCACTCTCCATCCACTTCAAACCAAGTGCTTGTCATCTGCCTTGTCCTTTCCTCTCTTCAGTACCAGCCACCTTGAATTGCTGGGTCTGAAGCTCATTCTTGCTTAGGCAGTGGATTTGTCCAAGTTTTCAGACACTCCTCTCTCCTCTTACACTAACTATGTATTGATGGTCATGCTCTCTCTGAAAGTTCATGTCGGTGGTTGCCACACCTTGGATTTTGTCTTGGGTCCTCTGCTTGGTCTTTCAGCAGAGTCCACAAGGATGTAAGCAGCAGCTATGATGAACACTGTGCACCCTGTTACTGCCCAGCCTCTACTGTTTGGTAGTATAGTCACATACTGTTACCCTCAACCTGAAATCATTAAAAAAATAGAAAAAAATAGAAAAAAATAGAAAAAAATAGAAAAAAATAGAAAAAAATAGAAAAAAATAGAAAAATAGAAATCTAAAATTAGTAAAAAATATAACCGTGATAAACCCAAACCATAATGTATTTTAGAAAATTAAGAATTTACTCCTAAATAGCAATAAAAATAAACAAGTAGGCTAAATAGTAATTTAGAATTAGTTCAGGATGAGGGTTATAGTGTACGGCTGTACAACCAGAGGCTGGGAGTGGCATGGTTATGCGGTGCACAGTGTCCATCATGGCTGTCGTTTACATCCTTGTGGACTCTGCTGAAAGACCAAGCAGAGGGCCCAAGACAAGATCCAAGGTGTGGCAACCTCTGACATGAACTTTCACAGACAGCATGGCCATCACTAGATGGCCAGTGAAAGAGTAGAGATCGGTGTTTGGAGACCTGGACAGATCCACTGCCTAAGCAAGAGTGAGCTTCAGACTCAGTGATTCAAGGAGGCTGGTACTGAAGAGAGGAAAGGACAAGGCAGATGACAAGCACTTGGTTCGAAGTGAATGGAGAGTGGATTCCAGCACAAACAGAGAAGCCAGTCAGAAGCCTGAGGAGGTGGTTCAACTGCTCACTCTGTGACATGGTGAGTGTGAAGAGGACAACACACCGCCCACATGGCTGGGTGCAAAGGGTGGAGAAGGGTGGTGTCCCTGTGTAACCCAAGGTCTAGTGTTGTCAGCATGCACTCCTCTAAACCCATTCTGGTGTACAAACTCGTAGTCGAACCAGTGGACAGAAACATTAGCAGCTAACCTCCAAAGATTCCAAAAGCTTCAGCAGAATTGGCCTTTACGGCAGGGGAACAAAATGGCAGATGACTTTCAGAGAAGAGATTGAGGACTGTGACTGCAAGAACTAAGGAAGGTGAGCATCGATCAAGGTTCACATTGTGGCTCAGTGATTTTTTTTTTCAGCTCATGAAAAGAACACTTAACACTGGCCTTATTCCCCTGGAAGATCCTTTGCCAAGCCATTGGATGAGGACTGGAGTCAGTGAAGGAGCACAAGCAATACAATTGTGCTGGAGGTAATGGTGCCATAGTAAGAGGTTGGAGGAAGCAAATGAAATGAACCCACTGAAGTATCAATCACTTAAGGATGAGTGCATGGAGAAGAGTTGGTCATCTAGGTGCTTACCAGTGGATGTGGGAAGAGGCTGGAGGACAATAGATGCAGAGGATACTGAGGATTCCTGGAGCAAAGACATCAACATACAAGACCATGTGGAAAAACAGCTAAACCGGAGAAAGCAAGACCATCAAACCATATTTGAATGAAGAGTGGAGAGGAGTGGATCAGCTACCTGGATCAGGACAGGCCATTGATAACAAAGTTGTCCTCCAAAGGGGGGGGGGTGGTGGTGGGCAAGAAAAACCTTAGAGTGTTAGCCAGTGGAAGTAGGCCCATGTTGTTACCCAGGTTAGTTACTCTGAAGGTACCTCTTTTTTTCACCGTTTGTGGTAAGTGAATTCCAATTCAAACAGAAGCCTGGGCTGGACCAGCAAAAACAAAGATGTCCTCCAAAGAGTGGGAGTGGTGGTGTGAATTGTAGCATGGCCCACCGGTAGCTAGCTAGCCACTTCAGCTAGGCTCTGCTACACTAATCTCTCCCTACCCCCCCCCCCCCCCCCCCCCCCCCCCCCCCCCCCCCCAGTTGGACCCCCAGTTGGAGGAGGACAAGCTGAGTACTGACGTGGTATGAGAGGGTGGCTGGCTACGGCAGGTGATGAAGACCAGGTGCTGGCAGAAGACCGGTTGAAGGGGGTGAGGTGGCCACTGTGCAGAATGAAGAACCATTTTACTCTGTAAAGCACTTTGAATTGCCCCAGTGTATGAAATGTGCTATACAAATAAAGCGGCCTTGCCTTGCCATTGCCAGAATCATGTCCAAGAGGCGCCGCAGGATTGTACAGGAGCCCTCCCAGTCACTGTTGAGCATGTCACGGAAAACAGGTTTGACGACCATGAATGGAAGCTTTTGGTGTACCGGCGACCCATGGAGAAGCTTCACTGGATGCAATCCATGAAGGTTCATGTTGGTGGTTGCGGCACCTTGGATTTTGTCCTGGGCCCTCTGCTTGGTCTTTCTGCAGAGTTTGCAAGGATGTAAACAGCAGCTATGGTGGACACTGCACCCTGTAACTGCCACCCCAACCTCTGTTTTGTAGTACAGTCACACACTTGTAACCCTCATCCTGAACTTATCTAAGTATTTCTGTAGGTTTATTAATAATAATAGTAGCAATAATAAAATAGCAATAATAGTAGCAATAATAATAGTAGCAATAATAGTAGCAATAATAATAGTAATAAATAAATAAATAAATATTAAACTCTAGCCCTAGCCCTAATAAAATTAAAATTTTAAATTAAAGAAATAAAAAAATAAAAATAGAATCAATAGAAACATAAAAAATAATTATTAAAAAGGATAAATAAAATAATTAAATACAATTAATTTTAAAAAGGTTCAGCATGAGAGTTACAGTGTGTGACTGTTTTACCAGAAGCTGGGGGTGGACACGATTACAAGGTGCATGGTGTTCATCACAGCTGCCCTCTGCATCCTTGTGGGCTCTGCAGAAAGACCAAGCAGAGGACCTAAAACAAAATCCAAACCTGAATCTTCACGGATGGCAACCATCACTACGCAGTCAGTGACAGAGGGGAGATGGGCTGAGATGACATTGAGGACTGGGACTGCATGGACAAATACTCCAGGTCAGCACTGATCAAGGTTCACACTGTGGCTTACTGTAATTGGTAGTGGATGAAGAGGAGACTAGCCTTTTCCCACTGGAACATCACAAGAGTGCGTAACAGTGGATTAACTACTTGGCTCAGGCCAGACTTGCAATAACAAAGATGTCCTCCGATGAGGGGGGGTGGTGGTGGGGAAGAATAAAACCAAAATGTGCCAACAAGTATTGTTGAATGGATGACATCAGATTCAACATGGGTTGAGAATGGATTCAAATGATTCAAAAAGCCAGTCGGAAATGGTGGCAGGGTATTGGGTTGGCTATACAGTTCATTCTGGGCCTGATCAACCCAGTCTGTGTATCCTTCAGAAAGTGTGTGTGATGGCACAAACTACCACTGATGAAAGGACCTCATCTGAGTCATGGGAAAAGCCAGGAGCAGTAGTGTCATTCTGGTGTGCACATTTGAAGGGTAAGTATGTAAATTTCCCTTCCTGGATTGTGGCCTTGTCGTGGCGGAAGGGCTTGCGAGGTCTAATGATCCCCAGAGCTATGTCGTCGGGGGAATTACATGTCCCCCGGTAGGGTCTCCCAAGGCGAACAGGTCTGGGGTGAGGACCCAGACTAACACGATCCAATCAACCCCTAACTATGGTGAACAATTACAAACATAAGTTTACCCTGCCTGGAATAGGGTTACCGGGACCCATCCCTGGAGCCAGGCCTGGGGGTGCTGTCCGCAGGCGAACGCTTGGTGGTGGGGTAACCCACGTATCTCGGCTGGGCCCAGCCAGAAAAGACTACGTGGGAAAATCGAGTGGGCCCACCACCCGCAAGGTTCAGGGTAGGGGTCGGGTGCAATGCCCGTCAGGCAGGGGGCAAGAACAGGGTAGATCCGTGCGTCATCTGCCCAGACAACGGAAACTGATTCTTAGCACATGGAACGTTACCTCTCTGGTGGGGAAGGAGCCGGAGCTGGTGTGTGAGGTTGAGAAGTACCAACTAGATATAGTTGGACTCTCCTCTACACACAGTGTTGGCTCTGGAACCAAACTCCTGGATAGGGGTGGTCTCTCTCCTACTCGGGAGTTCAGGGTGAGAGGCACCGGGCAGGAGTGGGGATACTCGCAAGTCCCCGTCTGGTGGCCTAAACGTGTAGTGAGTCAGGTAAGACCCTCACACTATTTCAGTTTTTATTGTAAGTTGTATTATAGTGGCTGAAATGTTTTACATGTTTGGTTTGTGGTATAATCTCATGACAAAACCAAACAAGTCTTTTTAGAACATTGCAACTTGAATATGCTTCAGCAACTCTGCTTCTACTTTGACAGCTTTTAAGTTCTTCCATGTTAATTATAAAGGACTCTCTAATAGTCTGTGAAAATGCATAATTATTACCAGAAAGCAGTGTGTCACCTGTTGGATTTTTCATGCTTTTCTGTAGCACAGTACCAATCTTGATTTTTTTTTTCCACCAGAAATTCTGTAAATGTCTGTCCACTAAACATCAAACATCCCCCCCCCCCCCCCCCCCCCCCCCCCCCCCCCCCCCCCCCCCCCCCCCCCCCCCCCCCCCCCCCCCCCCCCCCCCCGAAATGCAAATCATTCATATTGTGTTGCTTGTAACTTGTACGTCTTTCATTTGGACATTTCTCATTCATTTCAGTGTATTCACTGAACTGAATTTGATCTGTGGATTTCTTAATCAAACTGCCGTTATTACAAGTGAGATGTCAAGTAAAATTGGATTAATTGACATTGCTTGCTGTTGTGCTGTCTCTCCATGTAATATTTTACCATCACTGCTTATTCGGTGCGATTATCTTTTTTTTTTTTTTTTTTTTTTTTTTTTTTTTTTTTTTTTCCACAAGCAACAATACATTTTATTTGCACAAGAAATATATCCACATTCGCTCCAGGGGTTTCTGAAGGAGGCGTGGTGATTGGATAAACAACAGATGTGAACACATGGACACAATGTCAAAGCATGTTTACACAGGGTAGTCTTCTCTGGTGATTTGAGTCCCATCCTGCCCATGTGTACTAAACACGGTGCAGTTCTCTCACTCTACTGTAGGTGCTCTTAATCTGTTTAAAATTTTCTAGTTTTGCGGTCACCACACACACACAAGGGTAACTCAAATTTGCATTCATGCAAACTAGGCAGTGCATATACAGTACAGAACTCCCTCCATGGTAAATGCAAGAAGCCCCTGAAGATTGGGATGGCAGGTATGCCATCCCGCCAAGTTACGCCTTGGCGGGGGCATGTCCTATATACAGCGAAGACATTTATGGAGGATAAAACCGTAGGATTCTGTGGGCGATTTGAACTTTAGGTATTTTGCAGGCCAGCTGAGGCCACAAATAAGGACAAATTTGAATGCATAGGCCATATGTCCAAGACTTGTATGTGTGGCAGGGCTCGGTTTGCGGGAGGAATTCAGGGCAAATAGAGGACCACGCCTACTGGTTAAGTAGACACACCTGGATGATGTTACGAATCAGTCCAGGATTTAATAGTGTGCTTCTTTCCACAGTAGGTGTTGAGACCGGCGATCCCCTACGACAGAGAGAGAGCCAGAGCCCATACGACGTATGCAGCTGAAAAGCGACCCAACTCTTTGTTGTTTTTGCCCAGATCCCCTGAGGGTGACGGGCGAAGGTTTTTCGTTTGTTTTGTTGATTGCCCTCTCTCTCTCGCTCTCAATAAAACGCCGGAGATATCTGGAATTTCTGCATCTCCCTGTGTCCAGCTCTTCTGTCCCTTCCAGGGTAGTCACGGCATGTGACAAACTGATATACACACACACACATAACATATGTATGTGTGTATATGTATGTATATCTCTCTCTGTAAAAATACAACATTTTGTGCAGCATATAAATGGTCATGCTAACACTAGACCTGGCTGAGTGTCCCTGGCCTTTTGTCTCAAGTATGCATGCCCTGCTACCACACATTGATCTGCACACGGTGTCTGGTGCTGAATCCTAGGTGTGCCAGCGCAGGCTGTGCCTGGCAGCTTCTGCCATAGCGTCTTCCAGAAAGAAAGGATTGCAGCCAGCCGCGATTTCCCCACCTCAACGCGTGAGAGCGACCCTTCTGCACCATGTGTAAGCACTGCATCCAGCCATGTCTGGCACAAAGTTCGCGTGGGAAAACTCTGCTTTTAAAGGGTTAAAGGGGGCATTATTACAACCGTGTACAATGCACCTCATTATTACACCTATATCGCATCAAACAAAGCTAGCAGACGTCAGTTCATTCAATTTCAACGCTAACTGAATGTTTTGCTTCGTTTCTTCTCGATTTTGCAGCGAAACCAAATCGAAGAAGAAAAAACCGGAAACCGTACTACTATGTGGACTTGCCCTAAAAAAAATAGATCTTTGTTTCTAACGTTAGACATTTAAAATGAAATGACTAATCGAAAAATGAAGGGCGACACATTCATTAGAAGGTCAATATCAGTCTTGAAGCAGTGACGTGTGTAACGTGGAGTTTGATATTGAATGGGCTTCTATTGGATGGAGGGTTGCTTACACGGGTATCAAATATCGAAATATTGAAGCAAGCAACCTAAAAACTGACTGGGGTGCACACAAAAGCCCTGGTAGGTGTGAAAATGACCCCAGAAGTGTTATAAAGTGAAATTCCCCTTTAAGCATGTCCGATTCAGAACATGCTCTGTACGCCTTCCCCTTTAAGATATGGTTAGCTAGCTAGCAAGCTGCCTGCCACAACCGCCACTCAGTACATGGGGAAGTCACGTATAGCTAGTGCTAGCAACCAAAGATAAACGACAAAAAAGCGACATTAAATGAAAGTACATTAAATTACCCGGACTACAGTCAATCGTCGTTAAACTTCAACAGGTCAACAAATCGTATAGTAGTGTAGCTCTGTAGCTAATGACTAATAAACCAAACTGGTTGATGCAAGAACTTGGAAGTTAATCATGATAGCTAACGTATGGTATTTGTGGAAAAAAGTAGCTAAGATTTTCTAGCTAGCGTTTTGGAGTCGTTCGATGGGAAATAAGTATTTCGGACTCTCCAGTCAGCTAACTTTCAAACATACAACTAATCGAATTACCAATAATAACCACAGATGCGTGTAAATAATTTTGCAGCTATGTAGGCTACTTGAATTGGACAAAGCAGGCCAGTTAGCCGATACAGCGACGTTGCCGTGAGTCGGCCTCAGTCTGGAAACTGTTTTCCTCCTCCATCTAGCGATAGCTGACGTAGCCTAGCCTGCTAGCCTACATAGTGCTAATCGCATTGCATTGGCCAGACAACAAGAACAATTCGAATACAGTACGGGCATTAGAGGTAGGTGCATCTACACGGATGTGGCGCTCTCTTAGCATCCGCAGTGCATTCACCCATTTCGTGCTAGGATGATTAAATACGGATGGCCCAACAAACGTGATTCCTCGCGTTCTGTGCGCGAGAGGTCTATACCGTCTTTTGTGTCTGACTTAGGACTGACTATACCTGCGCAGTAGTAACGTTGCAAGAACATCGTATCTTATCAGCCGGACGAGAGAACTGGCTGTTGCTGCGCAGATTTCCTTTAGATTTCGTGCAACTTATTTGGCTAACAAGAACTTGAACTAATGCATTGGAATGGTGGATGAAAAACTATAGTGTGTTTGAGTATAGTAAATACCGGGGATAACTCACGAGGCTTGTAAAACCCCAACGCATTTGACTTAACTAGTGTGGGACTACACCATGCATGTCCCGGTCCTGGGCAGCTTAAAACCACCCCGAGCAAGCACGATTTACGTTCAAATGCGAACCTGCTGTATTTATGAATACAACGTAGCTCAACAACAAAGATTCATATTGTGCAAAATATACTATGACACGTTCTTAACATTGTGCGGATGAAATTGGCAGTGACGTTTCACGTGCTGTATATGGTGTAGATCAGGGCATGGTATCCATCATAACATACGTTTGGGTGTCGAGACCTTAAACGAGTGTTGGTTTATCTGTCCACGACGAACAATTTAGAGACAAGCTTAAAGCGAGTCCGTTCTGTACAGGCAGCTGCGTTTGACACTGGATGTTGTGCCATTTTTGTTAGCTGGGAGAGGTCACGCGCTCTCCGTTCCATTTCCGTGTCTGCAGCGTTCGACATGGAGGTTCTGTGTTTCCGGCTACCTGGCCACGGTGACGCCACCCTGCGGAATATGAACAGCCTGCGGTCGCGGCACCACTTCTGTGACGTCACCATTGTCGCCAGCGACCGGCAAACTTTCCGGGGCCACAAAGTGGTGCTGGCCGCTTGCTCGCCTTTCCTGCGGGACCAGTTTCTACTCAACCCCTCCTCCGAACTAAAGGTGCACGGACGGTGCAGCCGAGACACAAATTCGGGTCAACATCAGACCCAACACAAAACGGACATTTTTGTAGCTTTGCACTTTTGCGCAAATGAAATCTAATGTAATGCAACATGGATCGTCATTTTCTCTCGTCACAAGCAGCTGACATAGTCTACTTCATTTAACTTGAACTTGTTCAGATACAACTGCAGAAACAGTTCTGGTTAAGACCCTTTCTTATGGTTACAGTACAACCCAGAATATTAAATCTGCCACTTCATAATGACAAAACCTAGTTATACTTATTCACCATACTGCGGCATTTACACAGACCAGTACAAACTTGGGAATGTTTCAATGATAATGGCTTGCCAAGCCATGACCTGAGACCTCAAACAAAATTTGACCACTCATTAGAGATTCATCCCACCTCTCCAGTAGACTGTATTGATTGAATTGATTGATTTTCCACAGTAAGAGAAGCTTAGTATTCATAGCGCGGAATACATACTGGTACAGACTCACTTGCCCCCTTGTTCTGGAACAGTGTCAGTAATGCTACCCCTTTTTTTTTGGGTTGCATAGTAGAGGTCCACTCCAGCCACCAGTGTTAACACCCTGCCATGCCTCTCCCTGTCCACCAGGTGTCGGTGTTGCACAGCTCCAGTGTGGTGTGCGAGCTCCTCCAGTCTTGCTACACCGGCATACTGCAGTTCAGCCCCAAGGAGATCATCAACTACCTGACGGCTGCAAGCTACCTGCAGATGGAGCACGTGGTGGAGAAATGCAGGGGAGCTTTGAGCCAGTACCTGCAGCCCAGAACTCCCAGCCCCCCAGGGGTACGGTGGCCATTTTAGGACATTCCTCCTCCACCCTTTCACCATGAAAATATTTTTCCATATATTGCTTTGTCCAAACTGCCCGATGAAGCGCGATAGCTCCACCCATTTTTGAGATCACTTCCTTTCAGAGGATTCTGGAACTGACATTTGTCACCAACTCAGATCTTAGCGTCTGATTGGACATGGTAATTTGAGATCCTCAGCCAATCAAAATTATTTTGCCTTTTTTATACAATAAAAATGGAAATATATGCCAAACATATATGCATTTTGGAACAGAGTCTGTCAAAATGGTGATATTTTCTTGCTGTGATTTGTTTTACTGGATTTATGTAGTGTCAATTTTATCGGAAAAAGGTTGTAGATAGTTTGCTATTTCTCCCATCTAACCCTGCTCTCTCCATTGTCATGTTTCAGACCATAAAATCAGAGGAGAGCGAGTCTATGCTAGCTTTCGACAGTGGAGACCAACATCCTCTTCGATCCAGATCGCCCCCTGCTGGGAGGGCGGTCTCACTGCAGCCTCGCAGAAATTCCCAGGCCAGTACGGACACAGGCAAAGAAGCCAGCGCCTCGCAAGACATTTCAGAGCTGGAGGTAGATTTGAACATTATCAGCCCTTACGCGGTTCACACGCTCACATCCTCGTGGCAAGCAGTGTTGAAAAGGCGGGAACACATCCTGGACAGGGTTGCCAATCCACCGCAAGGTCCACACACCATTCACTCGCACCATTGTGCAATTTGTGTATTATGTATGTAATGTATGTGCGTGCTGTATGTATTGTAGGTACCCGTCTTAAATGTATGTATAATGGGCAATTGTGCTGTCCTATTGTGTGTTATTATGTATACTGCTTTGTACAGCAGTCTAAAACAAATTTCCTTCGGGACAATAAAGTCTCTTATCTTACACTCAGTCTACAGATTGAGTAATTACTGGGTCTGCTGTATGTAGCTCATCCTGTTGAGAGAGTCTTCAGGTGTGGATGTGCAAAATGTAATTTATCAGAGTGCAATACAAAGCACTTCACTGCTGCATATTGCAACAGCTTTAAGCGTGAGGTGTTGAGTGCAGTCACTGAACTGCACGTGCCGGAAGTGTGACGTGGAACTTACCTGTTCCCGCTCATCCAGGTGAAAAGAACGGGACCTTCCGGAGAGTTCCACGAAGAGGAGGGGGAGCGGGAGGACTTCGAGGTCTTCCAGGTGTGCATCGAGGACGAGGACGAAGGCGTGGAGGAGAGGAGGGAGGGGGGACAGGGGGAGGAGGAAGAGGAGGAGGGCAGAGGGGAGGTGGTGGTGGTGGCCCTGGACGGTAACCACGGCAACGGCGACGAGGCCCACTTCGGGGCTCCCTCAGCGACAAGGGAGGGGTACAGAATGTTCCGGCGGAGACCCTGGGAGATGGGGCGGAGCAGGGGGCGGGGCCTCCTGGCCAGACGGCGCGGCAATCGAGACAGGAGGCTGGCGGGCGCCCCCCCGCCGGAGGAGTGGCGCATCCCGACGCCGGAGGAGATAATGGGGAGCTTCGGACTGGTCCACCCGGACTTCGGCCAGGAGGGGGAGGGCCTGGCGGCGCCCGGGGGGTACGAGCCCTCCGTCCGCGGCCCCCACCACCAGGGGGAGGCGGACGGGCCGCTGCGCGTGAGCTATGGACTGGGCGAGGCCCAGGGCTTCGGGCTGGGGGAGGGCCCGGGGGCGGGGCCGGGGGAGCGGGAGGAGTCGGAGTCGGTGGCGGTGGTGGGGTCCACGTCCTGCGGGGTGGGGGTGGGCGGCGGCGGGGGGGGGGTGGTGACCTGCGAGCACTGCGGCCTGGCCTTCCCCACGGCCGAGTCGCTGGCGCTGCACGCCAGCTCCGCCCACCAGGCGGCGCTCTTCTCCTGCCCGCGGTGCGGCAAGCACTTCAGCCACGCCTACCACCTGAGCCGCCACATGAGCACGCACCGGGGCGGGCGCTGCCACCGCTGCCCGCTCTGCCACAAGACCTTTACCCAGAAGTCCACGCTGTGCGACCACATGAACCTGCACAGCGGCGAGCGCCCGCACCGCTGCGCCTACTGCCACGTGCGCTTCGCCCACAAGCCCGCGCTCCGCCGGCACCTGAAGGAGCAGCACGCCAAGACCACCGCCCAGAACTGCCTGGAGGCCCAGCGGGAGCGGGAGCGGGAGGGGGAGGGGCAGGGGGAGGGGGCGGGGGCGGGGACCAGGAGTCTGAGGGAGCAGCACGCCAAGACCACCGCCCAGAACTGCCTGGAGGCCCAGCGGGAGAGGGAGCGGGAGGGGGAGGGGCAGGGGCAGGGGGGCGGGGGCGGGACCAGGAGTCTGAGGGAGCAGCACGCCCAAGACCACCGCCCAGAACTGCCTGGAGGCCCAGCGGGAGAGGGAGCGGGAGGGGCAGGGGGGTGAGGGGGGGGGGAGGGGGGGGGGCGGGGGCGGGACCAGGACCAGTAGTCTGAGGGAGCAGCACACCAAGACCACCGCCCAGAACTTCCTGGGGGCCCAGTGGGAGAGGGAGCGGGAGGGGGGGGGGGGGGGAGGGGGGGGTGTGAGGGCCAGGGGAGAGGGGAGAGGGGGGGGGGGGGGGGGGAAGCTGGCATCTGAGGGGCGGGCAGGGGTGTGTAAGTCTGTAAGTTCAGAGGGAGCCATTTTGTTTGGAACTGGGACTCTTCCCTCCCTCCCTTCGTCTCCTTGACGACCCTGACCGCTGGTGTGAAATTCTCTTCAGATCACCGATTTCAGTACTGCCACAAAGGACCTAGAGACCCGGGGGGGTGGGTTGTGGTTTTTATTGGGGGGGGGGTAAGAGTGGTGGATGGGAGATTCGGGGGGGGTGAAGCAGGCAGGTTAAGGTGGGTGGGGGTGTAGTAGCGGCCCCCCCAAATCTTGATCCGCAGGGTCTACTGTTTCTCAGCACTGGATTAATGATTACATTTTTTAATTTTTAAAAACATTTTTAACCATTTTTAACAGTCAATTACGTAGTTGATTCACCTCTCTCTGGTCTAAATAAGACGAAAAACAAAAAAGAAATGTCAGCAGACCCCCTGTGGTTTTTAGGGTCAGACCCCTGTAGTAGATGGAGGGTAAGGGCAATCTAAGTACAGTAGGGAACACGCTCTCTCTTTCTCTTTTCCATATCAGCTGTTACTCTCTGGGCAACCAATAAAGTGACGGCAAGAATCTGATTCGCTGTGTTCGTTATTCGACTGACTGATATACGGGCGCTTCTCTTGGCAACACAAATTGCAACGCAAGTCACCTTTTTTAGGAAGGTGAGTTTTAGGGTGGAGACGTATATTCTGGGGATTATTAAAGGCGTTTAATGATAACACAGGTAATTTTATTTGTTTCTGTCCGACTCACAATTAATTTCTCTTATTTAGTCATAGAACTCCACTGTTGTCCAAAAAGTATTACAACAAGTCAGAGACATACTGTTGCTTTAGTTAGCATAATTCACCATTAACCATTACTAAGAACCTGGCCTTCCTACTTTCTCAATAAAGGGACCACGATTGGTTTTTCGATATGTGCAAAGCAGTTGTGATGTGGTACTGAAAATAGTACCCTTTGGAATGAACAATTTGCTCCGTTTTGAAGTTCAAATTTGATTTAAAAAAAAAAACAACACAGGCAATATTTTTCTGAAAATTAATGTCTTTGAGCTGCCTTTAATGACTTCAACGTAAATTAAAGGCTTTCTTGTTGAATGTCAAATGGGGTAGGAAAATGTCAGAAATTACTGAGACTTGGACAGAAGAAACAATTCTGAAGAAATGGAAATTACCAGCATTATCTCTGAAGTCACTGATCGAGTAACTCTACCGGCCTGCTAATGAATTTAGTTGATGCCACAAATTTACCCGACAAAGTTTAAAAACATGAACTTCCCACAGGTGACGGAGAAGGCCGAACGGCAGACATAAAACCAAAATGGCGGCGATACCGGGGACTTTACATATCTGAGTGTCGGTGCAAAACGCAGCAGTACACCCACTCTCTCTCACCACCGTCGTATAAAGCCACAGCACGCACACAGATTGCATCGACTCTCTTTTTTTCATTTTTATTAACATCATTTTTTTTTTTTTTTCACAAAACTGAAGCACAAGCAGATGTGAAAGGAGGACCGGCTGTCTCGGCGTAACAATTTCAGGTCCAGAGTGACCAGGCTGACCTAACCACGCGGGCCACGGGTCACAATGCAAGTCTTACACGGTCACAAAATTAAAAGTACAAAAAAAGGTTCCAATGTTCTTACTAATCTCTGTAAACTATATGCTTTTACATTTTTTTTTTTTTTTTTTTTTTTTTTTTTTCCCTCCTCTGCTGGTCAGAATATGTCTTCGTTGTACACGACCTGGTTTCGCTTGTCCCTGTAGGAGCCTTTCACGCTGTTCTGCACAGCTGAGAGAGGGAGGGGGTGAGAGAGAGAGAGAGAGGGGGGGGGGATGAGAGACAGGGGGGAAATGAGTAAAGATATCCTGCATCCTTTGCATCTCGAGCATTCCTGTGGCATTTACCACAGAATCTTTCAATGCGCTAGATTGGCTGTGGCCAACCTGGGTCCTGGCGAGCAGCAGGATTTGCTGGTTTCTGCTGTCACTCAGCACTTAACTGTGAAGGTACTTCCCAGCATGCTTTGCTCTCTGACACTTACCGAGCAAGGCCTACCCAGCATGCTTTGCTCTCTGACACTTACCCAGTGAGGCCTACCCAGCATGCTTTGCTCTGACGCTTACCCAGCGAGGCCTACCCAGCATGCTTTGCTCTCTGACGCTTACCCAGCGAGGCCTACCCAGCATGCTTTGCTCTCTGACGCTTATGCAGTGAGGCCTACCCAGCATGCTTTGCTCTCTGACACTTACCGAGCGAGGCCCTGATGGAGAAGAGAGAGACGGGAGGAATGCAGGTACTACCCAGCATGCTTTGCTCTCTGACACTTACCCAGCGAGGCCCAGACAGACTTCCCCGTGGCGGCCTCCAGCATGGGCTGCTTCCTGGCGATGCTGACCTTCACTGCCACGTCCCCCACTGTGGTGCCATTCAGCTGGGGGCGGGGTTAGAGCAGGAGAGAGCGAGCTTCAAAAAGTCTCCATGACAACCGCATGCCCCTTACACTGAAAGACCATCACGTCTACAGTACTGCCGTTACTGCCAGGATCAAAGAACTGCATTACCCTGCGTGCCACAGAGGTGTTAGCATTAGCATTAGCTAATGAACAAACGGGGGGGAGTACTGACCTCCGACACAGCCTGGTCAGCTGACTCCATCTTCTCAAAGGTAATGAAGGCACAACTGGGGTGGGGGGGTGGGGGGGGGGGGGGGCGCAGGAGAGGAACATCAAAGAAACATTGGGTGAGAAAAAGAAAGTTCCACCCCTGTAAGCAAATGAGGCTGTACCAATTAGTATTAGTGGGTGACGGTGCAGTAAGGCAGGGTTGTCATAGTTACTTGCGCGGGGAGTCCATGGAAAGGTCGATGATGTTGCCGTGCTGGGAGAAAGCCGTGCGCAGGCTGTCCTCCACCAGGGCGGCGCCATACACATACACGGTGTTCCCTTTCCTCACCCCCCTCCGCTCCGGGTACGAGTCTGACCCTGTAGCACACACACAGACACACACACACACATACACACACACACACACACACACACACACACACACACACACACAGACACAGACACAGAAACACACTGTGACTATGTTCCCACTCAAAACAGGATCGCATTCTCCAAATCTGTAATCAGTACTGTCATAAGGCAGGGCAGAGGAGAGAGGGATGGAGAAAAGAGGAGAGAGGGAGAGAGAGTGCGCGCTCACTGCGAAACGGGGCGTCCCGCTCCCGCTCCCGGTCCCTCTCTCTGTCCCGTTCCCGGTCCCGATCCCGGCTCCTCTCACGCGCTCCCGTTCCCGATCGGACCGGTCTCTGTCGCGGTCTCTCCCCCTGTCCCGATCACGGTCACGCTCCCGCTCCCTCTCCCTCTCCCGATCGCGGTCACGGTCCCGGTCACGATCGCGGTCCCTCTCCGCGTCCCGGCTGGAGGAAGACCCGCCCCCATCCTCGTCGTCACGGGAACGGTCTCCTGAGCTGACAAAGCTGACGGAGGGGAAAGGTGGGCTTTATATTTTTTAACTTTCAATGAAGTACATAGAAAGATAAAAGGCACACACACACACACAAAAGTTAGAGTAATCTACTCTGCATTTTCAGAAGAAATGTTCTCACCTCTCATAGAGAGACTTCTGTGGGCCCTCTTTCCTGACTGAAAGTGAAGCAAAAGGACATTACGGCATGCAAAGCATTGTGGGTAAACTCTATAAGACCAGATCTTACTAAAAGCACATGAGTCCACCTATTGGAAACCACCCATATTCAAGCCCCACTGAACACACTGGTCGCTTTCCTGACTGCTGTACACTGAGTACTAGGATTAAGAGTTAAAATGAAGATTTATTTTTGTCCTCTTTCATGGAAATTCATCCTGTGTGATCAGCACATACAGGCAACACATGAAGACCAAAGTCCTCAGTACAGTGAACAAGCATAACCTAACTTGTTACTGTTTCACTGAAAACATGCCTAATAATAAAAAAAAAAAGTCCCCGGGAAGCTAAAATGGCCGCCGGGCAGCGAGAGATAGAGATGGACCAGTCAGCTGACGTGCTGGCCTGGCGGTGGGAGGATGTGGTCACCACGTGAGTACGTACCTCCGGCATCTCCTCATCGGTGGAGACGCTCCTTTGAAAGGGGAGAAATGCAGGGACCGGCCCTTTTTCTGGATCCTTGGGGGGAGACGGAAGGGGACTACATTACCCAGAATGCACCAAATGGACAATACAGACACTTTCATCGGACGAGTCCTAAAAAACAGACATACACACACACACACACATATACGCACGCACGCGCACACACACACATACGTAGTGAGGTCTTTTACCTTGAGTTTGCCTTCCAGGGTCCTGGAGCGCTTGAACCCGGAGTTCTTGTTCTCAGACTTTATTGCGCTGATGGCTCCGGACTTGATGAGCATCTTGGCCTGCTCTGTAGCGGTGGCCGTGTCTAAGACCGGCTGGTCAGAGAGAGCTTAACCCCCAGAGCGGAACAGAGAGGGAGGGAGGGAGAGAGAGGGGGGGTAGGGGGGGTAGAGAGAGAAAAAGAGATGCAAGAAGGAAGAAGCACAATTACAGCCATAAAAGAATGCACAGACGGAGAAAGAGAGACTTATACACAGTCGTTAAAGGTGGTTTTTAAAGGTCACTTGAATTATCCTTTAAGTGTGTGAAGTGACCGCACAGCGATCCTCTCCGGAAATCAAAAATCTGCACGCAAAATGACTTAAAAAGCTGAATTTATGATACAGGAACAATCTCTCTACATGACAATTGAAAATAATCAATTTTTACAAGGGGACACTTTTGCGAACGTGGAAAAGGCCAATGAGTTCACTCACTGCGTTTCAGCCCACTCTGACTGGTCTGACTGGTGGAGCTTTGCTTCTTTAGAGCCAGGAGCGCCTTTTTCTGCAAGGAGAGAGAGAGAGAGAGAGAGTAAGCGGGGGAGAGAGAGAGAATGTTATGACCCTTTAACTGGACTATCAAAAAGTCAAACAAACACAATTATTCAAAACGAGTCGAAACCTACAGATGAAAAACACAACTCCCTGTTCAGAGGGCACACAACACCCCCCACCCCCACCCCCCCCCCCACCCCCAATGAAAAGATTTCTGACAACTTCCCCATGAACCACACAAACCATCCCCCACTATAACCTCTAAAACAACCCTATAGTGTCTGATGGTTCATAATAGACAGAGAGAAAGAGAGAGGGAAACTTGTGAGTGTGTGAGAGGGGGAGGAAGCGAGAGGAGGGAAGAGAAATTAGAGGGTGAGCAGAGGAGAGCAGAAATACAGAAAGAAAGGGAGAAGCAGAAGACAATAAACCAATCAGCCGCTTTTCCTCTCAACACAACAAGGCTCTGATTGGTTGAAATCAGTCAATGGCACCGTATGTATCGGGGGTTCAACGGAGCGGAACGCGAAGTCGGACCTGTTGTCAAGGCGACGCCACTGACCTTCTTCTTCAGCTTGGCGTACTTCTTCTGCAGGGACTCCTCTTCCTCGGTGAGGGAGCTGGGGAACACCACCATGGCGGCCGAGCTGGAACAGAGAGGCGAGCGGTGAGGCTGCCGGGAGCCTCGTTCGGGCGAGGCGAGGCGGGGCAGGGTCCTCGGGCCGAATCCGGACCGCGCCCACGGTGGCGACGTGAGGGCGGCAGTTACACAGCCCAGGGTACAGGAGGGTTCAGCCGGTTAGGGGTCTGCGCTTAATCGCTATCTAGCGACCCCTGCTGGACAATCGGACACCCGCGGACTGCATGCTGAAGCCACACGTGTGCGCCAATGTAGTATAATGGGTAAGGAACTGGTCTTGTAACCTGGAGGTCACAGGTTCAGTTCTCAGATAGGACACTGCCGTTGCATCCTTGAGCAAGACACTTAACCTGCACTGCTCCAGTATATATCCAGCTGTATAATGCATGCAATGTAAATGCTTTGTAAGGGATACAAGTAGCATCATGAGAAACAGGCAAATGTTTTAAAACTACTGGTATTCTTTGTTTTTAGTGTGAATCTTTAATGTCCATTATTGCATTCAGTGTGTTGTGTGTTCCGTGTACACTGAGTGGCCTTCTATACCAGGCATAATAGACTGTGCTCCTCAGTAGGACTGCCTGGTTTAATAAAACTTACACAAATAAAATTAAATAACTAACCAGACCAAAACTTGAGAAATTACACTCAATGCATGGCAGGGTGAGTCATTCCAGGTCTTACTGAAAGCAGGTCAAACTACACTCAGGCCCCAACTGCTATGATCACCGAACTAAGGCTTTGTAAACCACATAAATAACTTAAGCTTAACACTTGGTCTGCCTGGTGCAGTCATATGAACAGACATTCTCAATGTGACATTATTATTACTGCGCTGATTATAGTGATACACGGTCATTGTATGACAGTGTTTTGGTGAATGTGTGCTGGTGTCTCTCTCCTACACCGTGGTCAGCCAAAAGCACCGTGGACCAAAACCAGAACCGCATATTCTAAAGAACAACAACCAGTTTCACATGAGATAAAAACCAAAGGTGTATTTTAACAGCTTGATAACAAGCCGACTGAAATATAGATGTTGCCATGACAGTCAATGAGCTAGCTACGTAGCTAGCCAGTCACGACATAAACGAAACGTTTTTTATACAAAACGTAATCACTCGCTTGTCGACCATTACCAACTTGATTACAATCTCCAACTCCTTTCGTTCAGCAGGCCAATATAAATCAGAGCACGGCACTTAGACTAACTGGCCAACTGCTAGAACTGTCGTGGTTCTTTGTTAGCTTCCAACTACTAACATAATTCTGATTTCCCGGGTAGTTCTATAACGCATTAGGTAAATATTACAGTATGAAAGGTGTTTTGTCATGAAAACGCTTAGTTCTTAATCGGTGAAAAGCATTTATGCTAATTATTTTTACCTTTCAAGCTTCAAACCGTGCACAAACGTCTTCCCACCCAGCCACTCTCCAAAACACAGGCGCACAAATATGACGTTCCGCATTTGCTGGCGGAAATGAGGGCAAAGAAATGAGGGCAAAGAACGTCGAATGAAACGATTATACCGACGAGTGTGCATGAAAAATAAATTAAGACAACTTATTTAAAAAATAGATTTTTTACTGCTACATTGTATTATGTACCGCGTGTTTCCAGCTTAGATGGTAATATATGTATCGCGTATTTAGACGGAGATCACACATTCATGAGCATAAGCGTCTGGTCTGATTTTCGAGTAGTACTAACTTCCGGTCGACAAACGTTTCTATTTCCTTATCCAAAAGTTACTACCTCTGGGCTGCAAAAGGAAGCAGCTAACTTGGTTGCCGAATTGAGTGGAAGCAATGGAGAAGATCGGTGAGAAAGTCAACTAAGTCGTATTTTGCCTGCCGTGTTTATAAATGCAGAAATTAAAGATAGTGTTGAAAAGTGTCGTGTCTAACAAGAACTGATTTTCTGTAACAAATTAGTAGCATAAGTTAACACTAACATTTACACGCATTAAATATGTTTATATAGCATAATTGTATTTTTCTTGCAGCTGTCACCAGGAAAGGTGATGCTCGTAGCTGGATGATAGCTATTGTAGCTGTCTAGTAAACAGCCACGTCATTAGCGAGGCAATGAGCTCGTGTGCAGGCTGATGCAATTGGGTCCAGTCAGTGCACTGCCTGGAGTTATAGAACCTTTTGCATCTCGGTTGTGACTTTTCGGACTGTTTACATTGCCTCTTTTCGTCTGGCGCTCCGCATTCCGTATGTCTGAGGAGTTGTGGTCCTGTCCCAAGCGGGGAGTGACTCAGCCGGGGGGTGTTAAGCCACCGCACAGGTGCCTTGTATTTAGTTTGGGTGGCATGATTAGACAAGCCTCACGTTATGAAGCTGCTAAACAAAATTTTAAAATTATTTTAATTTAAGAAACTTGCCACGATTGTCCAATACTGTGTTCATCTCTCCTCTGATGCAAAGGTTGACGGAATGGTGTAATGGTTAGTAAACTGGGTGATGGTTTGGGAACCTAAAGGTTTGAGGTTCGAATCCCACTGCTGGTGCATTTTGAGAAATATGCTTCAGTATATGTCAAACTGTATACATGGTATGTAAAAATGAGTTGTGTGTAAGTTTCTCTGGATAAGGGTATCTGCTAACTGCCCATAATGTGATGTAATGCATAATGTAATCCCCTGAAGTGACCAATCAAAATCCTGCGTGCTGCCTCTGCAGATCTGCCCCCGCTGGGGCCCGCAGACCTCCCACTGTCCCTGCTGGAGATGGGCTGTTCAGGACGGTTTGAGCTGGTGTCTCAGCCAATCACAGGAGACCAGCCGCTACGCCCACAGAGCACTGTGAGTACATTACTGTGTGTGTGTGTGTGTGTGTGTGTGTGTGTGTGTGCTCTGAATGCACTCTGTATTTCTCTCTCTCTCTGTTTCTCTCAATCTATCTTTTTCCGTCTCATTCTGTCTTATCGCTCTCTCTGTTTCCTTCTGTCTGTCCCCCTGTCCCTCTGTCTCTTTCTGTTTATCTTTCTCTGCCTCTGTCTGTCTTTCTGTCTCAATCTCTTTCTCTCTCTTTCGCTCTCTCCCTCTTTCTCTCGATCTTTCCGTGTCTGTCTCTGTCTATTTCTGAATTCTCTCAGTGTTACTTCATTAGCCCAGAAAAGGGTGGGGCTGTTGTGTTGTTATTGGTACTGCAGTGATTTGAGTGAATATTCTTTGTCCATGGACCTTTCAGGTGCTGTCGTAGGCGTGTAGAAGACTTGATTGACAGCATACTTAACTCCGCCCAATGTTGAGTTTGTGACGCCTCACTGTGCTGTCAATGTTTTTTCCCCCCACTTCCTCTCCAGCTCCCCCACGGTCTTCCCCCGATTGGCCCAGACCTGCAGACGGAGGTGGAGAGACGCTTCCTGCGCGACCCAGAATGGCTTCCCATACACAACACTGACTCTGCCTTCCAAAAGTTCCTAAGGTACAGTTTTTTGTTTACCTGCCTCTGTGTGTGTGTGTGTGTGTGTGTGTTTTAGTGCTTTACATCAAGTCCAGAGCAGGAAAACATGCAGCTGGCTGCTGTAACTGTGTGTGTGTGTGTGTGTGTGTGTGTGTGTGTGTGTGTGTGCATCTCAGGTTGGCTCAGAGAGACAGGCAGGTAGACTCCCTCCTGCACTGCAGTGTGTCCCCCCTGCACTCCGGGCTCTCTGTGGTCCGAGATCCCACCACGGGAATGCTGCTGGACTTCACAGAGGTACACCACGGAGTCCATGCACGCACCAGAGCGCCACACCACAGAGTCCACACACACACAAGATACTCCGCTTATGTCTTCTTTTGGTCCTCACAGCTGCAGGAGACTCTGTTTGGTAGCAGGGGATTCTGGTGCTGTATTACAGTACAGCAAAGTTTAATTGAGGCTGTTAAATTCATAAAATGGTTTAACAAAGTGAACGACAAGAGATTCTCCAGGTGGAGTAGAATGGTTCTCCAGGTTCTGTCAGTAGAATGAGGGGGCATAAATAGAAATGAGCAAATTACCCCCTCCTCCCTCCCTCCCTCTCTCAGGTCTTGTTAGTAGATACGGGTCTGTCCTCGAAGAACTCCCTGTCCCTCCAGCGTCCCCCTGGCCCCCCCTCAGAGAGCCTGCGAGGGAGCCACACCAGCTACCCCTTCCTCCCAGGTCTGCTGCTGCCTGTCCTGTGGTACTCTGTCAGTGCTTTCGGAGGGGTGGGGGGCGTCCC
>CM045890.1:55672101-55689601 GCA_025169545.1 Anguilla japonica
ACGTAATGCTGGAATATCTACAGACGGGAGGCAAATTGTGCGTTCGGCTGAGTTATAGTAGCTATCAACTTTATTCTGTCATAATGTGTTCCTGTGCAAGGCATTCCTACACAAGGCTGTGATTTCGAGTCCAAATCGTGATCTATATTTATGGTGCCCCTAACTCTTTGTTCTTTGCAGCACGTATTGCATGACCGGAAAAAGAGAGCATTCGGCGATATCGCCTATTGCCCGTTCTGTGAAACGACGACATTTCCCGTTTTTATTCCCGTGATCTGCAGACGGTAAATCCAAAACTCGTCCACCGTTTCCAGCTTGGGCTGTCTCTTTAAGACAACGATACTGCGAGCGTCTGATTAATTCAATGTAGCGCGATGCGTTAGCGGAGGGAAACCTATTTTCTGCTGTTGCGGTGGACGTTAGACTGAAAGAGGGACGGAAAAACGGTCAGTCCTCCCACTGACTAACAATTCCGCATTTATCTCGCGGAATACAGAAAATGGTTGCGCTATTATAATTTTTTAAAGTTATTGTGTTCATATACATTTAAATGAAGGGCCATGTTATCAGGATGATTTGAAAATCGGGTAACCTAAGAGAAAGGCAAGCCCTCTTTCGCTGAACATTATTTGTTTAAAGACACGAAAAATAATTATACAAGGAAAAGCTGAAATAGGGGCTTTATTTCAGCGCGAGACGAGGGAACAAAGACAAACGTTATAGCTTCACGAGATGTCGTCGGAAAAACACGGTAGGATTTTTTTCTCCCCGTGTTTTGTAGGTCTGTGTTGACTAATTATTCATTTAACCCCTTCTCTCTCCCCCCTAACACCCTCCTCCACCTCCCTCTCCCCACCTCTCTCCCGACCGTCCGTCTGATCAGAAGTGGTAAATTGATATATTTGGGATAAGTTCGTTTGCCATTATTGTGCGTGCGTGTGTGCGCGCGAGCGTGTATCACAACTGATCTCCCCCCCGCTGGGATGCACACGATCCGTTTTTCCTTCTCCTTATATTGCAGTTTTTCTGTCTCCATGTCTATGGCAACCTAGATTACCCGTTATATTTGTCTGTGTTTCTCTCTCCCCACTGTCTTGGCACGCATCTGTCTAGAGATAGCAATCGAGCTATGTGACAGCATAGCCCTTTTGAAATCTCATTTAAAAACAGAACTGTATTTGTGTGTGTGTGTGCGTATAATTGTGAATTTCAAAGGCAGTGCCGGCCCATATATTTCATTAATACCATTATTGTCTCCCTCTCTCCTGTGCTGTCTTTTTTTTACCTAAGGAGGTTACCAAGGTGAGTGAAAAATAACCCAAAAATATAACCATGGCAACAGAGGGTTCAAAACTGCGTTTTATTCTGCCGACGCACATCTACAGCCGGCAAACGGCAACATTGCGCAAGTGACAGATTAGGCTACAAAAAATCCGCAGTAGGCGGTAAAATGCCCGATATTAACTGAACTCTGAACGTATGGTCCCTTTTGAACTACGAATGAGTCCAATAGGGACCACATGCACTCGGTGAGAGTTAATTTAACACTTAAGATTTGTACTGTGTTGGCCTACATCTTTTTAACTGTACCCCTGCCTACCCCACCTCCTGTCCCATCGACTTGTGTCTGTGTAACCCTGGTGAATCTGCGGTTATGTAACTTGTATCCGCAAGCACGCCTCTCTCTCTCTCTCTCTCTCTCTCTCTCTCTCTCTCTCGCCCTTTGCCCTCTCTCTTTCCCTTTCTCATTCACTGATTAAATATATAAATTTAAATATAAGTTGGGTGTTAATGTAGTGTATTTTCCGTCAACTATGCATGTGAAATTGAAATAGATCTTACGGGCAAATCTAGCTTCACAAACGTTATGTACTGTATTAACCCTCTATGTCAGTGTAGTGTTAGTGTACTCTAGTGTCCAGTCAGTCAGTGTGTATATACTGCATTAACCCTCTATGTCAGTGTAGTGTTAGTGTACTCTAGTGTCCAGTCAGTCAGTGTGTATTTACTGCATTAACCCTCTATGTCAGTGTAGTGTTGGTGTACTCTAGTGTCCAGTCAGTCAGTGTGTATATACTGTATTAACCCTCTATGTCAGTGTAGTGTTAGTGTACTCTAGTGTCCAGTCAGTCAGTGTGTATATACTGTATTAACCCTCTATGTCAGTGTAGTGTTAGTGTACTCTAGTGTCCAGTCAGTCAGTGTGTATGTACTGTATTAACCCTTTATTTCAGTGCAGTGTTAATGTGTGCAGTCAGTGTGTATGTACTGTATTAACCCTCTCTCTCAGTGCAGTGTTAATGTACTGTAGTGTTCAGTCAGTCAATATGTCTCCCCCTGTCTCTCTCTAAGGTTTGGAAGATGCTGGACGACAGAACCTCCCCCAGCAAATGGGTCCGATGCCGCCCCCCCCTTACCTGCCGTCCCAGGACCCCAACATGCCCCCCCACCCCCCGCCTCCCATCTGCGGGCCCCAGCCTAACTACCCCCCTCCCCCGCCGCCCCCCTCCTCGGAGGGGTACCTGCAGGAGACCCAGTTCCACTGCGGGCCCGGGGGACCCCCCCAGGGGTACACGGTGCAGACGCAGGGGCCAGGGGGGGGGGTTCCCCACCCCCCCGCGGGGTACCTTCACGCGGGTTACCCCCTGCAGCTGCAGCCCTGCACTGCGTACGTCCCTGTCTACCCCATTGGGGCATCGGTGAGTGGGTCAGGAGTCGGGGGCATTGGGGGGTATCGGTGAGTGGGTCGGGAGTCAGTGGGGTTGGGGGGGTATCGGTGAGTGGGTCAGGAGTCAGTGGGGTTGGGGGGGTATCGGTGAGTGAGTCAGTGGGGTTGGGGGGGGGGGTATCGGTGAGTGGGTCGGGAGGCAGTGGGGTTGGGGGGTATCGGTGAGTGAGTCAGTGGGGTGGGGGGGTATCGGTGAGTGGGTCGGGAGTCAGTGGGGTTGGGGGGGTATCGGTGAGTGAGTCAGTGGGGGGTGTGGGGGGGGTGGTATCGGGTGAGTGAGTCAGTGGGGTTTGGGGGGGGTGTCAGTGAGTAGGTCGGGAGTCAGTGGGGTTGGGGGGGGGGGGGTTATCGGTGAGTGAGTCAGTGGGGTTGGGGGGGTTGTCAGTGAGTAGGTCGGGAGTCAGTGGGGTTGGGGGGGTGTCAGTGAGTAGGTCGGGAGTCAGTGGGGTTGGGGGGGGGTATCGGTGAGTGAGTCAGTGGGGTTGGGGGGGTATCAGTGAGTAGGTCGGGAGTCAGTGGGGTTGGGGGGGTATCGGTGAGTGGGTCGGGAGTCGGTGGGGTTGGGGGGTATCGGTGAGTGAGTCGGGAGTCGGTGGGGTTGGGGGTATCGGTGAGTGAGTCAGTGGGTTTGGGGGGGTATCGGTGAGTGAGTCGGGAGTCGGTGGGGTTGGGGGGGTATCGGTGGGGGTGAGTGAGTCAGTGGGGTTGGGGGGGTATCGGTGAGTGAGTCAGTGGGGTTGGGGGGGTATCGGTGAGTGGGTCGGGAGTCAGTGGGGTTGGGGGGGTATCGGTGAGTGAGTCGGGAGTCGGTGGGGTTGGGGGGGGTATCGGTGAGTGAGTCAGTGGGGTTGGGGGGGGGTATTGGTGAGTGAGTCGGGAGTCGGTGGGGTTGGGGGGGTATCGGTGAGTGAGTCGGGAGTCGGTGGGGTTGGGGGGGTATCGGTGAGTGAGTTGGGAGTCGGTGGGGTTGTGGGGGTATCGGTGAGTGAGTCGGTGGGGTTGGGGGGGGGTATCGTTGAGTGAGTCGGGAGTCAGTGGGGTTGGGGGGTATCGGTGAGTGAGTTGGGAGTCGGTGGGGTTGGGGGGGTATCGGTTGATGGGTGAGTGATTCGGGAGTCAGTGGGGTTGGGGGGGTATCGGTGAGTGAGTTGGGAGTCGGTGGGGTTGTGGGGGTATATCGGTGAGTGAGTTGGGAGTCGGTGGGGTTGGGGGGGTATCGTTGAGTGAGTTGGGAGTCGGTGGGGTTGTGGGGGTATCGGTGAGTGAGTCGGGAGTCAGTGGGGTTGGGGGGTATCGGTGAGTGAGTTGGGAGTCGGTGGGGTTGGGGGGGTATCGGTGAGTGAGTCAGTGGGGTTGGGGGGGTATCGGTGAGTGGGTCGGGAGTCGGTGGGGTTGGGGGGGTATCGGTGAGTGAGTTGGGAGTCGGTGGGGTTGGGGGGGTATCGGTGAGTGAGTCGGTGGGGTTGGGGGGGTATCGGTGAGTGAGTCGGTGGGGTTGGGGGGGTATCGGTGAGTGAGTCAGTGGGGTTGGGGGGGTATATCGGTGAGTGAGTTGGGAGTCAGTGAGGTTGGGGGTATCGGTGAGTGAGTCGGTGGGGTTGGGGGGGTATCGGTGAGTGAGTCGGGAGTCGGTGGGGTTGGGGGGGTATCGGTGAGTGAGTTGGGAATCAGTGGGGTTGGGGGGTATCGGTGAGTGAGTCGGTGGGGTTGGGGGGTATCGGTGAGTGAGTCGGGAGTCGGTGGGGTTTGGGGGGTATCGGTGAGTGAGTCGGTGGGTTGGGGGGGTATCGGTGTGAGTGAGTCGGTGGGGTTGGGGGGGTATCGGTGAGTGAGTCGGGAGTCAGTGAGGTTGGGGGGTATCGGTGAGTGAGTCGGTGGGGTTGGGGGGGTATCGGTGAGTGAGTCGGGAGTCGGTGGGGTTGGGGGGTGTCAGTGAGTGAGTTGGGAATCAGTGGGGTTGGGGGGGTATCGGTGAGTGAGTCGAATGTCGGGTGGGAGATTGGGTCATTGCTTATGTGGTATTATTACTCACTGTCCCTTTGTTTGTGGCCAGTGGCAATATGCCTCTCCCAAGAGCAATGACCCTAACCCCCCCCCCCAGGGTCAGCCCTACCTGCCTGGGGGAGGAGGCCACCCAGGGGTTGCCCCGGGGCAGATGGTTGGCCCAGGGCAGATGGCCATGCAGATGCCCCCGGGAATTGCCCTGATGGAGCCGCGGCGACCGCCACACGACTACCTGCCCATCGCCGTGCTCACCACCGTCTGCTGCTTCTGGCCCACGGGCATCATCGCCATCATCAAGGCCGTGCAGGTGTGTGTGTGTGTCTGTGTGGGGGGGTGTGTGTGTGTGTGGGGGGGGGGCTGTGTGTGTATGTGTGGGGGTGTGTCTGTGTGGGGGGGGGCTGTGTGTGTGTGAGGGGGGGGGTGTGTGTATGTGTCTCTGTGTGGGGGGGCTGTGTGTGTGTGTGTGTGTGTGTGTAGGGGGGGGGTGTGTCTGTGTGTCTGTGTGGGGGTGTGTGTATGTGTAGGGGAGGGGGTGTGTGTGTGAATGTCAGAATGTCAGAGGGCTCACACACTCTCTCTCCCCCCCCCCCCCCCCCCCCCCCCCCCCCCCCCCCCCCCCCCCCCCCCTCCCTCTCTCTCTCTCTCACCCCCCCCTTGTCAGGTGCGCACGGCGGTGTCGAGGGGGGACATGGTCTCCGCGGAGATCGCGTCCCGGGAGGCCCGAAACTTCTCCTTCATCAGCCTGGCGGTGGGCATCGCCTCCATGGTGCTGTGCACCATCCTCACCGTGGTGGTCATCATTGCCTCGCAGCACCACGAGGACGAGTGGGAGCCCTGAGCAACGGGGGGGGGGGGGGGGGGGGGGGGGGGTAACCAGGGCGACCACCGCAGGCCCTGCGGAGGGGAGGGGTCAGTGTGCGGGTTGTTCACTCAGTTGCAGGTGGATTCGTTAATCGGTCAAAGAAAAGAAACATACTCATAGAGCTTTAGTGATATTTTGCTTTTTTTTCGTTTTGTCAGTTCATTAGTTGAATTCCAGTTCCCCGTGAATTTTCCAGAAATGAAACAGGAACAGGACCTCAGCTGCCCTGCTGGGACAGGGGCAGGGGTTTGGGGGGGGGGGGGCGGTCCCACAGGGTGGAGAAGGTGTCCCACTGCCTGCATCGTACCCGGACTGCAACACCAATGCTGAACACACACACACACACACACACACACACACACTCACATTCACACACTCACACAAACACAAACGCTCTCACACACACACTCTCACACACACACACACTCAAATGCACACGTACACATGTGTGCGAAAGAGTTCTGCTTTCAATCGCTCGTTGAGTAGAAAATACATAGCCATGTAGCGCTGTTGAAAGACGCAAAGTGGACTTGTGCAGGTACATGCTACAGGGGTAGTTTACATCACATTATTTCACAGAGTTGCCAAATGCAGTATGACACACAGAAGATGCTTGTCCTCCTGATGGAGGAATCAGTCAATCACACATGGAGGCGTTCTTATTTGTCAAACATAGTTTTAACCCTTTGAGATGAGTTATAGAATTTTGAGAAAACGTTCCAAAAGAGCCTAAGTCAGTGTTCTAGAACTACACTGCTTTCAGTCACCAGCAGCGATTGTGACATCAGCAGTGGAATGCTCAGTTAAGAACATTCTAATCACGTATTTGTGACCTCACACCTTAAAGGGGTTAGTGACTACTTAAGACAGTGTGACTACTTGCGATGGATGTCGGATGAATAGCAGCTAGCTACTAGCGAACCTGGCTACAATAATTCATATGTATTTCTGGGATTGCATTTTTATTAATTTTTTTTGCCTTTATTTCATTTCATAGTTATGATCTTTGACCTCATGTGCAATATACAGTTTTGTTTATGTAATTACTGTAATGTAATTACTCTTAATATGTTAGCCGTCCGTCCAAAGTGTGAGCTCACAGCTGTGTGGTCTGATCATGGAGGGGGTTTTTCTGTGCTCTCCCTCTGGACTGTTAGAAAGAAGGGGGGGGGGTGGATGAGTGTATTTAGTGATTTGAACTGGTGATGGTTGAGCCAGCTGGCAGATAGACCAGGCCTCCAGCTGCTATCCATTCCACACTATCTCCAGAACGTCCCGGCTGAGCTAGGAAAGCTTGAGGGCCCACTCCTCGCATTTGGACACGAAGTCGAATTCTGGAAAACAGACCCCCCAAAAGCAGCGCTGACTAACTGCCCTTCCGGAAACAACAGTGCGTACCACATTTACGTCTAACGCTTTAAAGCAGTGCACTTCTGCATTTTAAAGAGTGCAATATATTTACATGTACGCGTTTGGGCAACATCCTTTTAGTTGGTGTGTACAACAAGGAATGGGGGACCTGTTTGTTTGTTTGTTTGTTTGTTTGTTTTTATTTATTTATTTATTTATTTATTTATTTATTTATTCGTTCTCCCTCCTAAAATGAGACGCATCTGATTGAAGGCCGGGGAATGACAGTTCACACACTTTCCGATCTTCAGCATCCGCTTGAGTAAGACCCGTCTAAGTCAGAGCCAAAATGGCCACCACGAACAGCCACCGCCCCGCCCCCTTTTCCCTCCCAGCTCAGCATGCAGAGGGAAACTGATACAGAATGTTTTTTTTTTTTTTTTTTTTTTTTTTTTGTTTTTGAAACTTAAAGGGAAAGTAGTGTGTGTACATACATGTCCAGCCATTTTCTTTCTTTTCTCCAAATGTTTCTAAACCTTTCCTCTTCACTCTTATCTTTTTTTTTAACTTTCTCTCCATCACTTGTGATTTTTCGTCCGTCCCGCACACAAAGACGAAAAACAAGCCTTTCGAGTCTTTCATCGCTTTTTCGGCCACACTGCCCTTCTCTAGGAGTAAAATAGTCAGATAAAATTTACTGCTATTTTTTAAACGGAGGAATATAATTCTATTGTAAAAGCGTAAAAAAATAATTAGTCTAACTCTTGTAAATATGTGCAATCATCAGTGTGCCAGGTTATTTATTTCTGTATTAATTTATTGATTTAGTTATTTATTACGGAATAATGCCTTGTTACAATTGCTATCGATATCATATTATTATTATTATTATTATTATCCTGTGCACGTAATCTAATTTATATGGGCTATGTTCAAGTTAAACGTTTTGATTTTTTCCAGAAGATGCTGTTAGCCTTAGAGTGTTGGGAAACTACACCCCTTGCGTTGGCTGAAACCTACTGTTCATACTGTTAGGCGTAGGTTCCCAGCTAGCATTGATAGTAACTGTTTTCCGAATAGCCCCGTGCAGTGTTTTCTCAGACTTAAGTGTTTTCAGAAGTGGTCCGTAACGGTGAGCTGATGGCTTTGAGATGGGGTGTTGTAACTAGTTGCTTACGGTTACCGCGAAAAACAAGGTAATTGTTCTTTCGAAGCTTGTAACGTGTATCGGATTGCTCGTCCTTATTAAGGTTGCCAAATATCTCGTGTACATTTTGTATTATTTATGATTTTTTTTTTTTTTTTGACAATGTAGATTATGGTCACATGTGTATTCGATGACATCTGCAGCAAACGAATTCAGTTGTTTGAATAAAGGAGAAAATATTTGGTTGTGCAAGAGTGGGTTGCAGTAGATGGCTCTCTTTCCATCTCTCTCTCTCTCTCTCTCTCCTTCACCTTCTCTGCTCGTTTCCTCTCTTGGTTGTTATTTATAACTGCCCGGATCTGTCTATCTATCTATTTATCTATCTGTGCCATTTCTCTTATTCAAAATGAGCAAGGTAATCTTCAGGAATATGACTGGTGTGTGCTGTGTGTGATTGTGTGTGTGTTGTGTGTGAGTGTGTGTGTGTGCTTGTGTGTTTGTGTCTGTGTGCTGTGTGTGATTGTGTGTGTGTGTGTGTGTATGTGTGTGTGTTGTGTGTGAGTGTGTGTGTGTGTGTGTGCTTGTGTGTTTGTGTCTGTGTGTGAATGCAAATGGAGGGAGAGTGAGAGCAGACTTTCACAGCAGGATCACAGATGGCCATTTAGCTTCCCAAAGAGAAGCCGGCATCTCTGCCATCGTTTAATTTGGCCTGCCTGTTGTGGGCCTCCCTCTTTTCATTAACACCCCCCCCCCCCCACTCAACTGGCCGCCGCCCCGCAGAACTGATTTACTAATTGGGCTAATCACCCACCCTGCCCCCCCCCCCACATAGGCTGTACCACACACCCTGCCCCCCCTCCCACACACACAGGCTGTACCACACACCCTGCCCCCCCTCCCACATAGGCTGTACCACACACCCTGCCCCCCCTCCCACATAGGCTGTACCACACACCCTGCCCCCCCTCCCACATAGGCTGTACCACACACACTGCCCCCCCTCCCACATAGGCTGTACCACACCCACCCTGCCCCCCTCCCACATAGGGCTGTACCACCCACCCTGCCCCCCCCCCCCCACATAGGCTGTACCACACACCCTGCCCCCCCTCCCACATAGGCTGTACTACACACCCTGCCCCCCTCCCCACATAGGCTGTTCCCCACATAGCCCCCCCTCCCATAGGCTGTACCACCACACACTGCCCCCCCTCCCACATAGGCTGTACTACACACCCTGCCCCCCCTCCCACATAGGCTGTACCACACACACTGCCCCCCCCCTCCCACATAGGCTGTACCACATACCTGCCCCCCCTCCCACATAGGTTGTACCACACACACTGCCCTCCCTCCCACACACACAGGCTGTACCACACACACTGCCCCCCCTCCAACACACACACAGGCTGTACCACACACACTGCCCTCCCTCCCACACACACAGGCTGTACCACACACACTGCCCCCCCTCCCACACACACACAGGCTGTACCACCCACACTGCCCCCCCTCCCACACACACACAGGCTGTACCACACACACTGCCCTCCCTCCCACACACACTGGCAGTATACACCATGCACAGTGTACGCATGGTCATCACCAACAGGACAGACACAGGCAGTGCTGCAGAAGCACACACGTGATACACGCACGTGTGCATGTACGCATTTCACATGCATGTAATGCACGTCTGTTTGGTTTACCTTCTCTGCAACACCTGCCAGGCAGACCTGTGCTGCCACCATTTTTAATATAAATCATTCTTTGAGGAGGCATTTTGTTCCTGGTTGCTGCTTCTCTCAGTCTCTTCCCCTTGGCTCTCCCTTCCTCCATTTCTTAATCTCTCTCTCCCTTACTCCCTCTCTTCATCTCTCTCTCCCTTACTCTCTCTCTTCATCTCTCTCTCCCTTTCTCATGTCTGGTGCAGTTATGTTCCATTCAAAATGCTCTATTGGTGTCATATAGATGTTATGTATACTGACAAAACTAAATAATTCTTTTTCTCTCTCCATCTCTCAATATCTCCTATCTCTCTCTCTTAAGATGTTTTACTGGCAGGAAAAACATCCATAAATATTGCCAAAGCACGATTGCACTGGCACATTTTAACATGAACACAGAAGCTTTGTCAGTAAACAGAATATAACTGGGATAAATATAACTTTCTCTTTCATTCAATTTCCTTTTTGCTTCTTCTTTTTCCTTCTGTGTCCCTGTCTTTGTGGCTTAGCTAAACCACACAAATGCCACTAATGCCACACAATCAATGAGGACAGAGCAAAAAATGTATTGTGTTCGTTTGTCTATTGTGTTTAAAAATAGCTCACGACAGCTTGGGATCCAAATAATGCTGGAAGGCCATTGTTGGTTTTAAATCAGTCAACGATTTTTAAGCAACACCTGAGTTTCACAGGATATGCAGTTCAGCTTCTGACCGGCTGGTCTATTGAAAAACAGCACCAGCAACCGCAACAATAAAATAAGAAAAATGACAATGACTTTTATGACAATGAAAACACATGATAGTGACTATGACCAGAATAACCATCACTCTAATTATTTAATGAATAACACCAACAACGACATCTGCAACAGCAATAATAATAATAATAATTTAAAATAAACAAAGTTATGAACTTTGAACAAAAACAACTGCCTACAACCTCCTATTTCTCCGACTGAAAGCCTCTGGAATGTTGCATCGCCCCAGAATGTTCCAGAAGCCCCCCCCCCCCCGTTGTTCTATCTCAGGACAGTTCTCTGGACATACTGACAGAGACAGATGGGACCGATGGTGCAGTGAGCCATCCCGGAGTGTAGGGGGTGCTGTGGTTCACGGGGGAGCTTCTCAGATACCAGGAGCCTCACGTAGGTGGCGCTGTAGGTCAGTAAAAGCTGGTGTGCTGTGGCCTGCGACAAAATGGAAGAACAGCACGTTAATATATACAGTCTGTATTGACAATTAATACACATTAGCCTTGTCTAGAGCCGGGGCGTCGAACCTTATTCAAAAAGGGACGGTGTGGGTGCAAGTTTTTGTTTTAGCCCAGCCCTATTCAATGGATTAGCCAATCATGGTTTTCAGTCAGTACATAGATAAGTAGGATCAAGTGTCTTAGTGCCAGGATGAAACAGAAACCTGTACCCACACCGGCCCTTTTCGGATGAGACTGGACGCCCCTGCTCTGGAGAGGGCAGTGAGGCGTAGCGCTCCAAAGCAGGAGCCCCCAGTCCCCATTCTGGAGGGTCACCAGGCTCGTCTGGCTTTGTGTTTTCACCTTAAAATAAACCATTTATACCATAGAAACCAGGTGAGGTGAGTTAACTGTGTAATAAGGTGAGCTAAATTAACAGTATGCACTATAACAAACACACATATACAGCACATTGTAAAATGGGATATAATAGCTTGGCTGTAACCTGGGCAGGCAGGTAATGGCTTGGCACTAGGCTGTAGTTCTTGGTGAGCTTTGTCTCCTCCCTGTGGCCAGCTGGAGTACTGCGCCCTGTGCTCCCGCGCTCCACCAGCAGGGGTCTCTCCTCCTCGGAGCCCTCTTCCTCCACTGACCCCGCCTCCGGGTCGAAAGTGCTGGCCTCCACCACCAGGGTGAGGTAGGACATGTTTTTTTGGAGCTTGGACTGACAGAGGGAGGTTGAGAGGAACACAAAGTGAGCACTCATGGACAGGGGATCCAGCCAATGGGTTGCAGGCACCAAAACAGAAAATACAATACAATGCAACACAATGCAATACCAGGTCCTCTTATACAGTCCTCTTGATGCACACTGTACATCCCAAATAGCTTTCCCAAGAACATTTTAATTCAAATCCGCTAAACGTCCTAATCGTCCTAAGCATAATCACAATGCTGTGAGACTATGAGACTAGTCAAAAAATGTCAGCATTGTGGTCAATGTGCAGAGAGACTGGATCGGATTGGCTCAGAATTGGGACAGGTTCCATCACACACACACACACACACAGATACACGCACACACACACACACACACACCTGTGTTTCGTCCCTGGCGAAGCTCATCTCTTCCAGGGTGTCAGTCAGTGATCTCAGGCAATGGGACAGGTCCCAGTAGACACAAAACAGCTGGGGGGAGGAAGAGAGTGAAAGGGGGAAAGAAAGAGAGAGAGAACGCTTTTAAATAAAATATTTCTGAACATTATTATCTTTTAATATAGAGCTTACCTGTTTTTTTTTAACATAGAGGTTCCCTCCATTTTTTAATATAAAGCTTACTACTATCTTTTAACATAGAGGTTACCTTTATCTTTTAATATAGAGGTTACCTGCAGCTTTTAACATAGATGTTACCAGTATCTTTTAACATGGAGGTTACCTGCAGCTTTTAACATAGATGTTACCAGTATCATTTAACATAGAGGTTACCAGTATCTTTTAATATAAAGGTTACCTGTATCTTTTAACATAGAGCTTACCTGTGTTATTTAACATAGAGGTTACTTGTATGTTTTAACATAGAGGTTACCTGTATCTTTTAACACAGAGCTTACCTGTAGCTTTAATATAGCTTACCTGTATCTTTTAACACAGAGCTTACCTGTAGCTTTAATATAGCTTACCTGTATCTTTTAACACAGAGCTTACCTGTAGCTTTGATATGGCTTACCTGTATCTTTTAACACAGAGCTTACCTGTAGCTTTAATATAGCTTACCTGTATCTTTTAACACAGAGCTTACCTGTAGCTTTAATATTGCTCACCTGTAGAGTCCCGGCGCACTGCTGCACCCAGTCGGCCACGCCCACCAGCAGGTTGTGCTGGCTCAGCCGCTCGTTCGCCTGGATCAGCCGCACGTCCGCGTTGATGTCGATCTGCGGGGAAAAGCCACCGACCACGCCTTAACGCCCTCGCCACTGCGGCCGGTCCCGTGTGATGCCACGGTGACGAGAAAAGGCTTTCAAACCAGGGGTTTAGCTAAGGTGAAGTGTGCTATATAAATACATTTTGATTTGATTTGATTTGATAAGTGATGCAGGAGGCAGTAGTGAAACAAAACTGGGCACCTGTCTTCTCTATATTTAATTTTTCTTTTTTGCAAGAGCACCCAGTTTTTTCCTTAATTATTAATGATGAGTACGGAAGGCTTGCTGGAGTCACCGTGGCGACGTCGCTGCGATCTGTCGGCGACCCGCGGGGCTCCATTACCTGCCCCGACCGCTCACCTGCCTGTTGCTGTGATTGAGGAGGAGGATGATGGCGCAGGTGAAGAGGAAGGACGCGAGGCTGACCGACAGGCACAGGACCCAAATGGAGGTGAGACTGAGGTATAAATGCAGAGTGGAGTACAGCCCACACCATACCACTATGTACAGCAGCTAGAGAAAGAGAGAGAGAGAGAGAGATCGTACAACCTGCACCACACCACCACATACACTAGCTAGAGAGAGAGAGAGAGAGAGAGAGAACAACCTGCACCATACCACCACATACACCAGCTACAAAGAGGGGGGGAGGGTGGAAAGAGAGTGAGAGAAAGAGACAGAGAGAGGGAGGGCGGGAGAGAGACAGAGAGAGGGAGAGAAAGAGACAGAGAGAGAGGGGAGGGAGGGAGAGGGATTATAACTCTTATTCATTTGGTGTTTTGGGTCTTTTTGATGGGCGATTGCTCTGTGTCGTCTGCCTTCCAAGGGACAAACTCAAGTTCCTCGGATGTAACCTCGTCCTCACCGGGGCCAAGAAGAAATGGAAGATGGCGGAATTGAAGAAAAGGTATCTTCGGACAGAGGCCGAATCCAGCGCCGCCTGGAGTGGCGTCTCAAAATCTTCGGCCGGGACCTGCAAAGGAAGAAACGCAGCGAGAACCTGTAACTACGACCAGAATCATTATTGCATAAAACAAACGATTAAAAAAAAAAACTGTTTCCCTTTCAAAAGGAACGATCAAAGGGCTCTGTATTCTATATGCAGTGCTGTGAACCAAAATGGCGGATTTTTGATGCGCCCGGGCTGTCTGTTGATTTTCTGGCTGGCCGTGCGCAGAAGAGGGCGGAGCGTCGCCGTTGGAGACGTGCCGGTCAGGATCGAGCCGCAGACTGCGATTTTCGGCGCAGCTCGACGCGGTTTTCCGGCCTGCCTGTTCTGCGATCGGCGCCCTCGCCCACCCGCCTGCTCAGACCAGGCGCACGGCGTACGCTCTCAGAAATAAAGGCGCACAAGGGTACAAATTCTGTGCAAGTACAAAACCGTGCCTCTGAAGGTACCCAATGACAAGCGATTGCACCTTTCTGAATGGTACCTTTTTTCTGGGAAAGGTACAGTTCTGTACCTTCAAGGGGTACTGCCACAGTGACAAGCCATTGTACCTTTCTAGATACTGAATGGTATCTTTTTTTCTGAGAGTGTAAGTCACAGCTCAGCATCGGGTGGGGCTGCTAATTTTGGGGATTTCCTATGCAATGCGCACATGATCACAGCCTATTCAAAACACAATACACAGTTTTTGTGGATCATATACAGTATTGTTTCATTTTGAAATGAGAATGAAAATAAACGCAACTTGAACCTGAACAATCTTTTCAAACAAATCTTTTTGTTTTTAATTATGGGCCTGCAGTTAAAATTAGTGTGTGCCCCAGGATGCACTGAGAACAAAATTCACATGAATATTTCCAAAAAAAGTTATCATCATAAAAGGCTTAACAATGGACTAATTAGGCTGGCTGCACCTACATATGTATCAGTATTAGGCCCAATAATATACAGGTAAGAGTGAAGATACAGGTACATGTAGAGATACAGGTAGGGGTGAAGATACAGGTACAGGCAGGGGTACAGGTAGAGGTACAGGTATAGGTAGAGATACGAGTAGAGGTACAGGTACAGGTACAGGTACAGGTAGGGGGACAGGTAGAGGTACTGATATAGGTAGAGATACGAGTAGAGGTACAGGTACAGGTAGGGGGACAGATACAGGTACAGCTAGGGGGGCAGGTACAGGTAAAGCAGGGAGAGATGGAGTAGAGGTACAGACACAGGTACAGGTAGGGGGACAGACACAGGTACAGGTAGGGGGACAGGTACAGGTACAGGTAGAGCAGGGAGAGATGGATTAGAGGTACAGGTACAGGTACAGGTAGGGGGACATGTAGGGGTACAGATATAGGTAGAGATACGGTTAGAGGTACAGACACAGGTACAGGTAAAGCAGGGAGAGATGGAGTAGAGGTACAGGTACAGGTACAGGTAGGGGGACAGGTGCAGGTAAAGCAGGGAGAGATGGAGCACACACTGACCTGGAGGCCGTTCTTCTCCAGCAGGGCTCTGCATTCTGACAGATCAAACGAGGCCCTGAGCATAGAGGAGCTGGAGACTGCCAGCATGCAATGACCTGGAGAGGGGGGGGGGGGGGGGGAGAGCGAGAGAGAGAGAGGGGATGGGAGATGGGGGGGGTACAGAGAGAGGGAGGGGAGGGGAGGGGGGGGGGAGAGAGAGGTAGAGAGAGGGAGAGGTTTTTTCTCTTTTCTATTTCTTGCATTGAGCGAGAGAGGATGGAGCGCAAGAGCAAGGATAAAGAAGAAGAAAGGAAGAGAGAGAAAAGAGGAGAAGGAAATATGGAAGGATGGAGGGAGGAGGAAAAACATGATATAATGCACCATGACAGTGGAAGTGAGAGAGACAATGTGATATAACATGTCTTGACATTCAGAGAGAGAGAGAGAAAGAAAGAGGTAGAGAGAGGTAGACAGAGAGGGAGAGAGAGAGAGAGAGACTGTCAGAGTGGTATTACACATTCTGACAGAGAAAAATGTAAACAGGCGTACCAAGCAACATAGTATGTGTAGAGAAACAGTGATGGAGAAAAGGGAATTTAATTTTGTTGGTGTCATTACAATTTTGTAAACAATAATAAAAAAGTAGTAGTAATAATAAGAGTATAATAATAATAATAATAATAATAATAATAATAATAATTATTATTATTATTATTATTATTATTATTTATTATTATTATTATTATTGTTATTATTATTATTGTTATTATACTCTTAGTATTATTACTACTTTATTATTATTGTTATTATTGTTTACAAAATTATAACTGATGTGGATTGAATGAAAGACAAAGAGACAGATCATCTTTACAGACATTACAGATGTCAGACATTACAAATGTTACACACATTAAGGATGTTACTGGCTGTATGGATGTTACAGACATTAAGGATGCTACAGACATTACAGATGTTACACACATTAAGGATGTTACTGGCTGTACGGATGTTACAGACATTAAGGATGCTACAGACATTACAGAAGTTACGGACATTACGGATGTGTGGAAAGTCAAACCATCACACCCTGCATTTGACAGTGGCTGACCATTGGTCCGCTGGGCCACTCTGCTTCTATCCGATTGGGTGCGCAGTGGCCTGGGGTGTGTCTCAGCATTCCTGGCATCCCATTCGTCCATCACGTTAGGTGGAGTCGCTCCGTCCTCCATTTTGAGTACAAAGGCGTACAATTTACTTAGAGATCTAGAGACAAAAAAACAAAAACACAAGCACAACACAAATAATATGCAGCAGAGTTGCATGATGGTCGGTGAACTGATCTTCACACACAAACACACACACACATACAGTACACACACGCGCACGCACACACACACACACACATGCAGTAACTAACACACGTTGATGCACACGTTTCTAAAAAATCACTCAATGTGCAATCCTGTTTGATCAATTCAACCTTCCCTCCAGGCAGTCAAAATCAGGCATCATGGTGTTCAGTGTTTTTGTTCTGGAAGGAAGTCTACACACACACACACACACACACACACACGCACACACTCATGCACACACCCACACACTGGGTACATGCACACACAGACACACACAAACAGAGTTTGAGGGTCCTGCTGTGTGAATAAATAATTTTTCTCGCAAGCGTTCTTCACAAACACTAAAACTTCCTCGCTAAACCGAAATTGCGGAGGAAAAGTGTAACGTTTACATATAGGACAAAGGTAAATACGAATTCTGACTGAATTAAAGCCCGAAACAGTCATGGATGATCTGGAAGGCAGAAACTCTTGCAACCGCAAGCCACTTTCTTCTCTGACTACAACAGGAAATCCACAGAGCAGTAGAGGCCGGATTCAGAAGCGCTATCTCAGACAATTGAACTGGGTTTCCCCCTCCGACAGATAAAACGGAACTCTCAAAAACAAATCCGCAAAAAAGGACAGAGTAAATTGCTCAAAACCGTCAACAACTTCTGTCGCAGTCTTTACCTGCTATGCCTGCCGACAGAAATGTTTACTGTAGCATTTTGGGTTGGGGGTGCTAACGTCTCTTGGGCTAGTGCAAAATATTTTATTGTTATGATTAATATCTCTTTTTTTTTGTAATGGCGAAGGTGTT
>CM045890.1:55694601-55697101 GCA_025169545.1 Anguilla japonica
TAATGATAAACTGTCAAATACATTTATTTGTGTCTACTTTATGGCATATCTACACCCAATGATCTTAAACACAAATGATATGACCTCTATTTTCCCCAAACCTATTATTTAAAAGATGACGTACCGACTGCCTACACTTCCATATCCCTTCTAAACGGAAATAAATCCATTTCAAGATATCAAATGGACTATACCCTTCCAAAGAATACCTCAGGCTTAGGTTTAATTTGGAACATGATAATACCTGTAGAGTGGGGTAGAGTAGGGTAGAGTAAAGCATACACGCATACACACATAAACACAAGTACACAGTTAGCGCCAACGTCACTGTCGTCGTTGTCACTTGTCACCAGAACCATCAGAAGAAGCAGCAGGAAAGAAAGAAAGAAAAATGGGGGGAGGGTGGGAAGCACCATATCACATCCACAGATAGTCACAGTCCCATTTTGTTTAAGAAGCCATTAGCTGATGGAATAAAAGACCTCATATATCTGTTAGTGTCACGTCTAGGGAGGTAAAACCTCCGCCTCAAGGGGAGCAAATTGGGATGGCAGGTATGCTATCCTGCCAAGTTACGCCTTGGCGGGGCATGCCTCATACCTATACAGCACCGAGAGTTCGGCACTTTTCAGGGTTCCCCACAGAAATAACCACAACAGCCACAGACACTCAGCCCTTAAAAACATTAAATTCTGTACATTCTCACCCCATTCAACAGACAGAATTCATAAACAACTTCACATGTCCACACAATAAAGCCCCAAACTAAGGGGATTTTGCGTTTTCTCCTTCTTCTTCTTCTTCTTCTCATTCTTCTTCTTATTATTTTTCCTGCCGCCTATCCCACTAACAACATGTCTCCCCATTGGACATTAAACATTTACCAACATTAAACTCACTGTGCAAAGGGTGCTGGGAGTCCGATAAGATGACCTGAGCTTCCTGTGTGGCTCTGACTTGGTACAGGTGGCAAAGATCATTCAGATTTGCACCAGTAACTTCACGGCTCACGTTTACAATTTTTCCCCAGCAAGTGTCATTTGTCAAAGGGATATTGAAACAGCAGTCCATACACTCTTCTCTTGTATGGGTCAAACCTTTCGGGATGATCTTCATAAACGGTTGGAAATTATAGCATTATATCCCTGATGAATTTCTCTGATGAAAACATATTATTCGGTTTAGCAAAAGGAAATATAGGAAAATTGATTTTTTGGTCAAACAATATTATTCTGATGGGCAATTTTTTTTTTAAATCCACAAAGCAAGATGCTTAAAGACTTCGCCAAACTTTTTATTTTTCACAAGAAACGGTGTTTTTTTTTTTTTTTACATTTCTGGAATATATGGAAAGGAGAAATGTAAAAAAAAAAAAAAAAAAAAACTTTCAGCTGGTTAAGGACTACAACATTGTTGACGCCTACCTGTGACGCACTTAGTCTTGTATTCTCACTTTTCCCCATCTCTCTTCATTTACTTACTTACGTAATCCTCTTGCTATTTATTTTAATCTTTAGGCCTATATGTTTTCTATTCTTTGTGAACTGTGTATATTCCTGATAACGTGCTTGATTTTTATGTACAAAACCATACCGAATATGACTGTATGTTCGTACATTATTTGTAGATTCTAAACGAAAAAAGTTTGTACCATATGACCAGGTCACGTGATTTTAAAAATGCCAGTCATATGACAGGGTTGTTCTGCTTGTACCCCCAGTTGAAGCGCAATTGTGGTTTGTTGCCTTCCGGGGACGTTTGCCGCATATTACTGGCAGAACGTCTTGAACGTTTTTTTGTGGGAACATTTTATTTAATTTGGGTGGAAATATCGCTCCCAAATCCAGAGAAGTGTTTACAGCAGTGAGAAGATGAGCTCCACGCGAAGGATCGACGGCGTGGCACCGACGAGACGAGCTCTAGTTCTGGTTGCGTTTTCGCTGTTTGCGACTCGGTATTTGTGTACTGCCTTCGGACAGGTAAGCATCGATCAACTTTCAGAAAATATAATGATAAATGGGCTAAATGTAATGACTGTGTAGTGGTGCTTATATGTGTATTCTGGTCGACAGTTGCTGAATAATTGTTGTCTCTGACAACTTTGCTGAGGGGTCGGCTCATTTTTCAGCGTCCCAAACCTGCATTCACGTCACGCTTGCCTACCATACGTCGGTTTTTTTCCCTACCTGAAAGAACCATCGATGTGGTGTATAGCTAAAACACACAAAGTTATGACAAGTTGCAAACAAGTTCCCTTCAGTGTTTCATCATCTTCTACATCTCGTCGCAATGGGCTTTGCCAATGTTTTAAAACCACGTCTGTAGATATTTTGAAAAAGAAAATGATAAATGCTATTGGAAATTGTAAATTGTTTAGATTAAGTCTCACGGGCTCTAAGACACCATTTTGACACTTCTCTCAAAACATTTCGACACCTCTCTGTCTGTTCTCTGTCCTTTGGGTGCTGGGCTGATGGTGCCTGATCATACCTGGCACCAC
>CM045890.1:55702101-55792101 GCA_025169545.1 Anguilla japonica
ACAGCAGTGAGAGAGGGAGGGAGGGGCGGGGCCAGGGGAGGGGCTATGGGACTGTGGGCGGGGTTACTGTACTTCACCAACCCCGCCAACATGCACAGCAGTGAGTGAGGGAGGGAGGGAGGGAGGGGGGGGGCCCAGGGGAGGGGCTATGGGACTGTGGGCGGGGTTACTGTACTTCAACCAACTCTACCAAGACACAGTACTGTGAAGGACAGAGGGGGGGTGCCAGGGGGAGGGATTGGGCCTCAGGAAGGATGGAGCTTCACCACTGTACTTCAATAACCCTCCCCCCCCAATATGCAGCACAGTAAATCTGTCTCTCTCTATCTCTCTCTCTCTCTCTCTCCCTCTCTCTCTCTCTCTCTCTCTCTATCTCTCTCTCTCTCTCTCTCTCTCTCTCTCTCTCTCAGGGGTTAATCTCACCCTCCGCTGGTCTCTGACCAACGGCTCATCCTGGGAGAAGGAGGCGGTGCAGCTGTGGGCGGGGCCGAGCGGCTACTCTTCTATGACGTCACTGGTGGGCGAGGCCACCGAGGACAGGAAGTACATCTACGTCATCTACGAGAAGGGCCACAAGTCCTGCATCGAGACCGTCTCCTTCGCCAAGATACACCTGTACGGGGGCAGGTAGAGGGAGGGGTGCTAACGGATGGATCAGACGTGCGATGAGGTGCAGGCGTGGCACTTTGTGTCTTTAAAAAAAAAAAAACAACAAAAAAAAAACACATTTTCCACGCATTATTACAAAAACTGTGGCGATTCAAACAAGCAGCCCATAAGGAACTGGCAGGAGACAATCTAGTTTAAGTGACCGAGCGCGCCCCTTTGCTTGGACCGCGAGCCAGTCGTGCTCCGATTGGTGGGTTGAGGTCATGTGCTCAGTGGCCCTCGCTTTCTGATTGGACTGATCCATTCCTCTTTCACAGCAGGATTCCAGCAAACAGAATGAGACGGAAGATCTGCGTTTCCTTGTTTTTTTTTTTTTAACCTGGCACATAACAAAATGGGAAATTATTATGTTTTTTTTCTTACATTTTTGATTTATGGGGTTTTTTTTCCAGCCACCAGCTTCAGGGAAGTGACTTCGATGCCATTTATAAGACCATGAATAATTTTTTTCACATCCTTTTTCATATTTGTCATATTCGGTAGCATGTTTTTTTAACATAAAAACAGAAACCGCTTGTTCTCAAAAAGCCTGGATCAGATAAATATTTGAGATCTTTTAACTCTTTAGACAAGTGGTGGAGCTCTAAAATGCAGTTTTAAAATAAGCTTGTATTGTTTTGCCAATATTCGGCACAAAACTCTTGATTTCGCACGGCTGTACAATTTTTGCAAGGCGACTTGTTTCAAATTTAGGAAATTCTCAGGGACCCGCGGGAGGGTTTTACAGATTTTTACCCACATCGATCTAAAGTGTCTGAAATACAAATACATTTTACCCAAGTTTGATAACAAGGGGGGGGGGGGCTCCTTGTAGGGGGCACTGTTCCACTGTTTGTCTAAGGAGGAAGTTTTAGGCACATCGAGTAAAATTCATTTTGGTCTCGTCACCAGCATTTTAGTGCAAACGGCAGCTTTCCCAGTTCGAACGTTCTTCTTCTGAAATGTCTGCAAGCCGTCATGGCGCACGCTCTTTGGCAAAGCTCTGGCTCGTAGGTCTTGTGTAAGAATTGTTTTTTCACCCATCCTCTCTCGTTTGTGCCATCTAATGGTCTATGGTACCATAGATCAGGATCAGGCTATTGGCAGTAAGATAGATGAGCTAGTAGGCCTTGTGACCTTCTCTCAGCTGAAGATTTTGAATGATAAAATTTCATAAGGACTCCACTAAAATCCAGTTCCAAAAGCGGAACAGGCGGCTGTGAATAGAGAGGACCGATCTGGCATCACACTAGACATCGTTTACGTCGGCCCGACGGGTTCGCTGCCGCCGTCCGGTCAGAACGAAGGGTGTACGCATCCATCGGCTGGATATGCGTCGGGTTTATCTCCTTTGAGATTCGCTGGCTCACATGCGATTTGCACCTTTCAGGGATTTGATGCCACGGATTTCACTTTTATTTAAAAAAAAAAAAAAAAATTAAAAATAAAAAATAGCTAACTCATCATTGTAGGGTAAATCATGACATCCAAAACGCAAGGATTAGGGTTTTCAAAATTCACAGCATGTACAGAACGTTTCCTTTCGTTCTTTACAAAGTATGCAACTTTGCTCGTATATTATGGGTTGTACCACATGTTTCACTGTAGGGTCTCTGAAACTTAATACAAATATCAAAACAGGCAGTGGAAATAAGTGAAATATTTTCCTCCATGCAGTATGCAAGACACTTTAGCAAATATGAAGGATACATTTCTATGTATTTTGGATTTCATGTTTTAAGCACACCTTTCCTCCCCGGGAAGTCTTGTGTTGATTTTTCACATATGGTGGCATGTGGGAGAGAGATACCACTTTTTTGAATTTTTTTTCAAAACGCTTAGCAGTTTGATTCAATCCACCCTTTCCTGCATGCATCGCAATAGCCTTGAGGTGTTAAATGACAGAAGGGTTTTATGAAGGCATAAAATAATTTTAATTTTGATGTGCTACCAAACAGAAGTGGCATCCAGCTTTCAGGGAAAGGTGTCAGCCTCCTCCTCTGTGAGGCAGTGATATAGACTGTGTCCAAGAAGCAGACCTGATCTACTTGCTTCACTCGTTGATAACCATGGAGTGAAACGTTTTCACTCACTGTTCTCGAATGAATTTACTATTTTTTTGGTGGTGGACATTAAAATCCTTCTTCGTACGTAAAGGGAAATGTGCGTGTTTTTGCGTGCGTGTCCGTTTGTGTACATGGGTACATGTGTGCCTATGCTGTACGTGTAGTTTCTTTGAGTTACCACTTGGCTATGTCTTGACGATTTGCTTTTGTTCCAAAATTTCTGTCCCCTTTTCATTCAGTTGTCCTGAAAACTGAATTTTTGGTAATTTTCAAGTAGAGTCAGTGTCAAATAACAAAATGTGAAAACAATATTAACTAACATGAGTATCACTGAGACTTCATATCAGTGTAACCTGGCATATTCTGTCATTGATCTGTTTGTAATTCACTTGCATTTGTTGTATGAACTGAAGAACTCAACTCTGGATCATTTGGTATTTTTCCAATATCTGTAAATGATGTAAATAATAAATTACCTGTTTTCCTCAGCAAAAAAGGCAATTATGTATGTGTGTCAACAGTTTTTGCCAGATCACATTGACCATAATTTAAAATATTGGATTTACGGCGAATCAACAAAAAACAATGATGCAAGCCTTTTTTTAAATTTGACACAGATTAGCTGTAATCAATTGAATGAATCTTGAAGTTAGCCTTTGGTGTTCAATTGTCGATGGAGTCTGGAATAACCGCTAAAAACGCACACAGCCACCTAGTGATAAAAACATGCATTGCCGTAGGCTTCAGTCTCAGGTTGAGTCCCATTCGTTGACTTTCAATGTCAGGTTGACGTCAGCACTTCTTTTGAGAAATAGAATAAAATATGCGGCAGAACAAGTCATTGTCAACAGCACAGCTGTCCACTCACTGTCCCGACTTGTGGGGTGGTGGGATGGGTTGCTATGTATTGTACTGTGGTATGACGGCACAGTGTAGAGTAATGGAGAAAGAAAAACTCAAATGGTATCGCAAGTTTCACTGAGGACAGAGTGTACACTTTGAAAGCCACCTGTCTCAACTGTCACTCACTGTAATTACATCTGTTTGTATAAAGAAAGGTATGGGTTATGAAGTCACGTGTGGGAGAACGTTTCTTTTCTCCTCTCTCAAAACACCTTTTTTTACTTCAAGGAAATAAGGCAGATTTAATTAACGGGAGTTTTGGCATGCAAGGTGGGTGTGTGCAATCGAAAGTTAGACAAATTCACGGCACATACGCAGCTTTTGCTTTCATGAGGACAAGCAACTTGCGGTCTTCGCATCCGGTGCGCAAGTCTATGTGTTTCAAAAGCATTACGTAAATGAAAAAAAGACTCTCGCTACGCCCGGGACAGGGTGTGATTTAAATCCATGCAAATGATAATCAATTCTGGCCCTACTCGTTCGTTGATTGGTCGAAAAGCGGATTCTGAACTCATTATGCTAATCTAGCCCCGCCTCTCCAACGCCTGTTCTCCGCCCCTTCTGATCCACCGTTCTCCAGTAGCCGTTGACGGCTCTTGTAGTGACGGATCCTGCCTCGCTCTGTAATATTTTTTCTTTTTCTTTTTACATTTTTGTGGAGGAAAAAAAGAAAGAGGAGTGCCAGTGAACTGAATCAAGTACATCCGTCTACAATAGCCCCCTTTCCGATTTTATATTTTAAATATATTTCTTTTATCCGGGCTTCTCGGATAGCTAGCTAGCTATCAGCTAGCTACAGCTAATTGGGATTGGTGGTTAAGCTAGCCAGCTAACCGTTTTATTACTCAGCGATACAACCTCGAAACAAGTCGGGACAAGGCCAGGTCAGTATTTCAGTTATTGTTGTTTTTTGTGATTGAAGTACAACCAGTAGCAAGCAATCTATCCAAAGCTAACTGGCTACCATTGTTGACTGGGTAAAGCTAGCACGATGGCTAACATAGCTAAACGTGAGACGTTGGGTAGGAACGTTAGCGTGATCTAGAAATGCAGTGAGGGTATTGGGTGTACGTTCGTTTAAGAAAATGGTAACGGTTTATATTCGTTTCAAATAAAGACATACTTTTAGGAAACGGTACGTCGTAGTTATCATTATCCCTCTTCCCCACACTGATCTAACAGCAGCCGGCTTGTTGTTGTCCGAGCAGTTGGGCCTAGCCTACTGCCGCCATTTTGTTTTGTTCTCTCTGAGGTGGCTAATTCGAGTATAAGCGTTTAGAAATGTCGGAGGTTCATAAAGCCGGTTCATTTTGTGCCCATTGTGTTTATAAACGGCAGGGGCAAATCGCAAGATACATATCGTCTGTTATTCAGTGGGGCTGTTTTCCTGTTATGAAGCGGTATCTAGCCAACGATTCCTCGATGCAGCGGCCACATTTGGATGTGGCTAGTGCTAGTTAGCCGGCGTTCGTGCATTCATTATGCTGTTGCTGACTAGCTAACTCATAACCATTACAGCGTAGCAGGCTAACAGGTTATCTACGTTAAATACGTGAATAAACCATCTGCCGTTTTAGGAAAAACACACCTATTGGCTAACTGCCGAACTAGCTCATGGATGTAAGGGAATATGGCGTGACTATTCAGATAAAGTTAGCTATAACGTTACATTGTTAACTTACCTAGCTAGCTAATAATGTTAGTTGACGTTACTCGTTCCACATAGCGAATGCAAACCAGCTAGTTTGCATTCGTGTGTCGATGCTGTACCTTTACTGTAAATTAGCTGCCTAATAATTCGCGTGCAGTCGCTGAAAGGCCTCAAACTAACGTACGTCCAAGGCTAACGTTGGCTAGCCACTTATGAGTCGCTGCGTAACTTGTGTCCACCGACCTAATTTTCTGATCTCAGTGTTTGTTGGAGCCCTCCAGGTTGCTAGGTAGTTGATTTATTGTTAGCTGACTAGCCAGCCGAGGGCTCTGTGTAAACACCTGAAAAATGCGTCTAGCTGCGGTTATTAATAAGGTAGCTAACGTCCTGTACATATACAGAAGAAAGCAATGATGCAATGTGTTGTGTAAAGTGTTTATTTTGCTAGATCATGGTGGCCGATTCAATTATGTGGTGCGTAGGATATTTGTAAGGTTGTTAGCTAACTTTAGTTAGCTAACAAGGGTTGGACATTTATGGTAGACGTCACTTCAGATTCAGGTCAACATGTCTTACAACATGTTGTTAGCTAGCTGTCTTGTTTGAATAGATGGCTAGATGTTCGCCCTGCTGACATTTATATTATTAATCTAGTCATGTTTCTCGCTTTGGTAGCCGGCTTCTAATATTTGTCAAACATCCATGGTTTGGCTAACATTACCTTTGTGATAAAGCTCACTGATCAAACGACGTGCAGTTATGATTATCGCTTCTTGCTGGCGCCGTGGTTGGTGTAGCATCCATTTTTAGGTTTCGTCTAGAGTTTGAGGTTGCAGTCGCTATGTTATTAATTACCTGGAAGAATGTAGGCTATTATACATACGTGTGAAACATTTTTAATCACACCGGTGTCATGGAATATGTATTTTGTCTTTTCCAAGTGTAACTAATCGCTAGTCCGGTTGTATTTGCCCGTACCATTCAAGAATGTGAGGCTGAAGTCTAGGATCAGTGTACTATGGGTTTAAAACGGTACGTTTGATTGTGGCATGGTATCCCTAACCTTACGATTAAGCCCGTTCTAATAATATTAGATTACAGAGGGAAGACGTGTAATGAGCCAGACAGGACTGAAATTATAAGACCGGTAACGGCAGGTGTTGATTGATCTGTTTCCGTAAATTTCCGTTCAGTTTTAGAAGTTCAGTCGAGAGGTGTCCTGCGAGTTTGTCCTGCATCGCCAAATTCTGGGTTCGCTTCAGATGCCTTTTGAATTCGCCGTGGTAACTTGTGAATGGGCGGGAAGAAGCATTGCCCACCTGCGTTTGCTCCCGGGTGTCAGAACGAGGAGGGCGTTCCCCTCACCTGACAGAAAGCAAATAGACGGACGGATTATGCCACTGGATTTTATTGGCGAGCTTGTATAGCTTTCTTACTCGGTTCTGGCGTTGCCATGGAAGCAACCCCTTCTCTCAAGGCAGACTCCAAAGAGCACAGTTTATTTGGCATTGCCGTGGCAACGCCACTTATTGCCGACCCCAAGGTGCAGTACGTGTGTTATGGGGCGGATGTCCTGTGAAATGTTGGCAAGACTCTCCGCCCCCCATCCCACCGTCCCATTTCCTGCAACATACAGGCCTCCCCAGGAACAGAACGGTCTGCCGAGGTGGAGATCGCCATTGCCCAATCACTGCAGGGTAGTGCCACAAGTCTAAGGCCTGCATTGTCAGGGCGCTACACTAATGTTTTTTCCAAGGAGCACCTAAGTTGAAAAATTTAAGAGCACACTCAGGCATCCTAATTAGTAGACGTGCTCCAAAATTATTTTTCCATTTAGTTGGCACACGTCAGGTTTCAGGGTGTGAAAAATGCTCCTAAATTTTGGAGCACTGTGGAGACCTGGTTGGTCTGTGAGAGGCTGGTCTCCCCTGATATGTAATACCGCCCCCTGGTGGCATTGTGTCACATCAGTCCAGGCCTCTTGCTCCAGGGCAGGAGGGGGTCCAGCTGCAATGGTCCAGGTGCAGGTGGGGGTGCCACAGAGGCTCAGATACTTCCATTTTTGGGAGGAAAGAATTTTTGGGGTGGGTAGCACGCTGAAGAAGAACACACAGGAAATGTCAATTTAGTTTTTTTTTTTTACAAACCTGCATGGTCTTTCAGGGCTCTGAAGTGTTTCAATTTTAGGGGCCTCTGCTCCTGTAAATTGACGTATGCTCTTGCTAATCGGTAAAATAAATTTGTAGCGTATCTATTAGTTGTCCTGCATTGGTGTGTTCCTAAATTTTGAAACTTAGGAGCCCACGTGCTTCTTGGGGGAAAAAATGTTAGCGTAGAGCTTGAGCCCTGTCTTTAAATGTTGTTAAAAGCTTTAAAAAAAGGTGCTTTATGAATTTTTCTATTTCTGTTCTGTTCAGATGACAGATAAATCATTTTGGATAAATCTCATAATCCTCTTCTGTGGTCCCAATTGCAATGTGCCCCTGTTCTGCATTGCATGGTTATTTCTCAGAACAGTAGTTTTAGCTTTCATTACGGGTTACCAGTGGCTAAGAAAGATAAATTCCCCTTGTTTTTTCTTCTTCCTACATTTGGGATGGGCATGTTTGTTTGCTTGAGTGGTTGAAAGACAAGGCCTCAGAAAAAAATCAGTCTGCTGGATAATAAATGCATGTGAATTAACAGTTCCTGATGACTCATTTCTGTTTTGTTTTTTACGTTGCAGCTGTAGCAGTTTGCTGTTTTAAGGGCAGCGATGTCAGCTTTTAGAATCCTTACTCCGCCGCATGCTTGTCAGAGGCAGGTGTGGCTCTAAAGCCGATGAATTTTCAGCGTTGGCATCGTCAGGATACGAGCAGCGACGCTCGGGCCGAGCCCCGTTCTGTTCCATGGCGCCTTCGGTCCGGTCAGATCAAAATGGCGGCAGTGTGAGCTGGATCTGTAATCAAAATGGCGGCAGCGTGAGGAGGATCTGTACTCAAACACGATGGCTTGCATTTAACGGCTTGAGTTGCATCTGCATTGAGTGGTTCTGCAGGAAAAACCAATACATAAACTACTGACCTGGGGGGGGGGGGTTAATCATCAGCACCACTCCCCCCTCCATTACATATAGTGTTTTACGCAGCCAACCCGTATTCTGTGTTCCACATGCAAATGCGTCCTCTGAGTTTCCTCGGTTACCGGAGCCCTGAAAATCGACCAGTGTCCCTCCCTCGCCCTGTTCCGTCCGTGAGGGCTGCCAGGCGGCTCGCCCTGCTCCAGTCCGTGAGGGCTGCCAGGCGGCTCGCCCTGCTCCAGTCCGGCGTCAAATCCGGCCCGTGTCCGCGGCGACTGCGTCCACCGGCCCCGCGACGCGTGATTGGTTTAGCAGTGCCGTGACGCGTGATTGGTTTAGCGGCCCCGCAACGCGTGATTGGTTTAGCGGTGCCGTGACGCGTGATTGGTTTAGCGGTGCCGTGGTGCGTGATTGGTTTAGCGGCCCCGTAACGCGTGATTGGTTTAGCGGTGCCGCGACGCGTGATTGGTTTAGCGGTGCCGCGACGCCTGATTGGTTTAGCGGCCCCGCGACGCGTGATTGGTTTAGCGGTGACGCGTGATTGGTTTATGGCCTGACCGTACCGTGAAGCATGCCGCGGCTGATGCTTTGTAAAATGCGCTTTATCGGTAAAATTTGACTGATTTTTATGGCCGTTTCAGGAAAAAAACTTATTTATTTTAACTTGGCGTTATTTTTGGATGAATGTTTTCGCTGGAAATTTTCTGTTCTAGAAATCACTCTCTGATGACCAGGGTGTGCAGGTGTTTCACACTGTATTTGGTTAGACTGCTTCCTGTAGTGTTGTACAATGGCAAAGGACTTGGGCTTTTTACTGAGAGGTTGCCGGTTTGATTCCGCGGTCAGGGCATAGTCGCTGCACACTTGAGCGAGGGTACTCAGCCTGAGCTGCTTCAACAAATATCCAGCTGTAGAAATAAATACATTTTATTTGTATGTCACGTTTTACAGAAAACTGTCAGAGATGCTTTATAGAACAGTGGGAAAAGAGGAAAAAAACCAGGCCTGAACCCCCAGATAGCGAGCACATGAGGTAAAACTTCCTCAGTGGGAAGGAAAATCCTCAAACAGTGGCGAGACAAATCTCCCCAATGGGGATACATCTCGGGGGGAACTCGACTGTAGAGGGGGAGCCCATCCTCCCCTGGCCGACCTGGTGTAAAGTAGAGGTGGATTGTACGGATTGTGTGTGTTTTTTTTTTTTTTTGTATTTTTAACATTTTTTAAGGAAGCTGTTCAAGGGCCTGGAATAAGGGACGTGTCTGAATGACTGAATGTGAAGGAAAGCATTGGCTGCTGTTGCTGCTCACTCTGTGGGAGGCGTTTGACAGTTGACCGTGTGTCCCCCCTCCCCCCCCCCCCCCCCCCCCAGTCTCAGGGCTCACCATACTAAATGAGCGGACAGCGCAATGTCCGAGCGTTCTGGGCAAACTACCAAGGGGAAGGACGGCAAAGCCAAGTATGCGTCTCTCAACCTGTTTGACACCTACAAAGGAAAGAGCTTGGAAGCACAGAAGCCTGTTGGTGAGTTTCCTCCTCCTCCTCTCCTCCTCCCTTCCCCCTCCTCACACGCGCGACCACAGCCTGAACGCACAGCATCTGCAGTGTTCAGCTCACCTGAGTAAACCAGCTCACCTGAACCGTCTCCTACAGCTCACCTGAGTAAACCGTCTCCTAAAGAGTGAGTAAACCGTCTCCTGAAGAGTGTTCAGCTCACCTGAGTAAACCGTCTCCTAAAGAGTGTTAAGCTCACCTGAGTAAAGTGTTCACTCCCTGTCTCCTGGAGAGAGTGTCAGCTCACCTGAGTAAACCGTCTCCTAAAGAGTGTTCAGCTCACCTGAGTAAACCGTCTCCTAGAGAGTGTTCAGCTCACCTGAGTAAACCGTCTCCTAAAGAGTGTTCAGCTCACCTGAGTAAACCGTCTCCTAAAGAGTGTTCTTAAAGAGTGTTCAGCTCACCTGAGTAAACCGTCTCCTGGAGAGTGTTCAGCTCACCTGAGTAAACCGTCTCCTAGAGAGTGTTCAGCTCACCTGAGTAAACCGTCTCCTAAAGAGTGTTCAGCTCACCTGAGTAAACCGTCTCCTAAAGAGTGTTCAGCTCACCTGAGTAAACCGTCTCCTGGAGAGTGTTCAGCTCACCTGAGTAAACCCTCTCCTAGAGAGTGTTCAGCTCACCTGAGTAAACCGTCTCCTAAAGAGTGTTCAGCTCACCTGAGTAAACCGTCTCCTAAAGAGTGTTCAGCTCACCTGAAACCGTAAAGTGTTCACCTCACCTGAGTAAACCGTCTCCTGGAGACTGTTCAGCTCACCTGAGTAAACCGTCTCCTAAAGAGTGTTCAGCTCACCTGAGTAAACCGTCTCCTAAAGAGTGTTCAGCTCACCTGAGTAAACTGTCTCCTGGAGAGTGTTCAGTCAGTGTTAGCGGTGCTGTCCCTGATGTATTAGTGTGTTGACGGTCCCTCTCTCTCCCCCCCGCCCCGCCCCTCCCATCCGGCGCAGTCCCCCCCCGCCATGGCCTGCAGTCTCTCGGTAAAGTTGCCTCCGCTCGGCGCATGCCCCCCCCAGCCAGCCTGCCCAGTCTGAAAGCGGAGAACAGAGGCATCGACCCCAACGTCTCTCTCGTCCCCAAAGACGGCTCAGGATGGGTAAGCAAGCAGGAGCCTGCCGACCCAAAGAGGTGAGTGAGTGCGCCTTTATGGCCCCGCCCCGCCCCGCCCCCGTTTTTCTCCCCGCCACGCCCCGCCCCTCTTCCTGACCACGCCCCCTTTTTTACCCACCCTGCAGTACCGATGCGTCGTCAGCACCGCCGCCGGAGTCGCTGCCGCCTGCGGATTCGCAGACGCCTGCGCCGACGCGGCCGAGAACCCCGCCAGTGCCAGAGGTACGGGCCCCGCCAAGCCGCCATTTTACAGGACCCGCCGGAGATGGGCTCGCTGCTGCCCTTAGAACCATCCCAGAGCCCCAGGCGCTTGAGTGTACATGCGCCTGTTTAAATGCGCTGGAGTTTACATGCGCCTGTTTAAATGCGCTGGAGTGTACATGCGTCTGTTTAAATGCGCTGGAGTGTACATGCGTCTGTTTAAATGCGCTGGAGTTTACATGCGTCTGTTTAAATGCGCTGGAGTGTACATGCGTCTGTTTAAATGCGCTGGAGTTTACATGCGTCTGTTTAAATGCGCTGGAGTTTACATGCGTCTGTTTAAATGCGCTGGAGTGTACATGCGTCTGTTTAAATGCGCTGGAGTTACATGCGTCTGTTTAAATGCGCTGGAGTTTACATGCGTCTGTTTAAATGCGCTGGAGTGTACATGCGTCTGTTTAAATGCGCTGGAGTGTACATGCGTCTGTTTAAATGCGCTGGAGTGTACATGCGTCTGTTTTTTAAATGCGCTGGAGTGTACATGCGTATGTTTAAATGCGCTGGAGTTTACATGCGTCTGTTTAAAATGCGCTGGAGTTTACATGCGTCTGTTTAAATGCGCTGGAGTTTACATGCGTATGTTTAAATGCGCTGGAGTGTACATGCGTCTGTTTAAATGCGCTGGAGTGTACATGCGTCTGTTTAAATGCGCTGGAGTGTACATGCGTATGTTTAAATGCGCTGGAGTTTACATGCGTCTGTTTAAATGCGCTGGAGTTTACATGCGTCTGTTTAAATGCGCTGGAGTTTACATGCGTATGTTTAAATGCGCTGGAGTTTACATGCGTATGTTTAAATGCGCTGGAGTTTACATGCGTATGTTTAAATGCGCTGGAGTGTACATGCGTATGTTTAAATGCGCTGGAGTTTACATGCGTCTGTTTAAATGCGCTGGAGTTTACATGCGTCTGTTTAAATGCGCTGGAGTGTACATGCGTCTGTTTAAATGCGCTTGAGTGTACATGCGTATGTTTAAATGCGCTGGAGTGTACATGCGTCTGTTTAAATGCGCTGGAGTTTACATGCGTCTGTTTAAATGCGCTTGAGTTTACATGCGTCTGTTTAAATGCGCTTGAGTTTTACATGTCTGTTTAAATGCGCTCGTTTGTTTAAATGCGCTGGAGTTTACATGCGTCTGTTTAAATGCGCTGGAGTTTACATGCGTCTGTTTAAATGCGCTGGAGTTTACATGCGTCTGTTTTAAATGCGTATGTTTAAATGCGGTCTGCTGGAGTGTACATGCGTATGTTTAAATGCGCTGGAGTTTACATGCGTCTGTTTAAATGCGCTGGAGTTTACATGCGTCTGTTTAAATGCGCTGGAGTGTACATGCGTCTGTTTAAATGCGCTGGAGTGTACATGCGTCTGTTTAAATGCGCTGGAGTGTACATGCGTCTGTTTAAATGCGCTGGAGTTTACATGCGTCTGTTTAAATGCGCTTGAGTTTACATGCGTCTGTTTAAATGCGCTGGAGTGTACATGCGTCTGTTTAAATGCGCTTGAGTTTACATGCGTCTGTTTAAATGCGCTTGAGTTTACATGCGTCTGTTTAAATGCGCTGGAGTGTACATGCGTCTGTTTAAATGCGCTGGAGTTTACATGCGTCTGTTTAAATGCGTCTTTTAAAATAGTTTTACATGCGTCTGTTTAAATGCGCTTGAGTTTACATGCGTCTGTTTAAATGCGCTGGAGTTTACATGCGTCTGTTTAAATGCGCTGGAGTTTACATGCGTCTGTTTAAATGCGCTGGAGTTTACATGCGTCTGTTTAAATGCGCTGGAGTTTACATGCGTCTGTTTAAATGCGCTTGAGTGTACATGCGTCTGTTTAAATGCGCTTCAGTTTACATGCGTCTGTTTAAATGCGCTCGAGTGTACATGTGTCTGTTTAAATGCGCTTCAGTTTACATGCGTATGTTTAAATGCGCTGGAGTGTACATGCGTCTGTTTAAATGCGCTTGAGTGTACATGCGTATGTTTAAATGCGCTGGAGTGTACATGCGTCTGTTTAAATGCGCTGGAGTGTACATGCGTCTGTTTAAATGCGCTGGAGTGTACATGTGTCTGTTTAAATGCGCTTGAGTGTACATGCGTCTGTTTAAATGCGCTTGAGTTTACATGCGTCTGTTTAAATGCGCTGGAGTGTACATGCGTCTGTTTAAATGCGCTTGAGTTTACATGTGTCTGTTTAAATGCGCTGGAGTTTACATGCGTCTGTTTAAATGCGCTGGAGTTTACATGCGTCTGTTTAAATGCGCTTGAGTTTACATGTGTCTGTTTAAATGCGCTTGAGTGTACATGCGTCTGTTTAAATGCGCTGGAGTTTACATGCGTCTGTTTAAATGCGCTCGAGTGTTCATGCGCCTGTTTAAATGCGCTGGAGTGTACATGCGTCTGTTTAAATGCACTTGAGTGTACATGCGTCTGTTTAAATGCGCTTGAGTGTACATGCGTCTGTTTAAATGCGCTGGAGTTTACATGCGTCTGTTTAAATGCGCTGGAGTGTACATGCGTATGTTTAAATGCGCTTGAGTGTACATGCGTCTGTTTAAATGTGTGGTGTGTGTGTGTGTGCTGCAGGCTCCGGGTTCGGCGCTGGCCGCAGGGGGAAGGTCCTGGGCTCAGGCCAGTGTTACACATGGAGCACAAGGAGATGGTGAGTCTGTCCGTCCCTCCGTCCGTCCCCCTACACCACTGTCAGGGTTTTTCCTGGCTCAGAACAGGGCTTAGGTGGTGACTTTGTGTGAGAGGGACTGCGGTCGATCCAGCTGGTACAGCCACCGGCAAGTCAACACAGTGAATCCCCCTGTTTAGCTACATTTAGAGTGTAAAGTTCTGGTCTTCAAGGGACTATCACAGTGCATTGACATGTAAGTTATAAAGAATAGAATATGTAATTTTTTATTGTATGTGCCAGAATTTGCGGGGGAAATATTAATTTGGAAATGCAATGTTTTGATATGCATGTCTATTTTCCCACTCAACTTGGGGTATAATATTCATGAACTTTTAAACTCAATGAATCCACAGATGCAAGCTTACAGTATTGAAACTACTTTCATACATTCACTCGAATTCTTGCACCATCCTTTTCGGTGTTAATTGTTCCTTAAGCAACATTAAAGGCTTTTCAGAATTTTATTTTTCTGTACAGTCTTCTCAACGAAACAATGCAGGTTAATGATAATACAATAGAATGCAGTTAATCCCATTAAGGATTATAATCATAATTCTGGTATTTGCATAGAATTGCCAAATCCTGAACTGTTTCCCATTCGTTCCATTGAGAAGAGATATTGCATATTTGCATGAACTATTAGCGCATATTTTGGCTATTTTCATTTGTCCGATTGCCAGGCATAACGATACGTTAAAAGTCAGCCGATACAGCATTAATGAACTGACAGCTGAACTGCGAGCATTATCGTCAGCGCACTGTCATTGGGCAATTGAGCGTAGTCCACCGTGGTTGTTTTTAAATTCACTACTGTAGTGAGTTGCAGTTAATTTAGCTCGTCTAACGTTGCACGTAACGTTGAAAGCAGTCGAAACGAAAAAATTGAAATGCTGACAAAATCATGTCAACATGTCTGACGGCATTCCTCCAACATTTAAGTATCTCTCTCCCTCTCTCCCCCCCCCCAGGTGGAAAGGGATCAAGCCGACCGTCGCCATTCTCTCGAGAGGAATTTCCCACCCTGCAGGCGGCCGGAGACCAGGAGCGAGCTGGCAGAGACCCGGCCACTGCAGATCAGTGGTATGGGCCCGGACCAAGCCTCCGCCCCCAGAGTGAGTACTGAGCTATACTGAGCTATACTGAGCTATACTGAGCTATACTGAGATATACTGAGCTATACTGAGCGCTGAGCTACACTGAGAGCTGAGATACACTGCAGATGAGTGGTATGGGCCCGGACCAAGCCTCCGCCCCCAGAGTGAGTACTGAGATATACTGAGAGCTGAGCTATAGAGCTGAGCTACACTGAGAGCTGAGATACACTGCAGATGAGTGGTATGGGCCCGGACCAAGCCTCCGCCCCCAGAGTGAGTACTGAGCTATACTGAGAGCTGAGCTATAGAGCTGAGATACACTGCAGATCAGTGGTATGGGCCCGGACCAAGCCTCCGCCCCCAGAGTGAGTACTGAGCTATACTGAGCGCTGAGCTATAGAGCTGAGATACACTGCAGATCAGTGGTATGGGCCCGGACCAAGCCTCCGCCCCCAGAGTGAGTACTGAGCTATACTGAGCGCTGAGCTATAGAGCTGAGCTACACTGAGAGCTGAGATACACTGCAGATGAGTGGTATGGGCCCGGACCAAGCCTCCGCCACCAGAGTGAGTACTGAGCTACACTGAGATATACTGAGCTATACTGAGCGCTGAGCTATAGAGCTGAGCTACACTGAGAGCTGAGATACACTGCAGATGAGTGGTATGGGCCCGGACCAAGCCTCCGCCCCCAGAGTGAGTGCTGAGCTACACTGAGAGCTGTGCTAAACTGTGATATTCTGGGATCTGTGCTTAGCTGTGCTGTACTGAGAGCTGTGTTGAGCTGTGCTGTACTGAGAGCTGTGCTCAGCTGTGCTGTGCTGTGCTGCTGCTGGGCCTCAGGGTTGTGTGACACAGTGAGGCAGGGGGATTACCCAGCCGAAGGTGAGCCCCCCTCCCCTCCCCGTGTCCTGCTGACGGGTGTGTGTGAGCAAGGCAGCACATTAAGCAGATTAACCACGTCTGGTTAGCTTTAAACGGCCCACAGCCATCAGCCGATTAATCGGTTATTCTGTGGGCCTTGTTTGCAAAGTTGAAAACGTTAATGTAATTTAGGAAACCTTTTTAAAAATTTTAATTCTGGATATTTTTTGGTGAGATTTAGGCTACCAGACTGAACGCAGCGAACTGCGTAACTGTGCCATAACTGTGTTTTTACCCAACATGTTCTGTAGCAGGAAATCACTGCAAACCTAAGCCTCACGCTGTGCTCTCTCTCTCTCTCTCTCTCTCTCCTCTCCCTCCCTCCCTCCCTGTCTTCCTCTTTCTCTCTCTCTCTCCCTCCCTCCCTGTTTTTCTCTGTCTCCCTCTTTCTCTGCCTTTATTTCTCCCTTCCAACGCCCCCCTCTTTTTCTCTCATCTCTCCCTTTGCTGTTCCTCCTCAATCTCTCCCTCCACCCCCCCCCCCCCCCCCCCCAGACGTGACGAGCTGGCGGGACGGGGGGGGCCGCGCCATGGCGATGACCCCGCCCGGAGAGGGGGCACGGCGGAGGGCGGGGCGGGGGGAGCGCTGGCGATGGAGGGGGCGTCCGGGGGAGGCCCGCCCCCTCCGCCTCACCAGCAGGGGCCCCTCCCACATCCGGCGCCCCCTAGGAACCCCCCCGCCAACAGCCCCGCCCTGCCCCTGCCCCAGCCCCCCGTCGGCGCCCAGTTCCCGGGATACCGAGGGGTCATGCCCCCCTTCGTGAGTACCGTCACACCGCCGAAACGACCGGCAGCCATCTTTAAATCTCAAACTGCGGCGCCTTCTCGGTTTATTAATGGATCTCGAGTTACTGATTACAGTATTCTTCTGATCGGGGGAACTGAGTTTTTCTGAACATAAGCACTTGAGCTTTTCCTGTAGCTAGTGTGTGTGTGTGTGTGTGTGTGTGTGTGAGTGTCAGTATGTGTGTGTCTGTGTCAGGTGTCAGTGTGTGTGTCTGTGTCAGTATGTGTGTGTCTGTGTCAGGTGTCAGTGTGTGTGTGTGAGTGTCAGTATGTGTGTGTCTGTGTCAGGTGTCAGTGTGTGTGTCTGTGTCAGGTGTCAGTGTGTGTGTGTGTGAGTGAGTGTCAGTATGTGTGTGTCTGTGTCAGGTGTCAGTGTGTGTGTGTGTGAGTGTCAGTATGGTGTGTCTGTGTCAGGTGTCAGTGTGTGTGTCTGTGTCAGGTGTCTGTGTGTGTGAGTGTCAGTGTGTGTGTGTCTGTGTCAGGTGTCAGTATGTGTGTGTCTGTGTCAGGTGTCAGTGTGTGTGTGTGAGTGTCAGTATGTGTGTGTCTGTGTCAGGTGTCAGTGTGTGTGTCTGTGTCAGGTGTCAGTGTGTGTGTGTGTCTGTGTGTGTGAGTGTCAGTGTGTGTGTCTGTGTCAGGTGTCAGTATGTGTGTGTCTGTGTCAGGTGTCAGTGTGTGTGTGTGAGTGTCAGTATGTGTGTGTCTGTGTCAGGTGTCAGTGTGTGTGTCTGTGTCAGGTGTCAGTATGTGTGCGTGTGAGTGTTGTTATGTATGCTGATCTGGAGGTTGCGTCTTCTCCCCATGCCTGTTTGGGCTTACTCTGGGGAACTCTGCTTTAACAAGTTTTTTTTAAAATAAATAACACTCTATTGTCCTCTTGGCTTTTCAGATGTACCCTCCGTACCTGCCTTTCCCGCCCCCGTACGGCCCCCAGGGGCCCTACAGGTACCCGACCCCCGCCGAGGCCCCCAGGTGAGTCCCCGAATTTACCGCTGAACCCGAAACGCACGGGATGGGGGTGCGGGGGGGAGAACAACAGCTCGTAACTGCCTCCCGCGTCTCCCCGCCTCTTCCTCACCTCCTCTTCCTCCCCTCAGGTTCGCTCGCGCGCAGGGCGGGGCGGGGCCCGACGGACGGTCCTCGGGCGGCCCCCGCGGGGGAGGGGGGGACGCGGTGAAGCGCCCCTCCATCCTCAAACAGGACGACCTGAAGGAGCTGGACGAGCTGGACCACGACGGGGACGAGGGCTGGGCCGGTGAGGCGGCCGAGCCAGTAACCACGGCGATGACCGCCGTCATGGTTACAGAAACATACACAGCACGGTTATAGTGACAACAACAAAAGCAGTAATCACAAAAACATCAGTAACGATCCTCACGATTAGGGAAACGTGCACAAATTAGACAACTCTGTTATAATAAGTTTAACAGAAATAACAATCAGAAATAGTTTCAGAAATTTGCAAGAAAGTTTGAAGTTTACACAACAAGGTTGAAATCATGTGAACAGAAACAGTCACGTCAATAACAATCGTAATTGCAGAAATGTACACAAATTAAACAGCTCTGTTATAGACAGTTTAACGGAAACGGTCATCGCAGCAACGCTTAACAGGAAGTGCACAGGGTCTGCGTGGCGCTTACAAATCCACCAAAAGCTTCAGATCATTATAGACCAGTCACGAAAGGCTTTGTCCTGATTGGAGCGGATGGCTAAGGGTCGGAGCTCAGTGATTGGCTGGAGGGGGGTGTAGTGTGAGGGCTGTGCGTCGCTGCTGTGATCCCGCCGCCCGCGTCCTCACCCCGCTTGTGTTCACGGCCCAGGGGCGCACGAGGAGATCGACTACTCGGCCAAACTGAAGTTCAGCGACGACGAGGGAGAGGACGACGGCGAGGAAGAGCGGGCCGAGGGCAAGAACGGCACCCGGTGAGGGGAGACGGGACGCGCCCGCAGATTCAAACTCTGAAACTTTATTAGCAGGACGAGATGTTGCCAAAGCACAGAAAAGAGCACGTGCAATTGAATGCATACACATAGGTCCCTCTGTTTGTGGCAGGCTGCAACATTTTCAGATAGCCTTTATATATTTTCTGTTTCCCAAATACATAGGGGAGCGTTTGGTGATCATTTGAAGTTTTGAATTCAGGGCATATTGTTCTACAAATTTGGGGTAGAAATTTCCACATATATTTCCACATTTTTCCCCTGAAAAAGAAATATGCCGCTTAACTAGGGATGGTTATCGTTGAGATTTGCTGAAACAGTGCCTTTAACGACGCGTGGACCAAAGCAGTCTTTAAAATAAAGCTTGCTTATTGCAGAGGCAAAGAAATTGAACGATTTAATAGTTTTATTTGTTTAAATTAGGCTTTGTATTTTAATTGAAACCTTTTTTGCTTTTGGCATTCTGACCCAGTTTAACATTAGTTAGCTTGCTAACGGTGCCTGTAGGCACTGACTGAGACAGCGCAAGTGTAATGTTTGCTAAAAGTGCAATGTTAGCTTTAAGGTTTTAGGCACCAAAATCTAAAACTAACTCTCTCTCCCCCCCTCCCCCTTTCTGTCCATTTCTTTATCCCTCTCCCCTCTCTACCCCACTCTTTCTATCTTCCTATTTCTCTCCCCCCCTCTGCCTCTCCCCCTCCCTCTCTCTTTCTCTTCCTCTGAGTGACAGGGAGCCACAGCGCCCCCTGGAGGGGGGTCTGTCCCGCGCTCACGCGCTGCCGAGGTGGGCGGAGACAGCCGCCGCACCCCTCCTCCTCCTCCGCCTCCCCCGACGAGGCCCCCCCGCCCCCCTCCAGCAAGCCAGGCTGGGCCGAGGAGGGGGCGGGGAGCTGGGGGGGGCCCCAGGCTCCTGCGGCCTACCAGGTGACTGTCGCCGTGGGGCAGGGCTTGGTGTGGGGCTGCTGTGGGGCTTGGTGTGGGGCGGGGGCTGGGTGGGGGGCGGGGCTTGGTGTGGGGCTGCTGTGGGGCGGGGGCTGGGTGTTGGGCTGGGCTTGGTGTGGGGCTGCTGTGGGGCTTGGTGTGGGGTTGGTGTGGGGCAGGGGGCTGGGTGTCTGTTGTGGTGAAGCGCTGTAATGTTCCTCGGTGCGTTCGACCGTTAGTGAGGTAACGTGGGTCCCCCCCCCCCCCCCCCCCCCCCCCCCCCACAGGGTCGGAGGGCCGGACTGGGGGGCCCCCGGGAGCAGCCGTCCCCCCCTCCGGGGCCCCTGCTCGGCCAGGGCCCCCATCCTTACTACAGACAGGTACTGTGGGGGGGTTCAGGTTGGGTGGGGTGTGTTAGAGCGGCAGTGTGGAACAGCAGTGACACGGTCTGAGTTTAGCGGGTGTCGTACCGCCACAGTAATTATTGAGTGCAGTAACGGTAATCGGCCACCGTGTGGTGCAGTCCCTGTTTCTCCGCCTGTTTCTCTGTAATTGTACCTGATGCGTAGTAAACAACCACACTTCAGAGGCCGCATGAAATGCTTCTGGAGGTAAAAAAAAAAAAAAAAAACACGACTACTGTTATCTTTTGGGTGCTGCTTAGACGGCCAATCAGCGGCACGGTCGTACAGCTTCCATGTGATCGTGTGTTTTTTTAAATCACAGTCACATGGAAGGGGCAAGGTCTCCTGATTGGCTGTCTTATGGTCACCTAACAGGCAAACCGTGGCGACATTTGTATCTGGAGGCATTTCGCAGGCCTCTGACGTGTGGTTGTTTGCTAATGCATCAGGTCACATTAAAGAGAAGCAGAGGAGAGGAAGGGCAGCCCACCACAGGACTGCGGCGATCGATACCCACCGCGGCGTCACAGCCGGTCCTCATGCGTCCTTGTGTCCCAGCTGGTTTTGAGTGTGGAAGATGTGTGACCTCACATCCTGCCCCTCTCCTTGCCCCGCCCCCTACAGGACCGCCCGTCCCCCCAGCTCTCCCCAAACTCCGCCTCCTCCGCCCCCCAGAGGGCCTCCCCCTCCCCGCTGCAGCAGGGCCAGCCGGGCCCCGCCCCCCCGGGGCGACGCCGCCGCCGCCGCCCCAGGGCGAGGACGAGGACGAGACGTGGCGCCAGCGGCGGAAGCAGTCGTCCTCGGAGATCTCGGTGGCGGTGGAGCGGGCGCGGCGGCGGCGCGAGGAAGAGGAGCGGCGCATGGAGGAGGAGCGGCGGGCCGCCTGCGCCGAGAAGCTGAAGCGGCTGGACGAGAAGCAGCAGCAGCAGCATCAGGCGGGCTCCGCCCCCAGCCCCGCCCCCAGCCCCGCCCTCTCCGCCGCCAGCCAGCCGGCCTCCCCCTGCCTGGACTCCGACGAGCCCCCGCCCCCCCCGGGGCCCTCCGGCGCCACCCACAGGCAGAGGGCGGGCAGCAACGGCAGCTACGACTCCGGCGCGGGTGAGGCCTTACTCAAACGCCAAACAAGTTCCCAGGAGGGGCGTATTCCCCGGGGTTCACCCTGATAGGACAGGATTTTGGTTCTTGGAAGCAGCGGTTCCATATTTGGCTGCATGGTAAATTGTGCTACGCCATTATCTTATCTGATCCGATTCAGTAAGAAACGGTCGACACGTGTGGTGCTGCTACCGCAGTCCTGCTGCAGCTCGTACGCACAGCCAAAATGAGCCTGTCAGCGTAACAGCTGGTTACCGTCACATTTAACAGGAGGAGAAAGGACACTACAGAAATGTGAACCGTGGTAGAGACCAAGACTGGCGTAAGATCATGGACATTAAATAAATACTTATTCTGTGATTCATAACGAAGCGTGTCGGTTTTTGAACATCGCATCGATCGGGTCGCATCGTTGCCCTTTCAATCGATGCGTTGATTTGGATCCGTGTGTCGCTACGCCCCCCTGGGTCTGACCGGCTTTCTCGTGACCTTTGACCCCCAGACTCCCAGCAGTGCGCTGTTCCCATGGCGCCCCAGCCTCCGGACCCCGCCCTCTCTGGGGAGGCCAGGGAGGAGCCCGTGCGTGTGCTGGGCGGGGCTGCCGACGCGGCGGGCAAGGCGGAGAGTTTGGGAGGCGGAGCCGGGCGCTCCGGGGGCGGACCCCCGAGCCAGGGGTACTCCAAGTACCAGAAGTCCCTCCCCCCACGTTTCCAACGGCAACAGCAGGTCAGAGCTGCGCCCTTCTCTCTGTGTAAAGGACAGACTGTGGTGTGTGTGTGTGAGAGAGTGTGTGTGTGTGTGAGAGTGTGTGCGTGTGTGTGTGTGTGTGTGTGTGAGAGAGTGTGTGTGTGTGTGAGTGTGAGTGTGTGTGTGCGTGTGTGTGTGTGTGTGTGTGTGCGAGAGTGTGTGTGTGTGAGTGTGAGTGTGAGTGTGAGTGTGTGTGAGTGTGTGAGAGTGTGAGTGTGTGAGAGTGTGTGTGTGTGTGTGTGTAAGGGTGACGGGTTCCTCCTAAAGCAGCCCAATCTCGCCCCGTCCCACAGGAGCAGCTTCTCAAACAGCAGCAGTGGCAGCAGCAGCAGCAGCAGCAGCAGCAGCATGGTCAGTCTGCCCAAAACCCGCTGACACCCCCGGGCCCGCCGGGCCCCCAGGGGCCTGCCCCCGCTGCCCCGCCCCAGTCTGCGCCAAAACAGCCCCCGCTGTACCCGCCCGGGTCGCTGGGGCGCCCGCCTCCCCTGGCCATGAACTTTGACCCCCGCTGGGTGATGATGGCGGGCCCCTACATGGACCTGCGAGTGATGCCGGGCCGCCCGTCACACATGGACTACTATCCCAGCATGCACCCCTCCGGTGAGTCCTCCTGCCTGCCTGCCTGCATGTGTTCACGTAATTAGAACGTTCTTAACCCAACATTCTAATGCTGATGTCACAATCACTACTGGTGACTGAAAGCTGCGGAGTTCTAGAACACTCAGAATTAGAATCAGAATTTTGTTAATGCATTGGGGAGAAGGTACTGGCTGAAAGCAGCAGCCAGTGTGGAGCAGAAGAGTCCAGGTGCGGCCAGTTACCTGTGCAAATGAGCTGCTTTAATTGGTTAATGAGGTACTGAGCGAGAGGGAGACGCAGAGGCTGCTGTAGCTGTCCAGGGCCAGGTTTGGGGACCATCCTGTTCAGGGCAGTACCCCTGTGTAAACCCCCACCCCCCCTTTTCTGTGGCAGGTCTGATGGGGCGAGAGCGCTCGGATTCGGGGGGGTCGGGCTCTGAGCCCTTCGACAGGCAGCAGCAGCAGCAGCCGCACCCCGGCCCCCCTCACCCCCAGCGCGGGACGCCGCCCATGGACCCCAAACTGGCCTGGGGGGCGGACGTCTTCCCCTCGGGGGTCGGGGGCGAAGGGCGGGGCCTGGGCTCCCCGCTGCGGCAGAAGCAGCCCCACGAGGAAGAGGAAGGCGGGAGAGGCTCCAGGTCAGAGAACCGTCTCTATTCTTATTACTTAGCGAAATTTCTTAAATGGTTTTCAGTGCGGTGGCAAACCAGCGCCCCCTGCTGGTCGATCGGGTGCCTGCAGGTCTGACTTGCACAGAAATTATAGCGCTGTGACATATGTACTGCTGTGCATTCTGAATTTGAAAGTAAGAAATGAGCGTGAAAGAGAGATATGGAACAGAGTGAAAAGATAAATAGACAGGGTGGGAGGGATGATTTGCCGCTCTTGAGCTGACCTGGTATTCTGCCCCCCCCCCCCCCCAGGAGTGACACGCCTCCGGTGCGTCTGAGAGAGGGCGTGGCCCCCGGATCCCCGTCGGGCTCCTCCAACCAGACGCCCCCGCCTCCCCACGCACCCCAGGGAGGAGGAGGAGGAGGGGGCGGGCACACTGGGCACCACGCCCCCTCACACCACCAGCCCTTCGCCGGGGGGCGGAGCAACTACAGCGGCCCCCACCCGCACAGGGGCTTCGGGCACCAGGACGAGGGCTGGGGGGCCCCCCACCCCCACTACGACCGCAACGGCCGGGCCGACCTCTCCCCCCTGGAGAGCGGCCCCCCCCACCACCACCACGCCGCCCCCCCGCCCCGCTTCCCCCTGCACCCCCCCCACAGGGCGGCGGAGAACGGGCGGGAGAGGGGCGGGGCCGGGGAGGGCGGGGCCAAGAAGGGCTCCGCCCCCTCGCCGTCGCTGCAGCAGCAGCAGCTCGCCAGCGTCTCTTCCTCCTGCTCCTCCTCTTCCTCGTCCTCGTCCTCCGTACGGGACGACGGCGGTAAGCTGCCCGCGCAGCAGGACCGCGAGCCGGGCCCCCCCGCGGCCCCCCACCCCGCCAGGAAGCCCGAGAAGGCGGGCGGCCACGCCCACGGCCACCCCGCGCCCCGCAGCCTCACCCCAGGGCCGGCCACCGCGGGCGCGACCACAAGACCGAGACGCAGTGGGGCCCCCGCCCGGGCGCCCCCCCCTCCCACGGCAGGAAGTCCGCCGCCACGGCGACGGGCGGGGCCGGCGCTAACGCCGGGGAGGAGCCGGCCAATCCCGCGAGCGGCGCGGCCGCGGAGGGCAAGCCCCCCGGCCAATCGGGCGCGGCCGGCAAGAGGGTGGGGCCAATCAAGAGGCCAGTGATGAGAGAGCCTAAGAGAGAGGGAGGGGAGGGAGAAGGAGGGGGAGGAGGAGGAGAGAAGGGGGCGTCCGGAGTTAAGGACAGAGAGCAAGACGGCCACCAGCCCCCGGGCAAGCAGGACCCCCCTGCCTCCGGCCCCCAGCCGCCGCCCCCCAAAGACGAGGCGTCCCAGGCAGCCAAACCGCGGAACGGGGGGAAGGAGAGAGCGGCAGGAGGAGGCGCAGGAGGAGGAGGAGGCGGCAAAGGTCCCAAAGAAGCGGAGACAGGCAGGCGGGGGGAGCGGGAGCGCTCCTTCGACCGGGGCGGGGGGGCCTACCACCCGGGCCCGAGGGGGGGCGGCGGCCGGGCGGGGCGGGGCAGGGGAGAGTTCTACGGGCGGGGCCGGGGCTACAGGGGCGCCTACGCGGGGAGCGGGGGGGCGCGCGCCCGGGCCGGGGGCAGGAGCGGCAGGGACTACCGCCCGGCGGCCGCCGCCGGGGGTTACCAAGGCAACCAGGATCCCTTCAAAGGGGAGGGCGGCGGCGGCGGCGGGCGCGGCAGGCAGGGCCAGGGCGGGGCCAACCCGGGCCGAGCCCGAAACCGCAGCGAGACGCGCAGCGAGGGCTCCGAGTACGAGGAGGTGCCCAAGAGGAGGCGCCAGCGCGGCTCGGAGACGGGCAGCGAGAGCGCGGCCAGCGAGCCGGACCGCGAGGACCGGCCGGAGCGCCAGGACCGCCGGCAGCAGCAGCGGAAGAGCGGCGGGGCGGGAGCCGAGGCCGCCGCCGCGCCCGCCCCCCACCGGGCCCCCCAGGCCCGCGTCTTCACCCCCCGGGGCGTGCCCTCCCGGCGAGGCCGAGGGGGCGGGGCCGGCGGCGGGGGGGCGTGGCCGGCGGCCATCGCTCGGGAGGCGGAGCCGCCTCCTCCCAGGGGTGGGGCTCCAAGTCCTCGGGCTCCGCCCGAAAGCAGCAGCAGCAGCAGCAGCAGCAGCAGGCCCCCCCGCAGGCGCCCCCCCCTAAAGGACACGGGCCGCGGCGCGGAGAGGAAGGACAAGGCCGCCGATTCGCCGGGCGCCAGCGCCGCCAGCCACCCCGGCTCCGCCCCCCGCCGCCGGCCCCCAGGCCTGCCCCGAGAACGGGGGCTCCGGACCCCCGGCGCCGGCCCCCGACCCCCTCCCCAGCTCAGCGGCGGGCCCCGCCCCGGGCCCCGCCTTCGCCCCGCGCGGGTTCGAGCGGCCGCCCCGGCGCCGGCGCCACGGCCGGTCCCAGCACCAGCAGGACAAGCCGCCGCGCTTCCGCCGGCTGAAGCAGGAGCGGGAGAGCGCGCGGGTGAACGGCGGCGTCGCCGCGGCGACCGGTCCCCAGCAGCAGCAGCAGCGCCCCGCCTCCCCCGCGCCGCCGGGGCCGACCGACGGCCCGCCGCCCCCCGCCAACCATGCGCCGGCGTCCGGCGGCGGCAGCAACGGCACCGTTCACCCCCCGGGCGGCCAGAGCCTGAACAGCGTGGGCCACCACCCCCCCCACCACCACCCGCCGCCGCTGCACCGCCACGCCCACGCCAGCCCAGCAGGGGGCGCCAAGTCGCCCGACGTCTCCAACCAGAACTCGGACCAGGCCAACGAGGAGTGGGAGACCGCCTCGGAGAGCAGCGACTTCGCCGACCGGGAGGGGGGCGGGGGCGGGGGAGGCAGGGGCGGGAGGTCGTACCCCTCTCACCACCACCATCACCACCACCACCCGCCAGGGAGAGCAGGAGGAGGAGGAGGAGGAGGAGGAGGAGCGGCGGAGAGGGAGAGGGAGATGAGCGCCAGAGAGTCGGCCGCGAACAAGAGGAGCTTCTCCAGCCAGCGGCCCGGGACGGACCGGCAGAACCGCAGAGTGAACACGGGCGGAGGGGGCGGGGCCAGGGGCCCGCGGGGCCCGTCCGGGGGCGGCGGCCCGGGGGCGGCGGCGGGGGGAACGGCGGCGGTAACCGTGGTGACAGGCGGGGCAACTGGCCCTCTCCCAAAAACCGCAAGTGAAGCCGAGCGTTTCGGAAACATTTCAGAGTGCGCCCAGCCCCCCCCCCCCCCCCTTACATGTTAGCACATTATTGTGCATTCTTTCACACATACGCTCCTCTCTTCTCTCTCTCTCTCTCGTGCTGTCCGTCTCTCTCTCTCTCTCTCTCTCTCTCTCTCTCTCTCTCACACACTCGCAATTTGTCAAATAGTCCCTTTTACCCCCTCTCGGGCCTGTTTAAAATGCAAGCGTCCTTTGGCTGAAGGACATGAGGAAAGTTAGCATATACAAGCACAATGGAGAATCAGTATATGGTCGCATACTGTGTCCTTGGTTCAGATGCTTTCCAGAGTAGGCCCATGTTTATATGTATGTGTTTGTATACTATACCACAGTTCAGCCTTGGGGAGGTATTAAAATGGCTATTTTCCTTTTTGGGGGGGGGGGGAGGACGGGGCGGGGCGGGTGGGGCTATGTATTTTAACGAGAACAATTGTACACTAGAATTTCCTCCTCTTTTGTGTATTGTTTTTGCCTGCCGTTTGCAATTTGAATTTCAGTCCTCAGTAATGTTTTGGGGTTGTGTAATTTTCTTTTTCCCCTAATTTTCGCTGCAAAGCAGGTTCATTAAAATCTTTTTTTTGTACAACGCCCTTTCATCTCCTTTTCTAACCTCAAGTCCCATCAGCGACTACCGTGATCGCCAAACTTTAGCCACCCTGCGTTCAGACCCTTCGCTGATCCACGCTCGCGTCGATTGGCGGTTCTGACGTCGGTTGTCTTGCTGCATGTTCAACAATGGCGGTGCGGTTTGGGTTTGTTGACCTGCTGCCGTTTCGGTTTATAATTTCTGTCGGCCTTGTTATGTTTGTTCTGTTGAGATTTTTCCACGTGCTGTGGTTCGATGGTACAAAAAATAATTTTCTGACTAGAAAGATCTTCTCGTTAGTTTTTAGTCCGCTTTAAGCTGAAGGTCACCTTTAAGCTTAAGTTGGTTTACTTTAGTGTGTTCCTCTTAAATGAGGAATGGTTTCTTGCAAAACTGCTCGCTCTCTTAGATTTATATCTGAGAATAAACGGGTCATTTTTTTTTCCAGTCTGAAGATTTTTTTTTGTTTTGCATCAAGATCTGATTGTTATTTCAAGAAACTTTTTCTTTTTAGAAAATTATTGTTCATCTGTGAATCTACTGGTCCTCATTAACACTCCTGTGTGCATGTGTCTGCCTGATCATCCGTCATGTGCAAAGCTGCTTTGTGAAGGGGCCCTTGTACCAGTCCCATGGCACCAGTAGGGGGCGACGATTCAAGGATTGTGGTATCAGTTATTAACTCCACACCTGCTTGGTCGTATTCGTGATCACTGTTCCCTTGAGGACCTTCCCTGTGCACCCCAGGACAGAATGTGTTTGTTTGGGGAAGGGGTGTGTGTGTGTGTGTGTGTGTGTGTGTGTGTGTGTGTGTGTGTGTGTGTTTGGAAAACAGAACAACGTCATTAGTGAACCTATACGAGAACGTAGGTGCGGGATTTTCCTTCTGTGTGTTAGATGAGAACGTGAGATCTCGGGCCTGAGCAGAAGCGATGACTGTGGGCCCTCGCTTCGATGGCAGACACTCCGCCCACGCCGTGAGGTCCCCGACAGCAGTGGGATGACTATGCAGAGGTGTCCAGTGTTTGCAGTGGACGTGGCCTGACGAGAGCTTTACTTTTTTTTTTTTGTTTTGTATTTTTGTTTCCTTCGAAAAGCATCCCTGAACTCAAGACTTAAAACAGATGTGACCTGCAACGACGTGGTACGCTCGTCACATCGCATCACATGCCATTGGCGAACATGCTGTTGAGACGCCCCCCCCCCCGATCTGGAAGGACAGCGTCTGGGTTTTAAATGGTTGCTTTTCTTAAACGTACCGTTTCCGTTTTCACGACGAGTAAGTTGGGGTTTCTCTGTTGCGTAGAAGAAGAAAAAAAAGTCTAGTCGCAGAGTGGCACTTTTTTTTTTTTTGTGGATGCACGGATGCATTTCAGGCGCATGCTTTGCTGCGCGCCTCAGATGCGACAGTCACGCGCATGTGTTAACAATCTCGCGTTTAAGGCCAGCTGTGGCCTCTAGTGCAGGGGGGATCCCCCTCGTGAAAATCTGCTGCAGTAGCCACGCCTGGAGGTGGGGGGCGGGGGGGGGTTGGGGAGGGCCCTGACTGCTGAAAGTTTGGACTCCCCCCGGTCGGTGACGCTAAACTATTTGCGGGAAGCAGAAGAGTCCAAAGAGGAAACGGCAGACTTGCACTGTGTTTAAAAAAAAAAACCAATAATAAGATGAGACTCTGAGGAATACGATTGTGGAAGAACGTGGAAGTGTGTGTTGAGCCGTTGCATGTGGTGGATGTAAAAAAAAAAATAAATAAAAAAATGTTTTTTTAAAAACCCAGCATACACAGCGGGTCCCCCAGAACTGAGGTCAAGTTCCTCTGTTCTAGACTGCGTGTAAGCCGTGAACAGTTGCATACATCTGTCAAGATAATTGCACAGGACAAAATTGATTATTATTATTATGATTATTATTATTAAGAAGCTTATTAAACTAATGGAGTGAGAAGCTTTCTTTCATGACCCATTAACTGCCCAGGGAATACGGCTGACCTCTGACCCCTCAGATTACCCAGCGTCCCCTGCTCTGGTTTCGCTTGCACGCAGTGCAGATATTCCTGACCGCTCAGGAGGACCCTGAGTCTCACACTGTTCGCACCCGCGCATAAAGGGCCGGTAGACATTTCTCCCTCTTTTTCATACGCAAAAGGGTTGTAATATATTTCCAGCATTGCTAGAGCGCCTGGACCGGGTGCAAGTTATCATAACATTATGGTTCATTAATGGAAGCTGTCATATACGCGTGTGTGTAAAACCGGTATGTATCCCGAGTTTGTTCACCCCAACTTACATTCCCACCCGAGATGTTGCCATTTTTTTTAAGTTCAAGGGAGCAATGTACAAGAAGAGAAGTGTCTTATTATAATAAATTATACAGAGGAAAAAGTTAAATAAATTTCTTTTGTTTTAAAGGAAAGGCTTGGTCTTGGTTTCTTTCTCTTCGCAGTTGAAGTGTTTTGATTGGCTTTGTTGGAGTGACTGGGGAGGGCTCATGCACACAGCTCCTTACCGGCAGGGGGGCGACATTGGTTGGTGTGTGTGTGTCACTTCAACAAACGGCAGTTGCTTTTCCTGAAACCATGGCTACGTCCACGCTCCACGGCTTTGGCTCCACGCTCATCCACTTTGCGTGCAGACTTCACTTGGGAGAATGCGACGCACGCACCAATAGAGCGGGAGTGTGCACTTGCGTTTAGCGACTAGGATGGAGTGAGAGTAAGCTGAATTTCGACACACTTCGCCCTATCTATCCTCAGACGTTTCCCTTGGGAGATGACCTCACTGCTCCAAGAAGCTTTTAAAAATGCCTTTAAAAGGACGACTGGCCTACTCTCAACCCGCTTCCATCATCTTCAAAAATGTCCACTGCCACTCTGTCTCCTCCGTGCCCCAGAAACTGATCTTTGTGCCCTCTCTCTCGGGTCCCAATTTTGGCAAAGCGGCTTCAGACTTGTCTCCTCGCCTCCTTTCCTCCACACACTTCAGGGTAGGAAACGAGTGGTAGCGGGGAAAAGGAGGTGAAGAGGAGGAGTGAAACGTAATGGGACGCACCCAAGCTGAGGAAGTATTTTCTGCCCTGTCGGAGTTATTCAAATTGATTTCCCCTGTATTGTGTTCCTCCCGCACCTTTAATTCCCCTCATTCACAATGATAGAAACTGACTTCTTAAATAGTTTAGGGATGTTGGAAGCATCAAATACCACTTCAATGAAAAAAAAAAAAAAAAAAACAAAAAAACTAGTAAACTAAAATTTACTTTTAAGTATATTTCAGTTATAGAAGTGTATACATTTTATAAAAAAAACTTAATATACTGGTAAGTGCACTATTTTAATACATATTGAAACTAAATTGTATATTGCTGCTTGTTTTATTGATAATACAGAATAATTACACAAATTCTCAGAGCTTTGGGAACAAAATGTCGAAAGTGTATGCCTTTCCTATGGATCGGTCCCTTCTGTGCAAGAAGCGCTAGATTATGCAATCTGTACTTATAATTGTCATTAGAGACACCTTTAATAAGGAAGAGGCCAACTGAGAGCAAAGCTCTCTGTTACAAGGCCCCCTTGAGAATGCATCAAGTTAACAAATACACAATACATTAAAATACCATAGAAATGGAACAAAAAAGAATAAAAATGTATAGAAAAGAGTATATACACTATAAAAAGCACGTACAGGTTCCCTGGAAAACATCAATTTACAAGAAACCTGAAACCTTCGGTGCTAAGCAGTTTGTCCAAATTGAGAGTAACCTGTGGCTGATTCCATTTAAGAGGTGCGTAGAATATGAAAGAAGTCTTCCTTAATTCAATTAACAGATTCCTGGGAGCATGTCAATGGACTGTATGATAAGAGGAAGAAGAAGAAGACGAAGAGAAGTCCTACCCTGTTTTAAATTGACGTGACAGAAAGCCAATCGCAGTCGAAACTGCAGCAAGTACTTCCTGTTTCTCTCGCAGCGTAGCCTTCCTGTCTGAGTTGAGCAGCCTGTGTTACCCGAATTAACCCGAATTATAAATTGAGGTAGTTGAAGAGAGCCTGAAAAAGGTTGCTGCCCACTCATAAAAACAACAGTCTTTATTGACACTAGCCCACCGAGAGGGGTAAGTCGACACGTTTCTTTAAAAAGGCTGGTTTCGGAAGCTGGAATAGATATTTATTTGGCGCAGACTGATCAGTGCGCCATCTTGGATTCCTGTTGATTTGCTGTGTTATTTTCAAAGGTACCGGAGGCAGTTATTCGAGAAAAACGGAGACCGTTTAAGAAAATATCGTGCAAAAAACTATGTTGATGCAAATCGTGTCTACCAAAACCTTTTAACTGCCACGGGCAACAGCGTAGTTACCTTAGAGGTGCACTGCACGTTCAAACGAGAACCATCTTGCATAGCTAAGTTAACGTTAGCTTTGTAGTTTTACAGTTGCGTCTTGATTTCTAATAATCTATCAATTGTTAACTTAGCTTGCTCCTTATGGGGCGATAGAATTTCATTTGCTAGTTAACGTTAAACGCAATTTTTATACATCTGTACGTGTCACCTAGCTAGCTTATTGGTGTTAGGTAGGTGTTGCAGTTTTGATGATAAATTAGTAAAGCGTACAGTAGCCGTGTCTACCAGTGTAGCCTCGTTACCATACTAATGTATATTTAACTTGTATTCCCGAGGAAAGCTTTTCCATGCACACGGTTCAGCATGTCTTGTGTCAGCTGATACCTAGTAACTAGCTGACCCGCGTCTGTTTGGAAGTGTTGACCTTTGTCTGATGACACACAGCTAGCTGTTGCTCGGGAGTGCGTATTTACGGGTGTGTTTGTCAGAAGTACCTAGTGTCAGTTGTTATGGGGGTTTTCCTTTGACTTCTGTACATTAACCGCTGATCAGATTGCCAAGTCCCGCGATGAGCAGTTCTGAAGAAGTTTCGTGGATCTCCTGGTTCTGTGGACTCAGAGGAAACGAATTCTTTTGTGAGGTATGCGAGCCTTCGGCGTAATTCTGAACACCCACTCACCAATGCTCTAAAATGTTGTACACGTACAGCTGCTATATGTATTGTAAATAATGATCTCTGTCTGTCAGGTGGATGAGGACTATATCCAGGACAAGTTTAACCTCACAGGACTCAATGAACAGGTGCCACACTACCGACAGGCCTTGGACATGATCTTGGACCTGGAGCCAGGTCAGTACAGCAGAGCATTACAGTATGCTGTTCATTGCAGTAGACCCAGCAGTGGGTATGAGCTGTCTGTTGTTTATAAAGTGGTGGTGGTGGTGTGTGTGTATTGTATAGAGAGTGTGTGTGTTTGTGCTGTAATTTTGTGTGTGTATTTCTCTGTTGTATGAAGAGATGTGTGTGTGTTATATGGAAGTGTGTGTGTTGTATGGAGGCGGGTGTGTGTTGTGTGAAGGTGTGTGTGTTACATGGAGGTGCATGTGTGTGTTGTATGGAGATGTGTGTGTATTGTAAAGAGGTGTGTGTTGTATGAAGGTGTGTGTGCTGTATAATAAAGTGCTGTGGGCTGTCCTGTCTCTCAGATGAGGAGCTGGAGGATAACCCTAATCAGAGTGACCTGATAGAGCAGGCGGCGGAGATGCTGTATGGTCTGATCCACGCCCGCTACATCCTCACCAACCGCGGGATCGCACAGATGGTAACACACACACACACACACACTCGCTCTCTCACACACACACACACACACACACACATATTACATTACAGGCATTTAGCAGACACTCTTATCCAGAGCGACTTGCACAACATTTACGTAGCATTTTACATTGTATCCATTTATACAGGTGGATATATACTGAATCAATTCAGGTTAAGTACCTTGCTCAAGGGCACAACAGCAGTGTCCTACCCAGGAATCAAAACCTATGACCTTTCGGTTACAGGCCCAGTTCCTTCCAGTGTAGCACCAGCTGTGCTACACTGCCGCCCCACTGCCACACACTCACATACTCACACACACACGCACATACACTCACACACACACACGCACATACACTCACACACACGCACACACACGCACACACACACCACACCACACAGGCCCGCACGCGTAGAGAAACACACGCACACACTCACACAAAAACACACACACAAACACATGGGTGCAGACACTCTCACACGCACACACACACACTTACACACGTCATCCTCTCATTCCTCCCATTCTCTCCCATGATCCTTTTCCTTTTTTTTCAGTTGGAGAAGTACCAGCAAGGAGATTTTGGCTACTGTCCTAGAGTTTACTGTGAGAACCAGCCCATGTTACCTATTGGTAAGTCAGTGTGTATGTACTATATTAGCCCTCTCTCTCAGTGCAGTGTTAATGTACTGTAGTGTCCAGTCAGTGTGTATGTACTGTATTAACCCTATCTCTCAGTGCAGTGATAATGTACTGTAGTGTGCAGTCAGTGTGTACGTACTGTATTAACCCTCTCTCTCAGTGCAGTGTTAATGTACTGTAGTGTGCAGTCAGTGTGTATATACTGTATTAACCCTGTCTTAGTGCAGTGTTAATGTACTGTAGTGTCCAGTCAGTGTGTATATACTGTATTAACCCTCTCTCTCAGTGCAGTGTTAATGTACTGTAGTGTGCAGTCAGTGTGTATGTACTGTATTAACCCTCTCTCTCAGTGCAGTGTTAATGTACTGTAGTGTGCAGTCAGCCAGTGTGTATGTACTGTATTAACCCTCTCTCTCAGTGCAGTGTTAATGTACTGTAGAGTCCAGTCAGTCGGTGTGTAATGTACTATATTAACCCCCTCTCTCTCAGTGCAGTGTTAATGTACTGTAGAGTCCAGTCAGTCGGTGTGTATGTACTATATTAACCCTTTCTCTGTGTTTCTGCAGGGTTGTCGGACATCCCAGGAGAGGCCATGGTGAAGCTGTACTGCCCAAAGTGCATGGACGTGTACACCCCCAAATCCTCCCGGCACCACCACACGGACGGGGCCTATTTCGGGACGGGGTTCCCCCACATGCTGTTCATGGTGCACCCCGAGTACCGGCCCAAGAGGCCCGCCAACCAGTTTGTGCCCAGGTGCGATCCCCAAAAACGATCTCTAAAAACGATCCCCAAAACGGATCTTCATTGGGTGTGTTTTTGAGGAAGAATAGTGAGAACTTGGGCTTATTTTTCCTATGGTTTCACAATTTGATGGGGTATTTTTTATTCCGATACTTATATATATATATATATATATATATATATATATATATATATATATATAGTTTTATTTTTTTTAAAAACAATTGTCTTGTGTTTTGTTTTTCTGTTCTCTCTCAGGCTATACGGGTTTAAGATCCATCCCATGGCCTATCAGCTTCAGCTGCAGGCAGCTTCCAGCTTCAAGAGCCCCGTCAAAGCCATCCGCTGAAGCTCGGGGGGGCGGGGGTGTTGGGGGGGGGGGGGGGGGGCACTGGCGGGGTGTTCCAGCGCTGCTAAAAAACTGGTGTTACATTACAGCCACACACACACACACACACACACACACATTCAGTCACACGCATACACACACACACACACACTCACACACACGCATACACACACACACACTCACTCACACGCATACACACACACACACACACACTCACTCACACGCATACACACACACACACACACACACTCACTCACACGCATACACACACACACACTCACACGCATACACACACACACACACACACTCACTCACACGCATACACAGACACACACACACACACACACACACACACTCACTCACACATGCATACACAGACACAGACACACACACACACGTTTAAGCTGTTGGTGAAGTGAGTATTCCGTGTTTCTTCATCGTTAAGCGATTCCCTTTCCTCTTCCTCCTCTCAGTGTACTTGGAGAACGAACTTTGATTTTATTTCAGTCTCTCTGCAATTGTTCAGTAGGAGTACATTTAGGAATTAGGAATTAAATTATTCTTTTTTTTTCTCTTTTTCTTAGCAACTACGAATACATTGAGACCTCACAATCAAAGAGTAATTTTGTTTTTGTTTTTTTTTTTGTAAAAAAAGAAAGAAAAATGAATATTTGTTTTTGTCTTGGTCTCTCTTTTCTCTCTTCTCTCCTGTCACACGGATACGATGGGGGTCACAAGTCCTGGTAGCGATACAAGGGCAAGTTTCAGAACATCTGTGACAAAAGCACACAAACAGAAGACTTGCAGGCTTAATGGTGAAACCTGTGCTTTCACAAAGCAGAATTATTTTACATTACATTTGTGTGGCAGACACTTTTATCCAAAGCAATGTACAGTAAATGCATACCGAAGGTCATTGGAACAACTACGAAGCAGCACAGGTCCAATAAGGTTCAATACTCATTATGGAAGTTATTCATAGCCATGAACACATTAAATCCAGTTAACACTGTAAACATTACTCTCTGACCTAGCCTATGCTAAGTGCTAAGTCAAACTAGGAGGCATGACAAGCTACAACATCAAGATAATGATACAAAGCACAATATGAGTGCTGGATGGAGGTTGTTACGTCCCTCCACCTCCGGTACGCTTCAGAGCACTATCAGCAGACCAATTGATCAGTCGACCTCAGTGCCCCGAAGCGTTCCCCCACTCATATTAGCCACCAAAAACAAAAAAGGAAAAACAATGAAGTGACAAGTCCCTTGGACCCGCCCGGCGGCTAAGCTAACCAGGCTAAGAACAGAAAGTTCAAAACTCCAAAGGGTAAGATCCCGGACGAGCCCCCATTTATGTTACGGTTGCTCTCAAGCCCCCGCAAACATAATAACCAATAACTTTATTTTACTACACATAAGAGATACCAAAGTTGCGGCAAAACATAAAATCAAGACCCGGCCGTGGTCGAGAGGTGAGGAGAAAAAGCCCCATTTTCGAGAAGCTGACTCCAGGCTTCTTAAAAGGGCACCGCCACAGGTGCTCTCAATTACCTGTAACGAGACACACGCATGTGTCCAAACGGCCAGCGCTCCCACCTGAGGCGGAGGGAGGTAACAGAGGTACAACATGGAAGTGGCAAAGAAGGTACATGTGTAACATGAGAGTGCTATAGGAACAAAGCAGAGGGACTGAAGTGGTAAAAATGATCCCAGATTGGGAGTGGTGATAGATAGTTAGTCCACGTAGAGTCTGAAGAGATGAGATCACAGAGTTAGCCAGATAGAGTCTGAAGAGATGAGATTTCAGAGTTAGCCAGGTAGAGTCTGAAGAGATGAGATTACAGAGTTAACCAGGTAGAGTCTGAAGAGATGAGATCGCGGAGTTAGCCAGGTAGAGTCTGAAGAGATGAGATCGCGGAATTAGCCAGGTAGAGTCTGAAGAGATGAGATCACGGAGTTAGCCAGGTAGAGTCTGAAGAGATGAGAGCGGAGTTACCAGGTAAGTCTGAGCCAGGAGTTAGCCAGGTAGTCTGAAGAGATGAGATCACGGAGTTAGCCAGGCAGAGTCTGAAGAGATGAGATCGCGGAGTTAGCCAGGTAGAGTCTGAAGAGATGAGATTGCGGAGTTAGCCAGGTAGAGTCTGAAGAGATGAGATTGCGGAGTTAGCCAGGTAGAGTCTGAAGAGATGAGATTGCGGAGTTAGCTGGATAACTGTGCTGAGTAAAACCCGGAACGGCTCTTTTTATGTTCAGTCCGTGTTCTGGATTTGGGAGGGTTCCGGGTTTTACTCAGCGCAGTTGCCCTGCTAACTCCGTAATCCTGCTTCATGGTGCAGGCCTCCGGCTGTGACCTCTTATATATATTGAACTAAGGATTATGTGGGAACAGTGCTCGTGACGCAGAGGCTGCAGGTTTCAATCCCAGGTGGGGCACAGCCGTTAAGGCCTTGAGCAAAGTGCTAACCTGAATGGCATGTGAACAGACGAGGGCTGGGTTAGAGTATCCATTCAACGCCTCTATGTATGGGCGGGGGTGTGGTGGCAACAGGCATCAGGCCGTGAAGACCAACAGCCGGTACTGGACAGACGATTCTCGAAATCCTTTGTTGGGCCAGTCACGCAGTCCCTCACGTGGGCCCAGAAAGTGGGCGGAGCTATCAGAGATTCAGTGGTCCGAATCGATCGAATGTGCCCTGCGTGTGGTTGGCCATCAGAACCGATACAGGAAGAAAAAAAAAATATGTGGTCATTTCTAAAGAAATAAGTGATCTATGTGAAATATGTGATTGACAGGTCTTCTGTAAGTTTGTCCAAAGAATTTAAATTAGCCAGTGCTAAGTGCAGGGAACAACCGCGTAGTTGAACTATACTTCTCTCTAGGGCTTTTGTCATACTTGTTCCTGGTTATGGTTATTCACTTTGTTGTACGTCGCTCTGGATAAGAGCGTCTGCAAAATGCCTGTAATGTAATGTAATGTAATGTAAATGTCCCCAGTTGTTCTATTTTTTGGCAGTTTTATATGATTTTATGAGATATATTCAAGATGATTGGGTTTTTAAAAAAAAGAAAAGAAATGACCAAACAATAAAAAATAAAAAGAGGGTAGGAGGGGGCAGGCCATAGGAACTGGAGAGGGTACATTGAATTCAATGTGGAAAACCAAGGCGATTTAACAACCAAAGAAAACCTCATTTGTAAATTTTTCGTGGTCATACATTCCATTATGTGTAGCAGTTGGTGAAACAATAGGTGTTTTGGTCCAAATATTTATTAGAAAGCACATTTCATTATATATTACATATTTTCACGATATGCCTTTCATATGAAATGTAACGGACGTTAATCGAGTCTCAGAATATCATTGGGAGGGGGTTATTTTGCCTTCAAGTTAGACATGCACATCTGTGGTGTGAACCCAACCCCCCCCCCCCCCCCCCCCCCCCCCGTCTGTGTCTTGTTCTTTTTTTAACAGCGATACCGAACCTAACGTGCTTCACTTACTTTGCTTGTAGGTATTTCGCAGTGAAAAAAAAGGTATTATCGTGAATAATGCAAAATTGCGGCACTCAAGGCTAGGATGTGCGTGATCAGTGGTTTTGTTTATGCAAACAGTAGGCCACTCGAAGATGATTGGCTGCTTTGAATACCATCCAAAATATAGGTCATATTCGGACCCAAATCAAACTTGCTTGTTTTGTTGGGTGATTTTTTTGTTTTTTCTGGGAACAAATGTGGCGAAAATCTCAGGGTTTGCACGTGTCATAATTGGGACACGTAAGGCAACACAGTCGAATTTAATTCCATTTTAATGAAACACGAAACAAATAAATCAGGGCTTTTAAATAAACGGTACCTCAAAGCACGTTCTGCAAGACGCTGCGGTTGGTTTTGATTTATTTTAAACCGTGAGTTCAGTCCTCCGTCTGTCCCTTGCAAACATGTTGCTGGTCTCTGGTTATTCAAATAATTTTTGAAAATTCTTTTTGTGACCATATGGTGTCACTGTTTGGCTGCTGTATGTGCTGTGCTTCGACTGTGATCTGTGTGTGTGTGTGTGCGTGTGCGCGTGTGTGTGCGTATGTGCACGCGAGTGTGTGTTCGTGTGTTTACGTGCGAGCATGCGTCCACGTGAGCTCTGAGACACATTCGTACACATTGAGAAACTGAAGTAGCCTAACTTTGCAGTACCTCAGCCAGCAGATGTTGCGCTACGCACATCCCACACGGGTTTCCCAATGCAGGAGCTGGCGGGTTTGTTGTCTCCGCCCGTAGACCGCCGTGCGCGTTGGAAAATTCGACGCGAGTCAGCCTTTATTGTGCAGTAAAGCCCGTGGCCCGCAGTCGCAGAGCGTCAGCAGTTAGCAGCTAGCCCGGGCTGAGGTTAGCGGCTCGGAGAGATTAGCAGTGGCGCTTCGTGCTGCAGGACATCTCCAAGCGCTTGCGTTGTAGTAGAGTCAGATGCAAAAACTAGCCAGCAGAACAAAGTTGTGGGGTGGGGGGGGGTGTGTGTGTACAGGGGAGTAGCCTGAAATCCGCCCCCCCCTCCCCACCCCTACCGGGAAAGAATACTGCCCTGTGCCCCTGTAGTGGGAATGAAGAATATTGCTAATTATCCCCCCCCCCCAGTTTCCGCCCCCCCCCCCCCCCCCCCCCCCGTTTGGCGGCGGTGTCTGGAATGCTCCGTCGAGCGCTCCCGTGCGTTCGGGCTTGCCCTGGCGGTGCCGAGGGGTCGGCCAGGTCATGTGACGGAGGGCGCCGAGTTTGTGGGCGTCGGCCCGAAGCCGCGCTCCTTCCGCAGTGTAATATGATCATGATAATATTTCTCTGCTGTAACCCCCCCCCACCTCGTCGACGTGCAGGAGGCGAGGAGAGATTTGGTTACTGTATTTGAGTAAACAAAGCAGGTGGCGTATTAAAATATGAAAAGCTACCGACAAGTTGCGTTTTAAAATATGAAAAGCTACCCACAAGCTACCCCTGCAGTGTCAGGACCATGTACTATGCTGACCTTGCCACAGGGTACCTTTTACATGCACGCTAATGTTCCCACCTTACCCCGATTATGGCAGTACTCTGATTATTGAAATGGTCTTGTAAACCCCTTTATCTGATTATTTGTCAGAAGGTCATAATAGGCGTATTCGAAACCAGATTAAGACAACTTTTCTTTTTTTTTTTTTTTTTTTTTGCCAAACCTTAAAATGTTTTGGGTGCACGTAGATGTGTTATTTTGCCCCCCCAAATTATATAACCCCCACCCACACCCCCCCCCAACCCCCCCCCCCCCCCCCCCAACCCCCCCCCCCCCAACCACACTAAGACAAAAGATCCCCCCCCCCCCCCCCCCCAACCCCCCCCCCCCCCCCCCCCCCCCCCCCCCCCCCCCCCCCCCCCCGCCCGAAGAACCCAGATGAAAACAACATGGCTGCTTGTTCCCGCTGAGCCCAACCACCCCCCCCCCCCATTTGTGCCAGCCACAGAGAGAGTTGTGTAAATAGGGCCACTGGAGTCGTTGTTTTGGGCATATCTAAGTGTACCCTATAATGTAAACATTGACATAAAGCGACTGCCACCCCCCCAGCTCAGCCCTGGTGTGCATGTAAATTTGGCCGTAGTCCACAGTGTTTTGGTATCAGTTCTTTTATCAACCACGACAATGGGCCGAGGATTAGTGCGTCGGGCTGGGGTAGATAAGCCCCCCCCCCCCCCCCCCCCCACCCCCCCCCACCCCCCCCCCCCCCCCCCCCCCCCCTAGGTCACAGTTTTACTGCCCCGCTCTGGTACGTAGGTAAACGAGGAGGCTAGATGGGCTGAACTGCCTCGTTATATATTCTTATGTAAATCTTTTTTTTTTTTTTTCTTTTCTTTTTTTCCTTTCGGGGAGAGACTGCACCGGGTGGGTTCAGTGACTGTGACACTCTCCCTTTCCTTATCCCTCCCTCCCTCTTTCTCCCTCCCTCTCCCTCTCTTTCTCTCTCTCTCTCTGTATCGCTCCCAGGCAAGACTTGAAACCTGATTCTGACTGACATTTGTCTAGGTATACTGACACACTGCTGGGTGTTGCATTTTCCGCACATCTACCAAGTCCTGAGCCTGTGCAACTCCTGACAGATTATCAGAAGAAGAAGATTGTGGATGGGGTTCAATTCCTATCTGACTGCTTTTCTTTCTCTCTCTCTCTCTCGCTCTCTCTTTCTCCCTCTCTCTCATTCTCTCTCTCTGTCTTTCTCTCTCTCCCTCCCTCTCTTTCTCTAACCTTCTCACCCTGTCTCCCTCAATCTCTTTGTCTTTCTCTCTCTCTCCCTCTCATTCTCTTTTACTCTCTGTCTTTCTCTCTCTCTTCTTCCCCCTCTCTCCCTTTCTCTCTCTCTAACCTCTCTCTCTCTCTCTCTCTCTCTTCTCTCAGTACACTGTAAGACAGGAATACTGCCAGAGCTTTTCTGTGTTCCCCCCCCCCCCCCCCCAGGATTGTAACAGGAGCAAAACTGGTGGTAAGGGGACAAAAAAAAAAACCTTGACCTTGGACTTGTTTTCATTTCTTTTGTAAATAATGAAATGGGGAGATAAGTGCTCCCATGGTAACACTCGCCCAGGGAGCCTCATAATCACAGGAAGTATTCCAGAATGTTCCAGTCCAAGCATTTCTCTCACCACTGGCTGATGACGGAAATGCTTGGACTGGTTGATTGACTGACTGATTTTTATTTTTGGGTAAAAATAAGACGTACACCATTGGAAGTTCTGCCCAAAGGAAGGCACATAAAAAGGCTTATTTCCAATGTGATTCTTGGTTCTCTGGACAAAAACATCAAATTACATACAACAGGCAATAAAACAAATCAAATTTCATCGTTTTATTACTTGCCATCAACGAGAGCACCCTCAGAAAATGAACCACTGCCATACACAAGATAAAACAAATACGGCTGATGTCTGAATAACCTAGAGCAGACCCAGTCAGATACTGCCCTTCGTAAATATTGCTTCGACTGCTCTTTACACACATACTGTGACTGTCTGATGTGCAAGCGATGGCCCTTTTTGTACAGCTAGACCACTCTGGCCATTTTCCAGTCTTACGTACCATCTCCAGTGGAAAGACTGAAAATATTGGTTACATTTCTTGCCACAATGGAAGCACTACTATCCTTGGTGAACCTTAGAGGAAGGTTTTCCAGACCACTTGCTTTGATAGACCTCATGGCACACATTAAGTTGCCAACTTTGTCCTCCGTTTTAAGACAAAGCTCAAACATGCCTTAGAGATGTTCTTATCATTAGAAAATCTATCAATGAAAGAATGGCTGTCCAGACTAGAGTTAAACCTGCAGACACTGCAGCCCTCCAAGGACTAGAGTTAAACCTGCAGACACAGCGCCCCCTCCAGGACTGGAGTTAAACCAGGGCCCTCCACTGGAGTTAAACCTGACAGTGGCCTCCAGGACTAGACTTAAACCTGCGGCCCCCCTCCATGACTGGAGTTAAACCTGCAGACACTGCGGCCCTCCTGGAGTTAAACCTGGACACTGTGGCCCTTAAACCTGCAGTCACAGTGCCCCCTCCAGAACTGGACTGGAGTGGCCCTCCATGACTGGAAAACCTGCCTGCAGACATGGCGCCCCCTCCAGGACTGGAGTTAAACCTGCAGACACTGCGGCCCTCCAGGCTTGCAGTGTGAAAAAATGGTGGTGCAGACGTTGTGCATTTTCTTGGGAGTGCCTTATTGGGATCAGTCGAAGGGGAAGGAAAAAAAAAAAAAGATCTCAGCAGTAAAGCCTGTTTCAGAACAACACTGCATCAGGCTGAATAGGGGAAAGCGTGCTATCTGTGCGTGTGTGTGTGTGTGTGTGTGAGAGAGAGGTGTGTGTGAGTGTGTGTCTGTGTGTGAGAGGTGTGTGGGTGAGTGTGTGTGTGAGAGAGAGAAAGTGTGTGTGTGTGAGTGAGGTGAATGTGCGTATTTCTGTGTGGAAGAGTGTGTGTGTGTGCATATTTGTGTGTTTGTGTGTGTGGGAGAGAGAGAGATATAGAGAGAGAGTTTTTGTGTGTGTGTGTGTATTTGAGAGTGAGGTGTACGTGCGTATGTGTGTGTGGATGAGTGTGTGTGTATGTGAGGTGTGTGCCTTTTTGTGTGTGTATGTGTGTGTGTGAGTGTGAGAGAGAGAGAGAGAGAGAGAGAGAGAGAGAGATAAAAAGAGAGAAAGAGAAGGATTATTGGATTATAGGATCCTACAGAGAGAAGCAAACAACTGGATGGTGGGCGGGACCAGGAGACATTTCACATGACTGTGAAACGCTCTCTCTCTCTTTCCCCCCCTCTTTTTCTCACACACACAATTTCATACACACCCTCAATATTTCTGTCGCACCTTCATACGGCAGACTTGCCCTCAGCAGAATCCATTCACCCTTTACCAGCAGAAGGTAGTCAGACACAAACACCACACTTTCACGCTGAAACATGAGATTGTCATAACCACCAGACATTCTGACGACGCGTTTACATTTACATTCATATAGCATTTCTCTTATCGAGAGCCGCTTGCATTTTACACTTCTCTGCAAGTGGCTTGGGAGTCTTTTTATTAAACACTCAAGACTAAAAACGTTTTTTCAGAATATAAAGATATGCTAAATGAAATCTGAGAAATACAGTTGTGTGGCACATGGCGGAGGGAGAGATGTACTGTGGATTCTCCTGTAAGCCTTTACACGAGTACACAAGTGAACTGGTCAGTATTTTTCCTTTTTGAAATGAGCTGTGTGTGTGTGTGTGTGTGTTCTTCCTTGTTATTCTTTCCACAGAGACGGGGAAAGACAAGTCCATCCATGAGTCACTGGAAGTGTTTAGCAGTATTTCTGTACCCGTGTGTGGTGCAGCCCATGTAATGACTCTGGGTGTGTATGTGTGTGTGTGTGTATGTGTGTGTGTGATTGTGTGTGAGTGACTGTGCGTGTGCGTCTGTGAGTGTTTGTGTGTGTGATTGTGAGTGTGTGTGATTCTTAGTGAGAGTGTGCATGCGCGTGTGCGTGTGAGTGTGTGCGTGTGATTGTGTCTGTGAGTCAGTGTGTGAGTGTGTGTGTGTGCGATTGCATGCTTGTGCGTGTGTGGGTGTGCGATTGTGTTCTTGCCAGAGCACTTAAAGGTAAAATACACATAAGACCACCCACCTCACATTAGTGCTGTAATACTCCTGCTCTGCCTCCACCTGTTTCCCTCACCATTCAGGCTGTTTGCTTTCAATTTAATTGAAATGTGCTTTATTTGCATGACAAACAGACAAGGGGGGGGGGGGGGGGCATACACATAAGCAAGTATAGCTACACACATACACACAAACACACACACACACATACACACATACACACGCACATGCACACACACCCAAATTAAAACGTATTCAATTTGTAATACAACAATTTACGAACCTGTCAGTATTAATAATGAACGCAGATGATATTGTGTACAGTACCATTATTTAGGCAACACCCTCTCTTAATTTATGGCAGGCAGAGACATACTGGGCTGCCACCTCTAGTGAGCTCTCCTCCTCCCCCAGAAGAATTTTTAATTTAATTGATTAATCTGTGCAGTTAATTTTAGGGAAAAAATTCTTCTTCTCTCTTTCTGTCTTTTCTCTCCTTCATACTACCAAAGGCCTTGCATCCCAGTCTCACACACACGCACACACAATTTCAATTTGCTTTAATAGCAGGGCAAAGGTAGCTGTATTGGCAAAGCAACATACAGGAGTATGGCAAACACACATTTGAACTTGTACAATACTCACAACCAACATGGACATAAAAACATACCGACAGTAAAAATATATAAATAAAATTTTTTTTAAATTGCCCTCGTTTTCTCTATTAAGTTTGAGGCACTGTGTGTCCAAAGCATTCATTCAGTGAACAGCCAGAATAATAAGCATAACAGTAAGAATCACAATATTGGTGCAAATAATTTTATTGCACAGCCATACTGCAGTAGATTACTGAAGGTTTTAGTGGACCCAGTATCATGGCCCAAAGTATGTGGATACACCTTCTAATTAGTTGGTTTGGCAACTTCAAACCCATGCCAACAGGTGCATAAAATCAAGCACACAACCAGGCGATCTCCATAGACACACATTGGCAGTAGAATGGGTCGTACTGAAGAGCTGCCAATGAATGGAATGACTTCCAACGTGGCACAGTCATAGGATGGCACCTTTCCAACAAGCCAGTTCGCAAATCTCTGCCCTGCTAGAGCTGCCCCGGTCAACTGCAAGTGCTGTTATTGTGAAGTGGAAACATCTAGGAGCAACACCAGCTCAGCCGCGAAGCGGTAGGCCACACAAGCTCACAGAACGGGGCCGGCGAGGGCTGAAGCGTGTAGCGCGTAAAAATCCCCTGTCCTTGACGGCAACACTCAACACTAAGACTCAGACTGCCTCTGGAACCGACGTCGGCACGAGAACTGTTCGTCAAGAGCTTCACAAAGTGGCTTTTCGTGGTCGAGCAGCCGTACACAAGCCTAAGATCACCGCGCCCAATACCCAGCGTCGGCGGGAGTGGTGTGAAGCACACCGCCATTGGACTCTGGAGCAGCGGAAACGCGTTTTCTGGAATGATGAATCACGCTTCGTTATCCGAGAGTTCCAGGAAAATGTCACCTGCCCAAATGCATAGAGCCAACTGGTGCAGGAGGAATAATGCTCTGGGGCTGTTTTTCATGGTTTGGGCTAGGCTCCTTAGTTCCAGTGAAGGGAAATCTGAAAGCTACAGCGTACAATCACATTCTAGACAATTGTTCTGCTTCCAACTTTGCGGCAGCAGTTTGGGGAAGGCCCTTTCCTGTGTCAGCGTGACAATGCCCCCGCGCACAAAGCAAGGTCCATAAAGAAATGGCTTTGTTGAGTTCGGTGTGGAAGAACTTGACTGGCTGCACAGAGCCCTGAACTCAACCCCAGTGAACACCTTTAAGATGAACTGGGATGTTGACTGTGAGCTAGGCCTTACGCCCAACATCAGTGCCCAACCTCACTAATGCTCTTGTGGCTGAATGGAAGTGAATCTTTGCAGCCATGTTCCTAAATCTACTGGAAAGCCTTCCCAGAAGAGTGGAGGCTGTTACAGCAGCAAAGGGGGGTCTTACTCCATATTAACGCCCATGGTGTTGGAATATATATGGGTGTGATGTTCGAGTGTCCACATACTTTTGGCCAAGTAGTGTATATATGTATATCTGCGCATACACACTCAAGGAGACAAACACACTTGTCAATGAAGGCAAGCACACAGCTAAGACACTCATGCCGTATGTACAATGTATATATATAGGTTATAAAGCCATACTGGACTTAACTGCCAATGTGAAGCACAGGCACACATACACAGTAACAGGACCCCGAGCATCCCTCTCCATCCTCTGTCTCTGCACACATGTACAGTAACAGGACCCCTAGCACCCTCTCCATCCTCTGTCTCTGCACACATGTACAGTAACAGGACCCCGAGCATCCTCTCCGTCCTCTGTCTCTGCACACAAAACCGGAGCTCTGCGGCTTTTTGTCTGGGCGTGGGTGTGGCCTCCTGACCCGGCCTCTGCTTTGTGTCCCGGGCGGAGAATGGAGGCCGACGGGCGTCACGTTACAGCTCCTGGCCCCTGGCTTTTCCCGTTCGCCTGGGTCACACTGTGGCTTGTTTGCGTTGCAGGTGTGGAAAGGGCATCCCTCTCTTTCTCTCCCTCTCTTTCTCTCTCTCTCTCTCTATCCCTCTCTTTCTCTTTCTCTCCCTCTCAATTCAATTCAGTTCGCTTTATTGGCATGACAAATTTGTACATTTGTATTGCTAAAGCTTGTAAGGTATGGCAATGTAAATATATAAAAATAATAATAATAATAATAATAATAATAATAATAATAATAATAAAATAAAAGCAATAGAAGTAACAATAAATAGTAGTAATAAATACAATAACTAACAGTAAAAAGTTGCAATAACAATAAATTTTAAAAGAAATCAGCATAATATAATAACAGTAACACAGTAACAGATGTATTTCTGAGTGTGTGTGTGTGTGTGTGTGTAAATGTTTGTGTATAGGTAAATAGGTGTGGTGTTATGGTTGTATTCCATCACTCACTGTCCCTCAGACTGTGGCAGGCAGCAAGAAACTGCGCTGCAAGAGTAGAGCACTCCGCTTTTCCCCCCAGGAGTAGTTTTAATTTTTCTCTTTCTCTCTCTTTCTCTCTCTCTCTCAAAAATTCTAAATTCTAAATGCTGTATTGGCATGAAATACATTAGTGAATATTGCCAAAGTGTACGTATAGAAATACAAAAAAACATGAGAATATGAACATAAACTGAACCGAACAATTGTTATATCTAACTTTTTAACAACAACAGACACTATGATAATAATAATTTCTCTCTCTCTCTCTCTCTCTCTTTCCCTCAAAAACTCAAAATTCAAAATGCTATATTAGCATGAAATACATTAATAAATATTGCCAGCGTGTAATATAGAAATACAAAAATACATTAACATAAACTGAACCGAACAATTGTTATATCTAACTGTTTAACAACAACAGACACCATGATGATGATGATGATGATAATAATAATAATAATAATAATAATAATAATAATAATAATAATAATAATAATAATAATTGTTCACTCTCTCCATCTATCGCTCTCTGTCTCTCTCTTTCTCTCCCCCTTTTCCTGCCACTCTGTCTCCAGCCCTCTCTCCTTCAAGTTCAAATTCAAAATGCTTTATTGTAAATATTGCTGACAGACAGAAACGCAGTGAATTCATACGGGAGCGGACACACTCACGTATAGCGTTTTTTTACGGATTATGTGCAGATTATTTGTCACGTTTTATTACATACATAACAGTTTAGACATGACGTGAGTAATGCCAGTAATGACAATAATAACAGTATTATTCAAAATGACAATTAATCACGCCCATAAAACAGAAGAATGGGTGAAATGCAACCAAATTAGCAGGTGTTTAAATCTGAATTATAAAACCAGGGAATTGGTCTATAACTGGGCCGGTGTTCTCTCCCTTCTCTCTACTCCTGCAGGTCTGTGGAACAGAAATCTAAACCTGTGGCTTAGATTCCTGCGTAGCAACTTGCAGCCAGTAATATCACTTATGATAACAACTGATATTACATTTTAAAAATGAGCCTCAGATGTGTTGCTTGGAAAAAAAAAAATACAGAAGAGTGTAAGCCAGCTGGGAGCACTGTGCGATCAGATTGTGTTTGCGAACGCGACACAAAGGCAGGTATTCTGTGGTGGTGACACACACCTACTCATTTTGGAATTTGGCGTGATGACTGTGACTCAGACATTTCAAAACGGCCTTCATGAAAACTGAGGCTCACACCCTAGGAAAAACACACACACAGATACACAAACAGACACACACACACTGACAAGCACATGCACACACACACACGCACGTACACAAACAAACACATACACACACACACCACACACACACATACACTGACAAGCACATGCACACACACATACACACACACACACACACGCACGTACACAATCACAAAACAAACAAGCATACACAAACACAACAACATATTCAAATGCAAAAAAGGAATGCAAAAATCACAGGCCGGTCCCGAAACACAAACATGAATCACAAACACAACAACACACACATGCACACACACGCGCGCACACACACATACCTACACAAACACAACAACACAACGGTGTGCTGAGCTGCACACAAACAGCGTAAGTCACACCCTTACAGGGGTGGCAGTGTGGTTTTATGGTTTGGGAACTGGGCCTGTATCTTCGAGGTTGCAGGCTTGATCCTCAGGCAGGACACTGCACAGTGCTTAAGATGGATGACAGTACAGCGTGTTGAATTTGCAGCTAGCTGCCGCAACGGTGGAGTTATGGAAACGCAAGTACGGCGAAATGACACGCTGGCAGCGTTGAAACAGAGTCAACATTGGAACTGCTTTTCCTCGATGGCGACAGCTTTTGAGAAACTGTTGTCAGTCTTCAAAGGGCGGGGCTAATTAGCATATCTTTCAAATTAATCTTTGAAATAATTTAAATGAAAGATTAAGATTCAGCTAAATATTTCGTTTACAAACTGCAATTTAAAGTATAAGATATATATTTAATTTGGAACTTTTCCTTGGCTAAATATTTACATTTTTTAACCAAGATTTGTGATAAAATAAATATTAAGTTAAATTTTAAATCTTGGTTTTAATAAAAACTCAAGGTTTAAGATGTAAATAAATATTTAATTTTTGCAAAATATTTAACTTTTAAACACAGATTTGTGGTTAAAAAACATATACATATATAAAATCTTAAATCTTAGTTTTGGAAAACTATCATTTAAGATATGAGCCAAATATATATATATTTTTAATAAATATTTATTTTTCAGACAAGGATTCTATTTTAAATTTAAGATTTAAATCAAATAATTATATTTTACTAAATATTTGCTTCTGAAACAGAGATATAACATGATATTATTTTTTATTTAAAAAATCAGTTTTAACATTTAAGTTATATATTTAGTTTGTATATTTTGAGATTTGTGAATTAAATCTATATTTAATATTTAATGAACTAAAAGTTTTATTTAGCATATCTGTTAAATCTGAGAACAAAAGGCTTGTATTAAGCATAAATCTTTGGGGGAATGCCATATTCAGGCTAAATCTGAGAAAGAAACACAAGAATAACATCATGTGTTTTACTTAACATTAATACCTACATAATTGAGCAGTCTAGTGTACCCTGCATGGCCAACAGTATGTGGACACCCAAACATCACAGCCATGTGTGCTTGTTTAACATCTCATTCCAAAACCATGGGCTTAATATGGAGTAACACCCCCCATTGCTGCTGTAACAGCCTGCACTCTTCTGGGAAGGCGTTCCACTATATTTTGGAACATTGCTGCAGGGATTCACTTCAGCCACAATCGCATTAGTGAGGTTGGGCACTGATGTTGGTTATAAGACCTGGCTCACAGTTGCCGTTCTAATCCATCCCAAAGGTGTTTGACAGGGTTGAGATCAGGGCTCTACATCATGGAAAACCATTTTTTTTTGGGGCATTGCCATGCTGAAGCAGGAAAAGGGTCTTCCCCAAACTGCTGCCACAAAGTTATAGGCACACAATTATCTAGAAATCACTGTATGCTGTAGATTTCAGTGGAAGCCCAAACCATGGAAAAAAGCTCCAGACCATTATTTCTCCTCCACCAAACTTTACAGTTTATGCACTACGTATTTATGCAGATAGTTCTTGTGCTGATGTTGGTTCCAGAGGCAGTCTGAAACTTTTGAGTATTGAGTGTTGCCGTCAAGGACAGAGTATTTTTACGCGCTACACGCTTCAGCACTCGGCAGTCCCATTCTGTGAGCTTGTGTGGCCTACCGCTTTGCGGCGGAGCTGTTGTTGCTCCTAGATGTTTCCACTTCACAATAACAGCACTTACAGTTGACCGGGGCAGCTCTAGCAGGGCAGAAATTTGACAAACTGACTTGCTGGAAACGTGGCATCCTCTGGCAGTGCCACGTTGAAAGTCGCTGAGCTCTACGACCCATTCTACTGCTAATGTTTGCCTATAGATATGTCCTGGTTGCGTGCTTGATTTTATGTGCCTCTTAGCAATGGGTGTGGCTGAAGTAGCCAAACCAACTAATTCTAAGGGGTGTCCACGTACTTTTGCTCATGTATTGTATCTTACTGTTGCAAATTTTATAATGAGCCTGAACAGGTATTTCTTTGTCCAGTATTTTTCTCCATAAAATGGCAATATCAGGCAAAGAAAACCGCTTTTCAAATGGCCACGTGATGTTGCCACCACCCGTGGTCAAGCAGACGACAGTTCCAAAGACATATCTGCAGAGGAAAATGACTCCCAGAGACAAGAACAGACAGAAAAGGCCACAGATAAAAGTTTGTAAGAGCGCTAAACTTCTTCTCTAAGCGGTCTTTGCAGAGTGTGTGCCTGTGCCGTGCCTGTGCCATACCTGTGCCGTACCTGTGCCGTGCCTGTGCCGTGCCTGTGATCCGTGTGCTTTTCTAGGCTCATCTCCGCTTTGAACACAGGGGAGGAAAGACCTAGTAACCATAGTGACATTCCTGCGTGACAGGATCACGCCTTGCGTTCCTTTGCTCGGTGTTGCCAAACACACCGTTCAGTCAACCAGCTCCCACAAATCCCCCCCCGAGAGGGGGACAAACCCCAGGTCTGGCAGACTTGTGCATGGCCGCACCTTCATGGGAAAAAAAAAAAAAAAATGTGGTCCCGGAATTTGATTGGCCTCGGGGGTAGCAAAACCAAACATTTGCCTTCACTGGAAGCCTATGAGAACATATGGAAATATATTCTTATCTTTAGGAATATATGGAATATTGTAGCTAGAAATGAAGCATGTCAAGGCGGCTTTTATTTCCCCTGACAGTCGTGTCTGTGTGCATGTGCGTGTGTGTGAGAGAGAGAGAGAGTGAGTGTGTGTGTCTGTGTGTGTGTTGCGGGGGGCTCAATAGGTTCATTAGACCACAATCTGAACAGGATAATGAAATAATACAGGGTTTTGCACCTGACATGCGCCCGAAGCTAAATCTAGTCCTTCACAGGACCCAGAGATCAGCCTACCAGCATATATTGACCAGGGAATTGCAACGCTTATATCCTAAAAACAACGAAAGGGCCATACAAGTTTAGATGGATTAAGAGGTATAATCTCTATTATGACGTAGTTCATGCAGCTACACAAGGAGATGCGTCAACAAGGATAACTAACGCGTGAACATCCTGCCTCCATTAATGAGCGCAGACCGCAGTGGACAAACACGGGTAGACGCAGGACACAGGTGAGCGCCGAAGCGCTGTTTCACAGGGCGTGGCTTAATGCGGCGCTACCGGATAAAATTCCAATCAGCTCGAGACGCATTCGTTCCGTTTGAATATAACACGTTCTATGAGCGAAATGAGTCTGTACAAGATAGAAAATCTACATTTACGAGTTCAGCACGGCTGCACGCGCCTAAACCAGCTGACAACCTTACCCGTTGGATAAAGGTTCAGTTCAGTTCAGCCGAGGAATTGTGACGTGAACACGTGTTCCACATAATGAACACATTGATTATTTTTATAAAACCAGTTGAATTATTTTTTAAAGAACGGAAACGCAGAGAGGTGGTAAGAAAAAAGGAACAAAAAGCGTCCAAACAATTTCTGAAATGTCAAAAAAGCAATTAAAGACAAAAAACTAACCACTGTGCCGGTGGGGCAACTTTAAATAAAAGAAATCTTCATACATTAGCCTAGACAGGCAATGATCCTGACTGGCCATCAGTAATAGGTGGGTGAATGTAAAAGTATTAAGGATATTTAAAGAAAAAAAAAAAAACCTAAACGGCGCTAATCCAAAACAACGGATTTTATAAAGAAAATAATAAGAGAGAACTCATGAAAAATAATAAGGAAAAATGAATAAAATTCTGATATTTTGGCCAGGTCGTGTCTAGAAACGAACTGACTGGGAAAAGATAACGCAGTGGCTGGGTGCTAAGCATTTTATCCACCGCAAAGTTAAACGGCACTAAGCTGTCCATTTCAGTTTATGGAGTACATTTCCCTTCTGTCTCTCCGAAATTGGGAGAGATTGAGCAAGATTCAGCGCGCGATGTTACTTTTGAAAGTAAGTTTCAAATGTATTCTAATATTGGTGTAGCGGTCCAATAACCCGTTCACCTGCCTCGAGGTAAATTGGGCGTGCGAGGCTCGTGCAGTCCGGATGCTTCCGCGTTCTATTGGATAGCGGTGACGTTTTTTGGGATGGGTGGTGGATTATAAATAGCGGGTTACCCCCGCTCCTTGTTTGTTTTCCTTGAGTGTTAACGGTCTGACAAATTTCGTCTTTCTTTTTCTTTGATTTCTTTAAGTTTTTTTTTGGAAACCTTCAACGGTTAGACTACTCGTCTGTAACAAAATGAACAGAATTCTTCCCGGCATCTTTGCAGTTGTGCTGCTCTTTACAATTGGTAAGTTGCGGGGAAAACCGTTAGTTTATGTTGTTTTAAAAATAATAATACTATAATTCTGAAGAAGAAAAAAAACATTTTTTACGTACCGTATAGGTTCCCTTTCGTATTACATTCATAAAGTAAGCCTAATTCCAGGTATGCAACAGGTCAAAAATTAATAGGCCACCTTGCCGATGAATGGTAACATCTAGTGAGGTGACTGTTCAAACGAACATGTAAAATTAAACTAAATTTTATATTAGGCTATAGGCTATAACGTTGTCTTACATTTCTTAGGAACGGTCGATGGCCTCCTGGCAGTAGGCTATCTGATCAAAACCACCACGTCGTTTGACCTTGCGTAGTGCTGGTGCTGCTTCGAAGCCGATAACCGATAACCGTATGATTCAAAAACTCGTGATTTGTTGCGAGTCGGCGTCAAGTGAAATAGTTGACGTCGGACCTTGTTAACATTATGAATTCGGTGACTGCCTTTAACTAAAAATAAAGAACTCGACAGAGGGAGGGAGGGAGGGGGGTCGTTGCTCTAACCAAGCTCATTTGTTACAACAACATTCTCAGCACACAAACACCAGTGGAGCCGGTTTTTACCCTTTATTGGCTTTATTGTGTGCGTGCACATTGACCGTAAACCAGAGCTTACGTTCAAATAAAGTGGACCGTTTTGACCCACGCCTTCGGCGGTCCTGTCTCTGTATTTTTAAGAGTTCGCCCTGAATGTTCTTTGAGGGGTGTTTCTGCATCGCGACCCGAGTCAGATTTTCCGTATAGGCTACTGAACCGATCCGTTTTGAATGAGTATAGAAAAGTTCCATGAATTCCACCTGTTTGAAATAAGGTATACTATGTGTTTTGGGCGCCGTGGAGTCCGTTAAAAAAGGACATTCTTGTTATTATCCACGGGCTTCATTCAGTAATCACGGTTCGTCTGCGGCACGTATTGACGGTGCTTTATGCAACATTCTGCTGTCTTTTGCTCGTGTTAAGACTTGTTATGTTCAGTTATGGGCCTGTGATAAACCGCTTGTTAGAAACGCACGGGCGCGCGCTCTTCCCTGCGGCGGGCTCGCGCTAGCACCAGTGCAGTAAGGGCTCCCCTGCGCTGCAGTTGTGTTAAGGACGGGGCGGATTGGATTGCACGAAACAATTCACGTCAGGGTTTATAACTGATTTTGTAATTTATAATTAGTTTAAGGTAGCGCGTGGGGTTCGCGCCAGGTAGACGGGCACGCATCCAGATAGCCTACGGGTTCGAATCCGACGGGTAGTAGCTTTGATAAATCTCGAGTTGTACGATCTATGATAAGTGTGTTTTTGACTAAAGCACTGTATGGCTATTCAGGGAAACATCTATAAAATAACCTGCTGGTGAGAATAAATAAATTTAAATTCCTGTCAAGTTGTTAGTTGTTTTCTGCTTCCATTTGTAGGTGGCATCCCCCCCTCGTAAATACAAATTCTAATTTAAATAAGCTTCATTTGCATGACAAAATAACGTGTTGTGAAAACATTACGACTTAAGCCCCCTCGCTGACAGAAGTGCAAAGTACCCTTACCAATGAATTTGCTTAACATTGGTAGTACTCGTATTGCCTTACAAACTTTCTGTAGCAGATATGGATTTACTTATTAATAATTATTTGACCCTACGTATGAAAAAAAATCCATTGACTATGTGACAATACAACAGAAGCCAAGTTTATGGTTCCTGTCATACTGGTGGCACTGGAAGATGATATGATTATATCGAAAATACCAAGCATATTCATATTTGGAGATGAAATCGCATTGTCTATTGTCTGCAGTCAGGCATATATTGTCATATTGTAAACAAGGAAATGTGGTCAATTTTAGGTAGCGAAAAAATATTCAGACTCAGCCCAGTTTATTATTCCCCATCCCCCCCGCCCCGCCTTAAAATGCGCTCAACAGTTAATCGCAGATCTTCACTGGAACAAGAACGGCTCCTGGTCTTTTGATGGCTAATGACGCCACCTTGTGGTCACTAAGGACATTGCCCAGCATTACGCATTGCGCGTGAGGAGTAATCCGTCTGTGCCGTAGGCACGCACTGTGGGTTTTCGTTCTAAACACAAATCGGCTGTTTGTTGTTCTTAATGAGACATTTTTAATGTCTTATGGTGAAAGGCTTACCCGTTTAACGACACATTAAGTCAGGAATAGTTGTAAGCCTTCATGCTATTAATAATAAATCACAAATTCACATCCCAGTACTTTTACCCAGTACCGTGCTGCTGCCAGATATGAACTAGATACTACAAGCATTGTTTCTCCTGATTCATTTTCCTGTTGAACTCAATGGAAAAAATATTCAGGAGAAACAATGCTTGTAGTATCTACTGCATATCTGGCAGCAGCATGGTGGTTTGAGGCTCATTTGATGCCTTGGACCCTTGATGACTTAAAGCCATTTAGCCAACAAATGTGTTCCATACTGTATCAGCATAATTTAAAACTGAATCTAGTCCCACCCCCCAATTCCCATAGAGATCCATTCAAATGCAAAGAGTTGAAAACCTGAAAATAAGATATCCAAACTCCAGACTGTTGATAGGTCACAGACATCAGGAAGTCATGGCATGCAAATGATATGCAACCAAATACAAAACATGACTCTTTCATTTGACATTATGTTAATTTGTCTACTGTATAAATTAATTTCCCTGTTTCTAGCTTTTCCCAAAACAGTTCCCTGCAGCAAAAGTAAACAAGCAAATGGTGGCACAGGAGGTCTCAGGAGTGCATTTGTTTAATTCTTGCTAAATTTCTGACCAATGATTTGTTGTTAAGACTGTTAAAAGCTTAATTCTTTTGCCATTTTGGGCTTGGCCCATTTTTTTGCCCAGGATTGTATGTGAAATCACGTTGGTAATTTGTAGTTTGGGATCTGTAAAATTGGATTTGTAGTCCACATCTTGGGATTTGTAGTTGTGAAATTTGAAGTCTGATTTCGGTAAAATAGGATTTGCAGTTTTGCGATGCGTAAATCACGCGAGAATTGTGATTTTGGTTCAGAAGGCGCGCCCGTGAGCTGCGAAACACGTGCAAACAATTTTGGCATTAAGTAGTTTTGCGATGACTGAAACACACGTGAGTTGTGAAACAGGAGTTAATAATATCGGCACCAGATTTGCACCATAGACGAGCGCTGATGGGGACATCAAGGCTTGGCTGCGGTTGTCACATCACGCACCATGGGGTGCGGTTGTTTTGTGTATTAAAACTATGAAACGGACAAATCCACCCAACTTGCGTCACCGTAGATTACCTCATGACTCCACTAGGGTTGAACAGCTGTGCGATGCTAGCCCCAGACAGCAGCGCATTCATTTGTGCAGAAGCGGGGCCTACAGTGCTGATCAGGAGCTTAGAATAGTGGACCAATGAGATCTTGGAATTCGTATTGACGAGTGATTGTTTGAACCGGTTTTTTCTAGATAGGTCCGTCCTGTCCCTTCTGCTTTAGAGGTACCGCCTGCTGGAATGACTGCAGACGTCTTTTGTGTGCCTTTGTGTATGAAACATTTTGCTGTGGTTTGATCTCTGACTGGCATTGTGTGGCTTGAGAAGGTAGATAATCCCTCAAAACATGAAAAGTGTGTACTTTAGAAAAACGAGCAGCTTTTTTAAAAAAATTCTGAGATTGAAGTTGTGGTTGGGAGCAAACCCAGCATAACATACAACATATTAACATAACATAAAATAACATAACATATAGCATAGAACATAACATGGTATACCATAACAGCATAACAACATAACATATAACATAGCATAATGACGAGAACAGGCCATTCAGTTTAACAATGCTCGCCATTTTCCTGACTAAATTAGTGCTCTGATTACCTACAGACTACATAGTATCTAACACCGTATCAAGTCTGGTCTTGAAAATCCCCAGAGTTTCTGCCTCTACTACGTGACCTGGGAGGCTGTTCCACACACTGACTACTCTCCGTGTGAAAACAGTTCTTCCTAATGTCTGTACGGAATCAGTTACGCTGATTGTGATGGGGATGTGGGGGCGACAGAGCAGTACTATAACTGTCCACCCCCCCCCCCCCACCCCCACCACCCCCCCTCGTTTGTCCTTCTCTTTGAGGATGTTGTCACGGTGATTGCCACAGGCACAGTGTCACTCCCTGGCCTCTTCAGCAGGTGAGGTCTTGTGACAAGTGATGTCATCGTCTCCAAATACTCCTCCTGCTATGTGATTTGTTATTTGGCAGTTCACTGGAGGTTGTGTGATTGTTCAGCTAATCTCAAGTGATGTGTCATCAGGGTGTAAGGTGTTGGGGGGGGGGGGGGGGGGGGGGGGGGGGGGGGGGGGGGGGGGAAGGTCGACTGGATTTTCAGGTTTGGGAGAGACTCTTGGGTAAAAGACTGTGAGATCCGCGTTTCTCACAGGTTGAGAATTTATTTGTGGCGGTTCACTCTGGTTTGGGTGGGGTGTGGGGGGGGGGGCGGTTGTTTGCGCTGTTTGTTAAATTGTATTCTATTGTAACTATTAAGAGCTTATTATATTTTTCCGCAGGGACAGAGTTCACATTTTGTGATTGGGCACTTATTTATTTATATGTTGCGTAATTTTATTTATTTATTTGTTTATTTATTATGTTGTGTCTCCAGATGAAAATGACGTCTGTTCGGCACTTTGTACCCGGCACACATACGGTCGCACAACCGTCTTTTTAAATATGTTTGCATTCAGGCACTGTCCCGCCTGCTCGGCTGTACACCGGCTACGACGGGGGGGGGGGGCGGGGGGGGGGGGGGGGGGGGGGGGGCGGGAGGAGGGGGGGCGGGGGGGGCCGCGAAGGTCACGCAGCGAAACAAGAGTCGGCTGTACGTCACTTTGACATTCGAAAGAAAAACTAACAAATACAAAAGTATAGCGTGTTGCTTATAGAAATAAGCAACTAAATAGCAAAAAAAGAAAATCTTTCTGGGTGGGGGGAAACCTATTTTTGGGGTGGGCCGCCCAAGTAAATTCATTGTATGGGAAACACTGGACATGCTTAGTGTCTTCCTGCGTCTTCTGTGTGACTAAGACCGGAAACATTCTCTACGCGAGTGACGACGCCTGGCCAACGCACTGCATACTGCATAAGCACGGCCTGGCCAACGCGCTGCATACTGCATAAGCACGGCCTGGCCAACGCGCTGCATACTGCATAAGCACGGCCTGGTCATGCATACTCAACGTGCCTTCTTATGACCCTGTGGCGGTAATAAACCCGACGGCCACAAGGGGGCGATCCAGAACAGTTGTGAAAAGACTGAGTGGAAGAAAGCACAAATGGAAGAAGAGGGCTTGCCTGCTGTAGCGCCCCCTCGCTGCGACGTGTGAAACTACAGCTCACACTTACGTTAAGAATTTCAGGTGACACATTTTAGAACTCAATGACTCGTGAAACCAACTGCCTGCCTGTCTAGGTGTGTGTGTGCGTGTGTGTGAGTGTGCGTGCATGCTTGTCTGTGTGTGTGTGTTTGTGCGTGTGTGTAAGTGTGCGTGCATGCATGTCTGTGTGTGTGTGTTTGTGTGTGTGAGTGTGTGTGAGTATGCGTGTGTGAGTGCATGTGTGTGCGTGTGTGTGAGTGTGCGTGCATGCTTGTCTGTGTGTGTGTGTGTTTGTGAGTGTGTGTGAGTGTGCGTGCATGCTTGTCTTTGTGTGTGTTTGTGCGTGTGTGTGAGTGTGCGTGCATGCATGTCTGTGTGTGAGTGTGTGTGAGTGCATGTGTGTGTGAATGTGTGTGAGTATGCATGTCTGTCTGTGTGTGTGTGAGTGCATGTGTGTGTGGGTTCGAGGGGATAGTATTCTTCAGCGTGCTTGATGTATTATGAAATAAAATGGCGGAGGAGGTTTATGTAATTCCACTTCAGACACAGCAGCGCTTTTCCCGCACGCCCGCGTTTGGATGCTCCTCCAGGCGGCCCACGCACGGCGGGAAAGGGCCCAGGTCTGGAGAATGTACAGACTGAACAGACACACACGCTCACCAGACACCATTTTCCTGTTCGGAAACCCCCCGTAGAAAGAGAACACAATCTGAGAAATGCTCATGTGCAACATTCCGCCATGGCCTGCGTTATGAGGAGTCCTCGCTCGCGCGCTGACGCACAGGGATGGGTGTCAGGGCAGGATGTTGGGTTGGCCTTAGTCGGGCACACACGGCATTGTGTGTAAAAAAATAAATAAATAAATAAAAAGTTGGTTTTTCAGTCCCCCAATTCAGGGCAAGAAGCAGAGGTGCACTCTCAGAAGAAAAGGGTTCCACAGAGGAACCCTCTCTAGTTCAAGGGTTCTTTGTGGGGCAAAATGGTTCAACCTGGGAGCTTTCACACTTCGTTACACCTACCATAGAGGGATCCTTAAAGAACTTAAAAAGGGATCCCCTTTTGGAGACGAACAAAAGGACCGTTTTATGAGCGTTATTTAAAAAAGGACAAAAGAAAATGAGTGAGTCACAGTCGAATCTTTAGAGTAACAGCGGCAGACTCCCTGGGCGGGGCGGGGCGAGGGGGGCGTGACCGAAACCGCTGCTGTGCACGGGACAGTGCGAAGCTTTGTCCTAGTCCCCCGCGGGCATGTCAGGTTTCGGGGTTTTTTTTTTCTTCTCGTTTGTCTTTTTTTTGTTGCTGTTTTTTTGTTTGTTTAACGCGCTACTTAAGCTGAGATTGGATGGGTTAGGGAACCGGAATGCCCTGTTCTCTAGGTGTTTAGGGATGAGAGTGCATCTTTTTTGGGGTGGGGGGGGGGGGGTGGAGGGTGTGAGTACAACAGACTAAAATTTGGTGTAGTCACTGCTATAGTCACTCCTGTCTAATGGGCCTTATTTGGGCCAACTCAGCCACCCCTCATGAAGTCTGTCAGTGGCAAGTGCAAAAGATCATTCTGAGATCTATTATCATTATTATGATTATTATTATTATTATGATTATTATTATTATTATTATTCTCGTTTTTATTCTCGTTATTATTATTATTATTTTTGGGGGGTCAAATGGCAGACACACTCTTCCGATACTAAATGGGCCAGGGCATGCATATTTTTCAGGAAATTTGTTAAATGTGTACATCGACAAAAACAATTTCTCATGCACAACGAATGACTCCGGGGGGGGGGGGGGGGGGGGGGGGGGGGGGGTTTTTTGGGGGGGTTCAAAAAAAAACCCGAAACCTTGTGATGTTTACCCGTGATGAACAGGAGTGTCATCACACATTCATTTGTTTACACAGGACAGCCAATTCACACAGTGTGCAGATGATTGACAGTCGTTCTCAAGAACCTGGAACGGCTGACCCTTTCAACACCTGAGCTTTCAAATGTTCAAATATTTACAAGCGACATGCCAAAAAAAATGGGGTTTGCCACTTACTTTACAAAAAAAATAAAAAATAAAAATCAAAAAGAGGATCGAACCGTTGTCTGATATGGAGGCGGGCCCCGGCTGCTGGTGTGCCTACTCCTGGGGGCGATATAGCTCAGGAGGTAAGACCGATTGTCTGGCAGTCGGAGGGTTGCCGGTTCAAACCCCACCCTGGGCATGTCGAAGTGTCCTTGAGCAAGACACCTAACCCCTAACCTCTAACTGCTCTGGCAAATGAGAGGCATCAATTGTAAAGCGCTTTGGATAAAAGCGCTATATAAATGCAGTCCGTTTACCATTTACCATCCTTGATATCAACATTTTTTTTTTACATTTCTAAATGAAATAAATTGTGTCCCGGACGAACGGGCCTCTGTTTCGCAATGTCCCGGTGACGCACCCTAGGCCGCGCCACTGGACCCGTTTGACAGGCTTGTTCATTGTTCCGTTTTATGGCGGAACATCTCCCCCGGGCCATGCACGGGCTGGAGGGGGCGGGGCACGAGGGGGCGGGGCTGGCCGCGCATTCCGCAGATTGACCGCACGGTCGGCTCCCGGAACCTCCTCTGCTTCCGCGTGCTTCCGGGCGGTGGCAGCGTTTGCGGTCGGTGAAGGGGGTTCCCCTGTGCTACTGGGCCCCGTGAAGTCACTTCCATCAGTGCACCGGGCCCCCCAGCGGAGGATGCCTCCCCCCCCCTCCTCCTCCCCCATAGCCGAGCTCCTCCTGAGATTTCTTCCCACTGGGGAGTTTTTTCTCGCCACCTGGTTGTTTTGTTACCTCATGTATTTGCTGTTTGGGGGTTCAGACCTGGTTTCTGCTCTGTTTCTGCTCCTCTGTAAAGCATGACACTTTTATGGTTTCATGCAGTGAAAAAAAAAAAAAATAAAATAAAAAGAAGTAGCACTACACAAATTAAATGGATATGATTTGATGGATTTGGAGCATGATTACTTTTGCTTCTTCTGTCTCAGTGGGAAAGGGTGGCGGAGTGTTCTGTGCTCAGTATCAGTCGTAGAGTAGGGCATCTGGTGGAGGTGAAGAGTCTGTGGCACCGCTGCTGGTCGGTGACGCTCGGAGTTCAAAAGACAAAGGGAACGCAGAAAGCTTGAGACCTTCCGAAACGAAATGGAGCTGTTTGCACAACAGGCCCGTTTGAGAAGCACTACGAGCGCGACGAAGTTTCTGTCCCGGGCGTTAGCGGCAAGCCCGAAAGCCAGCGCAAGCTGCTTAGAAAATTTAATCTGCTTTTGAGGTCTGAATAGACATGCATCTGCAGGAGTGATTTTCACATGACAGTGAACACATGCATTAATAACCCTCTCTCTCTCTATCTCTCCCTCTCTCCCCCTCCCTCTCCCTTTCTCTCCCTCTCTCCTCCTTTCTCCCCCTCTTCTCTCTTTCTCCCTCTCTCCCCCTCCCTCTCTCCCTCTCTACCCCCTCCCTCTCCCCTCTCTCCCTCCCCTCCCCCCCCTCACCCCCCTCACCCCCTCCTCCCCTCTCTCCCTCTCCCTCTCCCCCTCCCCCTCCCCTCTTTCTTTCCCCCTTCCTCTTCACCCCCTCCCTCTCTCCCCCTCCCCTCTCTCCCCCCTCCCTCTCCTCCCTCTCTCCCTCCCCCTCACCCCCCCTCTCTCTCCCTCTCTCCTCTCTCCCCCCTCCTCTCTCCCCCTCCCCCCTCTCCCTCCCCCTCCCCCCTCTCCCTCCCTCCCCCTCCTCCCTCCCCCTCTCCCCTCCCCCTCCCCCCCCCCTCTCCCCTCTCTCCCTCTCCCCCCCCCCCCCCTCCCCCTCCTCCTCCCTCCCCCCTCCCCCCCCCCCCCCCCTCCTCAGGGCACGCTCTGCAGTGTTATAAGTGTGACGGGGGGATAGGGAGCCTGTGCCTCACCAGCAAGGTAGAGTGCAAACCAGGCGAGCAGTGCTTCAGCGGGAAGGGCGAAGCAGGTAAGGGCCCAGACGCTCCCTTCTCTTTCCTCTCCTCCTTTTCCCCACTCCCCTCTTTCTCTCCTCCTCCTCACCATCATCAATCATCATCCCTTTCTCTTATCCTCCTCTTAACCATGGTCCTCTCGCCCCCCCCTGCAGCCCATTTCCTGCCCATCACTCTGAAGGGCTGCCTGGCCGCTGCGGCCGACTGTAACAAGGTGTCGAGCGTGCCGCTCTTCCAGAACCACACCATATTCACCATGAACCGGACCTGCTGCAACCAGGACCTGTGTAACTCCTCCCCCCGCCTGGCGGCCCCCGCCCTCCTCCCCCTCACCGTGGCGACCATCTCCGCCTCCCTGCTGATGTCCAGAACGCTGGTCTGAGCCCCCCCCCCCCATTGCACCAGCACTGAAAACCCCTCCCTGACTCCCGTGGGCTAAAATCTCTCCCCGTTACTCTACCATGCTAGACCCCTGTACCCCCTTTCCAGCCTTGAAAAAAAGTACATTTTGTGTGCAATGGGTAACTGACCCCTTAAGATCTACCAAATTTTTAATTATAATTGTTCATTTTGACACTTCTCTTGGCTTAAGACAATAAATGGCAATCGAAAAAATCTAATCTGTCAATCAAATGTCAATGTTAGCACCCTGGAGGGTCAGTTTTGAGCAGCCTGCTCTACATTCCGCTCCCCTGCTCTAGATTCCGCTCCCTGCTCTAGATTCCGCTCCCCTGCTCTAGATTCCACTTCCCTGCTCTATCTTCCACTCCCTGCTCCAGATTCCGCTCCCTGTTCTATCTTCCACTCCCTGCTCTAGATTCCGCTCCCTGCTCTAGACTCCACTCCCTGCTCTAGATTCCGCTCCCTGCTCTAGACTCCGCTCCCCTGCTCTAGATTCCGCTCCCTGCTCTAGACTCCGCTCCCCTGCTCTAGATTCCGCTCCCTGCTCTAGACTCCGCTCCCCTGCTCTAGATTCCGCTCCCTGCTCTATACTCCGCTCCCCTGCTCTAGATTCCGCTCCCCTAGAAACCACATGGTTTAACACCCACACCACCACCTCACCCTTCAAAAAAGTTTTTTGTTTTGATTTTGTGGTTTCAAATCCCAGGACCGCTCCCCTGTCTCTCCCTCCGCAGTGCTGCACTGCAGTGCGCATAATGCCTGTATTTATATTTGAGAAGAATCAATCTTTACGTGCAAAAGGGGCTGTCTTAAATATTGAACTAACTGGGGACTTGCCATATTTTTTAACGAAACAAAATAAAAGCTCTTCAGCATTTAGCGAGATAGTTCCCTTTTTGGAGTTTTTGTTTTCTTTAGTGTCACTGTGCAGGTTGATTTGGAGTTACTTGAAGCGTATGTTTTGCTTTTAACAACAAGCCCAGTCTCATCCCTATTGCATCAGATTGTAAAGATGCCAAGTTGTCAGAAAATTATCTAAAAGTATCCAAAATATCCTTTATCGCACACAAAAACCATCAAAGAACTGTCAAAAACATACAATAAACCTGAAAAGGTATCAAAAACTCCTGAAAGTGAACTATCCCCCCTAAAATAATTTCAACAAAAACTCCTGTACTGAAAGTGATGTTTGCAGCCTAGGTTGACAATGGCAGGACTGATTTTGTACAAGTTTTTGCTTTTTAAATTTTGTACAACTTTTGCTTTTTAAATTTTGTACAACTTTTGCTTTTTAAATTTGAACCTTTTGAAAATGGCAAACGTGTATATTTTTAATGAGTTTTACTGAGTCTTAAACTGGGTGTGTAAATGATTCAATAAAGGTGTGAATGTCTTTGAGTGCTTTTTTTATTTTGGTGCTGCGTTCGTGTCTGTGATGTAATTTTTTTGTTGCTGCTAGCTCCGCCCATTTCAGTACAAAGCAGGACTGGCAGGTTTTCCTGATCTTCTGCTTGTCAACACGATGACTAATGGAATTATTTCAAAAACACATTCTTGGATCAAGGGTGGCATTCCTCTTTGGTTGAAATAAATTTCCAGTTAATGGGTATGAAAGAAGAACAAGAGACGTATTTTTACATAGTTGACAGAACCATAAAGAAATCTGATCATCCTGGTTTACCTGAGTTTAAGCTCTTGAGTTTAGATGCGATAAGGCTCTGGTTGTGACACACAGTGTGGAGAGAATGCACAATACTGTGCGTCAGTACGGTTGCTTTCTCTGAAACAGAGCAGCGAGATACAATATGATAACCCTCTGCGTTTTAGCTCAAAACTATACACGCATCGCATTCTACATTGATCAAGCCATGCACGTTTTCTATTTGCCAATGAATCAGCTCTTAGGCAGAACGTCTTTCTCTTACAGCTGGGCTAACCAGTTTTAATACTGATGAACAGACACACACACACACGTGTGGTGATCCCTGAATCATACACAGTCTTCCACACAGACCTCTGGCCACTTTTAGGAACTAATTTCAATTTTCCTGATCTTGGTCCCACACGCACACACACACACACACACACGGACATGCACACATACAAACAGATACATACACACACATACACCCAGACATTTGCGTACACACACACATATCCATGGATGTACACACACACACACACACACACACAGACATACAAACACATACACATGGACATGTACACAAACACACACACACACATACACACAGACACGTACAAACACACACGTAAAAACGCCCACATGAATACAGACATCCGCACATACACACGCACACCCTCACAACCACACAGACAGACACGTACACACACGCATGTGAATACACGCACACACAACAATGCACAAATGAGTGTATTTAAGAATGTAGAGTGTAGTATTTAAGAAAGGTGTCCCCCCTCCCTAGTCCAGGACATTGGGCCGTGTTCCCGAAATGGACGTACGATCACATTTGATTATAAACTGCGTAACAACGTTTCCAAGAGCAGTTTGACATTCCTCATTTTTTTCTTATCTGTATTTGTTCCTGGCTGTTCCTTATGCAAATCACATGAACAGCGCAGATTGGACTGGGGCCGTCAGCAGTCACCTGGTGCGTTCTTGTCAAAATGCTGTTCTCTAATTAGACAAAATGTTCAACTTTCATAGGTTCTTACATATCCAGTGCCTTTCAATTCCTTCAACAGCTTGGTGCAATTGTGCACGTTGCACCACTGGCCTTATGTTGTGAAAGTATTTTCAAATAATTCCATTTAATCAAACACTTTGTTATTGGAAATTCAGTATTTTAAATATTTTTTAAGACATTTTTGAAAGTAATTGCAAATGCATGCAATGCAAATGCTCCTTAAATACATTTACAGATACATTTTGTAATTTAAATGCACAGCATTTGTAAATGCTATATTTCAAATCATTTCTAAAAAAAGTATTTAAAAGTAATTAAAATACTGTATTTGTCCCAGGTCTGATGCACACACACACACACACGTTAGGTACTGCTATACTTGTGAGGACTTCCGACTGATTTCCATTGACTACATTTATTCCATAACCTCTAACCCTAACCCTAACCTAACCACTACATGCCTAACCTTAACCCTAACCTTATCCTAATTGTAACCCTAACCCTAAGTCCTAACCCTAAAACAGCCTCTTGAAATTGTGAGGACCAGCAAAAGGTCCTCACAAAGGGTCATTTTCCTCATCTTTCTATCCTTGTGAGGACATTTGGTTCTCACAAAGATAGTATTACATGTCCACACACTCACACACACACACACACACACACAAATATGAGTGCATTTAAGAATGTAGAGCAGGTATCCCCCCTCCCTTGTGCAGGACATTGGGCCTCGTTCACGAAACATGCGTACGATCACATTTGCGTGTAAGAATGTTTCCAGGAACATTTTGCCATTCATCAGAACATTGTTTGTTTAGTTTTTTTTTTCCTTTTGTTCTGCAAAGTTTTTTTATTTTACTTATTAATCTTATCCGGAACAGATCAAGTGAGATGGAGATGGAACCTGTTCGAATATTTTACATTGAAGTGCGTAGTTTTCAGTTATGTGAGACTTATCCAGCGAGCCGGTAGCTCGGAACCAAAGCCAAGCTAAACAAAAAGAAAAAGAATGTGCTCACCGTGGTCCCATCCTTCCAGGTATTGACATTCCAGAAGTCCTCCCTTGCCGTCAAGCTGGATACGCTGGTTCCGCCAGCCTGAATGACTTCAACTTTAAAATATGCAGGCTTTTCTGGGTGCATAATGGGCTGCGTGTGTGTGTGGTGTGTGTGTGTGTGTGTGTGTGTGTGCATGCATGCATATGTGCTTATGCGTGCGTGTCTTCTAAATTGAACACAACCAAATACAACCAAAAATGACAAATTTGGGATTTTTAGATTGGCTCATGACCTCTTGTCTCCTCAGTGCGTGTGTGTAGTATGTGTGTGTAGTGTCTGTGTGCGCTTGTAATCGAAATTGGGAGAATAAAAAAAAAGTTGGTAAAACTGATTATGATCAGCTGTTTATTTTTGGTTGTGTTATTTTCACTTCTTTGAGACACGTTGATATCAACGCATCATGACTGGTGTGGTGACATCACTGTGAAGAGCAAACTAAATCACATTCCGAGTTTGATCACATCCTTCCAGAAACTACCCCCCCCGACCCCCACCCAATATTATAATATTAATAATAATAATAATAATAATAAGCTTACGTTAATATTATACGATTAAATGCACGCATCACGCAGTATGTAAGATCATCCTTTTACACATGACACATATGGTTTGTTGTTTTTTATTTTTATTTGTTTGACTAATTTTATTTCTTGTGGCTACCTGCCACAAGCTGACAGCATCTTGTTGGCACGACTTCATTAGCTCAATATATTTTATTTATAAATATATATTTACATCACAATTATCCCACTTGAACCAAGTATTTTAATAAAAAATTTTTTTATTTATTTTTTTTTATTTTAAAGTTTGGGTTACAAAGCCATGCTGCGATCCGAATGGTTCATGCCAGCGTCACGGCGAAGGTGATGGGAAGGCCTTCACTTCCCAGTTTCAGGGCGCGCAGTTCTCCATTCTTGTAATTTTCCGAAAAGGCGCCCAACCTCTTTCTTTCAAAGTGCTCTGCACCCCACCCTCACCAAGAGTATATAAAGCACGGCTGGCCATCCTTCAGTCATTTTATCTCTTTCTCTCGTTTGTGACACCTCCCTGTCGTGTGGCTTGCCTGGCACAACTCTCTCTTCGCTAAATTTCCGTGGATTGTTTTTTTTTTTTCTTCTTCTTCTTCTTCTTCCCTTGGGCAAAAACACACGCGCGCACAAAAAGACACCATGAGCCGAATTCTGTTTGGGATCTTTGCAGTGGCCACCTGCTTTTTGCTTGGTGGAAAACTGGCTGAAGGTAAGAATCGTTTTCTTCCTTAAAAAAAATGAAAAAGAGAAAACTTTTGTAACCTCCCCCGTTGCTGTGATGTCAGTGATTGATCACCAAAATGATCAGGTTTTTTAAATTAATTAATTAATTAATCTATTAAACGGTGACATGTGTTTAGGTTCCGTTTTATTAAAAAGGAAACACAGATGTTTTTGAGCATGTGAATCATACCTGGATCATCATACTTTTTATTTGTGATACTTCAAACCGTTAAGTTTTTTTTTTCTTTTTCAACAATATTCCAAGCAAAAGTCATCTGCCATATTATTACATCACTTCGATTTGTTTGGATGAAATGTTCTACAAATCAGGATTACTGAATGAGCCAGACAACTGCGCTCAAAAATGCCTGGAACCCTCCGAAACCTGGAACATGGACAGCAGTAAAAATATCTGTTCCGAGTTTTACTCCAGTCCTGGAGGGGGCGCTGTGTCTGCAGGTTTAACTCCAGTCCTGGAGGGGGCGCTGTGTCTGCAGGTTTAACTCCAGTCCTGGAGGGGGCGCTGTGTCTGCAGGTTTAACTCCGGTCCTGGAGGGCCGCAGTGTCTGCAGGTTTAACTCCAGTCCTGGAGGGGTAGCGTCTGCAGGTTTAACTCCAGCCCTGGAGGGCTGTAGCGTCTGCAGGTTTAACTCTGCTGGTTTTGATTTATTTTAAGTCTTTGATACGCTAAAGCAGTGTTTCTCAACCCTGGTCCTGGGGACCCACTGCCCTGCATGTTTTAGATGCCTCCCTGCTCCAGCACACCTGATTCAAATGAATGGGTCGTTATCAGGCTTCTGCGGAGCTTGATGACAACCCATTCATTTGAATCAGGTGTGTTGGAGCAGGGAAACATCTAAAACATGCAGGGCAGTGGGTCCCCAGGACCAGCGTTGAGAAAAACTGCACTAAAAAAACCCACACACCTTGTTGTCAAGGTCTTAATTGGCTTCTCACTGGAAGGAAACCACAAAGAGCTGCAGAAACTGCAGCCCTCCAGCACTAGAGTTAAAGCTGTACACAGTAGCCCCCTGCAGGACTGGAGGCTAACAGCCCAGCTGTAGCAGAACATAACATTTTTTACTAAAGGGGATGTGGGACAGTTTGCAATCCTATGCGCACACTAAGTTAACCGTTAGTATTTTATGTCTGCTAGTTCGACTTGGCATAGGTTAGGTCAGAGAGTAATGTTCGTTCTCTGAACTGGGCTTAATGCGTTCATGGCTATGAATAACTGTTACATAATGAGTATTGTACCTTATCAGACCTGTGTTTTGTAGTTGCTCCGATTACCTTCGGTATACCCTTATTGTACGTCGATGGATAAAAAGCATCTGCCAAATAAATTTAATGTAATGTGATGTACAAATTAGGTTTGAAATAACATTGGGGGCAAAAGAGACAACTGATCAATGGACGGTGGAGTTCTGGGCAGAAAAAAGAAAAGAAAAAAAAACACTCCGTAGGAAGGAACCTCAAACACAGCAAACGTGGTACAGTTCAGGGATCTAAACCCCTTTTTTTTCAGGGATGTAACCAAATAACTTCAGGATGTAACCGAATCAGTTTAGAAACCGACCACGTAAAAGCCAGGCTGGGTCTAAGGTAACCAGCAACTTAAACATTCCCCTCTGGGACACCGGGAATTGAGAGACTTAAGCAATAAAACGCCAGTGTAGAACTGGTTTGAAGCCTGTTGGTTGCAGGTTTGAATCCCAGGTAGCACAGCGAACAAGGTGGTTAATCTGAATCGCATTATTATGTATCCAGCGGTATGAACGGATGCTATGTAGTATTAAAAAAAAAAGAAAAAAAAAAGAAGAAGTTGTGCGGTTCGCTCTGGATACGAGCGCCTGCTGAATGCCAGCAATGCAGTGCGGTTTAAGCGTGCCGTTCTCAATGGCGTCGGACACAGAAAAGAAAAAGAAAAGAATAAAAAGAATAACAGTCTCCACTTCACCTTCCAATGTTTTACTCATTTATTTGAGTGGTGAAAACATGGCAAGGTTTGGGGGTGGGAGACCCACAATTAATTAAAATGTTCTTAAATCCCTTCCCTCTCTGTCTCCCAACACAGCTCTGACCTGTAACAAGTGTACCATTGGGCTCTTTGGAAAATGCCTCATCCCTGATTCTGTGGAGTGTAATTCCACCGAGACCAACTGCTTCACTGGAAAAGCAGGTAAGGACACCTGTACCTCACCTAGAGGCCCCCCACTCCCCACCCCCCACTCCCCAATCTTTCCTTGATTACATATTTCATAGATATTTAGCATTCCTTGATATAATGTTAAGGTTCATCCTTGTACAACAGTAACATTGAATGCATTGTAAATGTTATTCCATGATGTAATAGTAAATGACAATTTAACCTAAATACGAAGGTTACATGAACTGTAAACACTGTTCCTTCATTTAAAATTTAGCATTATGAAACACATTTGAATCTGTTTCAGTTACAAAGTTTTAAAAACTGATTGATTTATGATGGAACAGAGGAAAGCTCGGTCAGCAGGAAGTGACATCGTTGTGACACTACTGAGCACTCTCCTCCCCCCCCCCCCCCCCCCCCCCCCCCCAGCCTTTTCCGGTGTCCCAGGTCTCCTGGGATTCAACACTCAGGGCTGCGCGTTGCCCACTGGCTGCAACTTCACCATCAACGGCACCATCTTGGGCGCGACGTACACAGTCACCCGCACCTGCTGCGCTACAGACAAGTGCAACCCGGTCAGCGGGGCTGGTTCCGTCCAGCTGTCCCTGACCGCTGCCGCTAGCGCCGCCCTGCTGGCCTGTGTGTGGAGCAGCTGGCAGTACTAAACACAGCAGGGCACAGCCAGACGGAGGTCACCCCTGCTCAAACAGCCTCTAATCACGTCCGACCTGATCTACTGTGATGATTTACAACCAAATTACACACACACACACACACGCACACACACACACAGGAGAGAGAAAGAGACCGGTTTGACTCGTTTTCAGACCACACTGTCCACTCAAACCAGTTTGACACCAGTTTCATCACTGGAATGGACACCGTGACCATAGTTAAACCCACAAACCCTGGGTTTGTGGAGCGAGTCTACTTTGCTTCCTCTTTGCGGTTGATTTTGGATTTTGATGTTGATAATCATGCGGCCAGTTCCTCATACAGGGTCTTACTCTCACACCCACGCTCCTCTGTAGAATTTGACGGCTCTGCTCAACTCTTTGTAGCACTCTTAGCCAATGTGCATGCATAAACACTGTCCTGCTTAAATTTATGCTTTTTTTTGCTGAGACTTGGAAGCTGAACAATGTAGTGTTTCATTGACAACACTGAATTCTCGAAACCCTTCCAAGCTTGTCTTTAAAAAAAAAAAAAAATTGTTTCCTGTGAATATTTATCTTTTAATGACTCGGATGTATCTCTTGAAGCCTAAAGGTCAGTGTGATTACAAGCCAAATGTTAAATAAAGACACCGTTTGAAACACACGTCTGTTTGTGTCGTGCGTCAGTCCCGCAGACCGCATCACAGCGCTCCACTGGGGTGGTCATGTGACCCAATCTTCGGAACAGAGCAGCACTGACACACACAGCTACAGACAAGGGGGAGGAGCCTAAAAAAAACATGACAGACAGGGGAGACCGAACCCCCCCCATTTACAGAGAAGCACGGCCACTTGCACACCGAATGACCGCATCACTCTCATACAAACGGTCAAACACAGAGCGGTTCAGGCAGCTCACAATCCATTTATGCAGCTGAAAATGTAGGGAAGCCATTCAGATTAAACTCTACTCATTACATTTATTTGGCTGACACTTTTATCCGAAGCAACGTACAATAAGTGCACACCGAAGGTCATAGGAACAACTAAAAAAAAACACAGGTCCGATATGGTACAATACTCATTATGTAACAGTTAGCCTTAGCCGTGAACACATTAAGTCCGGTTCACACAGTAAGCATAGGCTAGGTCAGAGAGTTACGGAAAGTCAATCTAGGAGGCATGACGACGAGCTACTACATCAAGACGACGACACGAGTGCTGGATGGAGACAGAAGTGTTGAAATTGCTTGCGGAACAAGACAGAGGGACTCAGGCGACAAGAGCGATCCTAGACTGGGAGTGACAAACGTGCTGTAGCCCACCTGGGAATGGAACCCGTAACCCCTCGGCTACAGGTTGAGTTCCCTAAACCACTGGCTCTCAGTCTCGGTCCTGGAGTGCCCCCGTGTGTGTGTGCCGGGTTTCCTTCCGAGTCCGACCGCAAGAATCCCAGAATTCTAACAAGCTGTTAGTTTTTTTAATTTGGTGTTTTTTTTTTTTTTAGAGGGATTATTTGCCCTCTTAAGCTACATTAGGTTTGAAATATCTATGCATGCCATAAATAATAAGTCCAATATTCACAGTATACCATATTTTTAAATTACATGCATTTTAGCAGACGGTCTTATCCAGAGCGACTTACACACAACCTTTAAATTATTTTTTTTTTATATAGCATTTACATTGCATCCATTTATACAGCTGGATATATACTGAAGTAATGCAGGTTAAGTACCTTGCTCAACGGTACAATGGGAATCAAACCTGTGACCTTTCGGTTACAAGATCAGCTCCTTCGATTCATAAAAGATACTGAGCATAAAAAACCTTGCTTACGCAGGTTCTAAGAAGAAGCCCATTTGTAACTTATGCACCTATGACCTATAAATCTCAAATTAACTTAAAATTGACGGCACCTGAACGTGCCTTACACTCAGCGATTTCCCCTTACATAATGCTAGTACAAATGAGGGTTTAGTCAGGAATAACTATGGACCAAAAGAGAAAAGGAAACTTTTTGGAAGACGAGATCACGGCGATGGTAGAAGAGATTGCAGACAGGCAACACATATTACTCGGTGGACTAAGTAGTGGGTTGACAAACAAAGCCAAACAGGTAGCTTGGTAGTGTGTTGCTGCTGCAGTGAACAAATTGTTAATATAGCTAATGCAAAGTTCAACACAGTATTGGACGCATATGCGTCCTAAACTGCAATACCCCGACATAGCCAGCAGGAAAATAACTTACGTTTAAGTCTAGACTTTGCGTGGATCATTTCCACGTCAAAGTAAGGTTTTATAAATAATTACTTACACGTGATTTTCTGCGTAAGTCATACTTAAGATCAAAATTGATCTGAAGTCCGTTTTATAAATGAGGCCCCAGGTGTCCACCAATTATGGGCCTGTTGATTCTCCTCGGCCTTTGACAGTTAAAAATTTGTTTTACCTCCCTGTATGTACTGAAATGTGCAGCACAGCACAAATGTGAATACTTTAATTCACACAGAAGCTCCTAATAGTGCCTCGCGTTTCTGTGAATTTATTTCCAACACGGACCTTATACATCGTTGAGCCGAAATGTATTTTGAAGCTTAGCCTACTGATATTGCTATCTTACGTAGCGGATACAACGTTTTTTTTGTTTTGTTAATGAGACAGGTGCAATTCTCACGCCACGTCCGGAGAGAATTCGTAATGTGCGCTCCCAACAATCGATACCATTAAAACCACACCTACACACCTGGAGCGTTCAGAAACTGCGGTCCACGGCCATTGTTGGTCTGGCCATCTCCACGGAGTCAAAAGACAAGCCGCTTTTGGACGCCTGAAACGTTTCGTTGCATTTGAGAGAACGTTTTGAGGACTTCCGAGGAAAAACTAACCTCTGGTCGACTAGGCAGCAGAGATGGGCGCCCGTCTGTTGCTGACCTTTGCGGTGCTGCTAGCGCCGCCCTGGTGGCCTGTGTGTGGAGCAGCTGGCAATACTAAACACGGCAGGGCACAGCCAGACGGAGGTCACCCCTGCTCAAACAGCCTCTAATCACGTCCGTCTTTATCTCGTGTGATGATTTGAAGATGCACACACGAGATTTTGAACTGGTTTGACTCCTTTTCAGACCAATGTCTATGTAAACAAACTTGATGGCAGTTTCATCACTGGAATCAAAGTCATGACAGTTGCGTGCTGGGGCACAGTATGGGGGGAATTTAGGACGATTCCTGGGACACCGGGGTGGTGGGGGCCCAATGTGAGATCTTCTCAACGGTCCGCAAGTCCCTGGTTATCCTTCATCCCAGTCGGTAAAGTCTACTGTTTCTTCAAGGTTGATTTTTGGATTTAGATGCTGATAATCATGCAACGAGTGCTTCGTACAGGGTCTTGCACTCCCACTCTCACTGCTAGGAAAATGTCTGCTCTGCTCGACTCCTTACACAGTCCTTGCTCTGCCTGTAAACAGTTTAAATCAATGTTTTTGGTGTGACTTGGCAGTTAAACAGTGCATAATGTCCTTAGTGTAATCTTGAAACACTAAGTTTCTTTTTTAAAAATATTTTATACTTTTTTTACCAACAAGAGTTACCAATAAAAGCTTTGCTTCTGTCAATCTGTTACGGCCTCTGCCGTAGGTTTTGTGTTTACATTTGGCCGTTTCCATCACCAGTTACTAGATTTGAAAAAGCTGCATTCACTGCCAGTCCAAAGTTTCCTGAGGCACTGATTTTTCAGTCCTTGGTAATCATAAAACAGATTATGTTCAATGTTTCTGTTTCCTGGAATGAACTGTGAGAGATCTTGCCTTTTTTCAGAATCACATTACAGGTTTTCTTTTGGTTTGACTGTCAGGGGTAATACTGCCCAGTTCTGGCAGTATTACTCTAGCAGATCCAGTTGCTGCTGTAGCCCCTGTTCAGTGGGTGACAGCAGCACCAGGTCATCTGCATAGAGGAGGAATTTAACTTTAATCTTATTTAGTGTTAAGCCTGCCAAGCACTGGGGAAAAATGAACAGACCACATCAAAATTTCAGTTTCACAGTCTGTGTGTCTGTATAAAATCGAACTTCTCATATTCTCTCACAAACTATTGGCGACATTTAAAATTTTAATTCCAAACAAAAACCTTTTCATTCAGAACATTTATTTGAAGAAAATGACAACTGACCAAAATAAATCAATTGCATTGTAATATCGACTTCTCATTCTAAACTGATTTCCACCTGTTCCTATGTGGTGATTAAATGGGTGGAGTTCAATTTATTACCAGGCTCTGAGCTGTTGGCTACAGGTCCTTCGTGATGTCATGAAGGACCTGATGTGATGACCAATAAATGTTTTAGTCTCCTTGCATATCTCCTGAAGTCTGAGGCAAAGAAAAAATATTCTGTCCTGCTAAAACAGCTTTTGAGTCTGAGCAAAACACTCCTTTGCCATAGAGGATCTTTGTATGTGTAATCAAGAGTTTGGGCCATTTGAAAAGCACTAACTACGCAACAATGGTGGCACTCAGTGTTTAGCATTGTTGTAGTATATTTTGTGCTAATAATAAAGCTTGAACATGGAGTTTGTTTTGACTTAGTTGGGCAATCTCAGGATGGCAACATCCTGGCCACTACAGGGCTTGGGCAAAGGGGTTAAGAAAAATCATCAATATACACTCGGATACAGTGTTAAATTTGCATGATCCAAAACCAATGACTGACTCTTGCCTTAATGATATAAAATTTGACCAAATTACTCGTAGGTATTCCTTTCTGGCACTCATTTGTGGTAACAGGTCATTATTCCAACAATGCTGTGTTTATATAGCGCCTTTCATGATTGGCTCCAGGGTGCCCCATCACCACCACTGATGTCCCCACTATACTGCGATTCTGCACTTTCAGGAAGAATGACATCACTGAGAACATACATATTTCAATGTAATACTTTTATTTAGGAAATACACAGTAGTTCCTATACATCACAGTACTTCGATCACCTTTGTTTAAAAAAATAAAAAATAAAAAATCCAGGACATGGAAACAACGTATTAGCATAAACACGAGTGGAACTGATGCGAGAGGACATTTCATTGGTTGACACACTGAGGAAACCACAGTCTGATTGGCTGTGCACGCAGGCATGACACAGCATCATTATTCCCCCGTCAATCACAAATATGTCCTGGTTTGGATCATAAAATACACACACACACACTGTTCTGCTCCTCACACTTAAAGAGTAATGTTATAGCTGCTCACCATGAGTTCTGATTCTGATGAAGGTAAAGGTAAAAATCTGACCTTTGCTGCAGACAGCAAAAAATATATAAAAAGTCCCTCAAAATATTGACTCGAACCCCACCGGAATAAAAACATCAGTGGTGGTGTTAAAAAACATAACGCGGCACAGCCGTTGGTTTGGAGACAGGCTCGTGGCCCCGCCCCCTGCGAACTGAGCGCGCTCAGAGACAGCCGACGGGCTCGTGGCCCCGCCCCCTGCAAACCGAGCGCGCTCAGAGACAGCCGACGGGCTCATGGCCCCGCCCCCTGCAAACCGAGCGCGCTCAGAGACAGCCGACGGGGACTCGTGGCCCCGCCCCCTGCGAACTGAGCGCGCTCAGAGGCAGCCGACGAAGGACTCGTTGTACTTGCTCAGCGGCGTCTGAGCGCTCTTTGCCGAGCGGCGCTTCTGCTTGAAGATGGGCGAGCGCAGGAACTGGGTGTCCGTGAACCTGTCCCCGCGTCGCAGTTTCCTGCCGGAGAAAGGAAGGAGGAGAGTCTCGGAATACTGACCCGGGATCAGCTGCTCTCATTAAAATTCCCCTTGAATTTCCACAATTAATCAATATTTCTGAGCTCTATTGCGGTATGAATTTATCAGACTGTGTATCTGATCGGTTATCTTCATTGAGCAATATGGATATTAGCAGGCTTTACGCAAAACATTAATACAGCGCAGCTGCCAATCGTACCAGCGCACTTATACAGGGTACAGGCTATAGGGGTTTTCAATCTTGATTGAAAGGGACTGGCGTGGGTGCAGGTCTTTGCTTTAGCCCAAGTTGAATCAGGTGCCTTAGTGCTGGGCTAAAACAAAAAACCTGGGCTATAGTAAAAAAAAAAAAAAAAAACCAACACCCCAAATTTTTTGTTTTACCACAATACTTTGCATGTTCATCACCGAAATCATCGTGGTCCGATTGCCGGGGCAATTGCCGTGGCGACTTACGCGCTGAGCGTGGGCTCCTTGTAGTCGACGGCGACGGTGCTCCGGCGCTTGCGGGGGGGGCCGGGGGCGGGGTCGGCGCCCGCTGAAAACTTCCGGAAGGCTGCGTAAGAGACATTGGTCACGTCACACGGACCCGACCTGCGATTGGACCGCGCCCAGAGGCCACCTGTGCACGGGTGGGGGGGTGGGGGGGGGGTTGAGAGAAAGCGTGTGGTGGGGGGGTGAAGAGGGAGAGAGAGAAAGGGAAGGGGGAGGAGAGTGCAGGATAGAGTGATTGAGTGAGGACTGCGTTGATTATACTGACAGCAGTGGACAGACAGTCTGAAGCATGTTATGAGTCATTATAATCATGTTAATGACTCATAACATGTTATGACCCTGCACTTGGTATACTGTACTTCCTCTAGGGTTTTCAACACACTTGTTCCTGGTTTTGGTTATACACTTTGTTGTACGTTGCTGTGGATAAGAGCATCTGCCAAATGCCTGTAATGTAATGTAATGTCATAATCACGTTATGAGTTGTTATAATCATGTTATGACTTCTTATAATCACGCTATGATAGTGTTGCTCCTCCTACGAGTATAAACACTCCAGTCAGTAGAGTGATGGTCATGCAGTTAATTGTGCTCAATTAGGCCCCGCCCCAGGGGGCGTGGCATCCACACAACCGTCCGACGGCCAAACACCTGTACCCTTCCTAATCTTCTTCTCCGTGGTAACCGGGGGGCGGGTCTTCCTCCCCGTTGCCGGGGTGAGGCAGGTCGGGGCGGTGAATGCACACAGGGGGGCGTCTGCCGGACACACCGCCGGCTCCTCCCCCGGGGTGAGAGGGGCGGGGTCAGCCTCCGACAGGAACACTTCTGACTCCGCCCCAAAGCTGAGAGGGGCCACGCCGTCGTTAGCTGCGGGGGAAGGGCGGGTAAATCGCATGTCCCAGCTTATCATGTGCATTACCCATGATGCACCTGTCCCAGGGTAGGGTGCTCTGCATTACCCATGATGCACCTGCCCCAGAGCAGGGCACTCTGCGTTACCCACGATGCACTTGTCCCAGAGCAAGTCACTCTGCATTACCCAGTGTCCCAGTGTAAGGTGCTCTGTGTTACCCATGATTCACCTGTCCCAGCATAGGGTGCTCTGTGTTACCCATGATTCACCTGTCCCAGCATAGGGTGCTCTGTGTTACCCATGATGCACCTGTCCCAGGGTAGGGTGCTCTGCATTACCCATGATGCACCGTCCCAGTGTAGGGCACTCTGTGTTTACCTGGCTGGTTCTCCTTGTCCATGACGCTCGTGCGACGGGGTTTGGGGTGACGGGGACCCCGGTGGTGTTGCTTTCAGGGATCCCCTCACTCTGGGACAGATCGACAAGTCGCCCCGCTTCGGTGGGACCTGAACACAACAAATACGCAGCAAATAAAAATCCTGCTCCAGGGGGGAATCCCAGCCTGTAGCTGCTGCATAGACTAGGGAATGGTTGCCAGGTTGGGTCACGGTTGCCAGATTGGGGAATGGCTGCCACATTCGAAAAAACAGCACATTCTAACAGCAGCAACAGAAGCACTGGAAATATAAATACGTCAGAAGGAGACTCACCGCAGGCGGGCCGCGGTTTTGGGGAAGCATTTTCCTGGTCCCGCCCCGGTCCCAGCGCAAGGCGGGCCCGCAGGATGGACCTCCGCTTGGACCGTGCCCTCCTGGGCGGAGTCTCTGCTCTGGCCACGCCCCCAGCGTTCGGCCGGGCCTTCCGATAGGGCTGGTAGAGACTGTCGTCCTCGCCCTGCGACGAGCTGGACTCTGAGCTCGAGGGGCTGGCTCCGCCCCGGCCCCGCCCCCACCGGGCGTGGCCCCGCCCGGCTCCTCCCCCGCCGGCCGGCCCCCGGCCCGGAACGGGGTGAGGTGCACGGCCTCCTCGCAGTCGAAGTCGAACGTGTCGTTGGAGCCCAGGGAGGCGTTGAGCCTGTCGCCAGGCGTGGCCTTGGCCCTGTCGCCGGGCGCGGCCCTGGCCCTGTCACCGGGCGTGGCCCTGGCCTTGGTTTTGGCACGCTCGCGGCTCTGGGACCGCGCCCGGGGCTTGGCGTTCTCCCACGGCCTCTTCAGGGGGGCGCGGTCGGGCTTCCTCCCGCGCTCCGGTCTGGCGCGGGAAGCGGTCGGCTTCCTCTGCTGTTCCTGCCGCTGGGGGGGGGGCGGGCCGGGCCGCCTTAGGGGGCGGGGGCTCGGGGGTGGACTGCTGGGCGGGGCCGAATTCCTGGGGGAGGGGCTCGAGGTCCAGACTGAGCTCTGGCTCCCCCTGCTGGTCAGCGGCTGGTCTGGCACCCCGGCCGCCAGCCGCCCCGCCCTCCTCTGGCTCCTCCCCCTCACAGGCGAAGGGTTCCGGGAGGGCGGGGCCGTTCCTCTGGCAGAAGGAGCGACGCCCTCTCTTGTGGGCGGAGCTTCTCCTGCTCTCAGGCCGGCGTCTGGCCGTCACTGTCCTGGGCAAAGCCGCCCGCTCCAGAACCTCCACCATGTGCAGGGGGGCTGGGGATGGGGGGGTACAGCACAACTCAATACACACACAATACTATTCCATACACACTATACACACACAATACTATTCCATACACACTATACACACACAACTCAATACACACAAGTACTATTCCATACACACTATACACACACAACACAATACACACACAGTACTATTCCATACACACTATACACACACAACACTATACACACACAATACTATTCCATACACACTATACACACACAATACTATACACACACTATACACACACAACACTATACACACACAATACTACACCCACTATACACACACAATACTATTCCATACACACACTATACACACGCAATACTATTCCATACACACTATACACACACAACACAATACACACACTATACACACTCTGCATCATACACACACAATGCACATTATACACACACTATACCATACACACTATACATACACAATACACACGCTATACCATACACACATTATACACACACTATACTATTCCATACACACTCTGCAACATACACACACAATGCACATTATACACACACTATACCATACACACACAATACACACACAACACAATACACACACACAATACTACACACACACTATACACACACAATACTACACAGACTATACACACACAACACTACACACACACAACTCAATACACACCCTACACACACAATACTACACATACTATACAATACAGACTATACACACACAACACAATACACACACAAAACTGCACACACGATACAATACACACACACTATGAACACACAATACACACACTATTCTATACAAACACTTATATTGCGCACACATACACACTATGCTACACACACTATTCTATACGACACACACGATACACATACTATTCTATAGACACACACACACACACACACACACACACACACACACACACACACACCTTCGTCCATTGGCTGAGACGGCTCTTCCTCAGTGCAGATGTCTAATTTGAAGGCCTCTTGGTCACAGGCAGGATCGATCCTGGACATATACAAACACACACACGCGCACACACACACGCGCACGCACACACACACGCAACACATGCAGAGAGAGAGCAAGGGGGGGAGGGAGGGAGGGAGAGAAGGAGAGAAGAGAACCATTTTACATTCATGGTTCTTCAAGACCAACAAGTCTGACATAGCTACTCTCTTCCAAGGAGCAAATAGTAACAACCAGCCCGACTGCGGTCTTGTTGCCTACAGTACTGATCGCCTTGGCGAGAGGACAGGTGTGAGCTTGCTCACCTGACTGGGGAGCTGGCGAAGGGTGCGGATCCTGAATCCACACGTTCCTGCTTCGCGGGAGGACTCTGAAACAGGAGTTCATTTCCTTTAATGCCAAACATCTACGCACCAGAGAACTGGTGAGCCTGTGCAGTCAGTCCCCCTCCCCCCCCTGCCCCCCCACCCCATGTTAAACCACCCCCCTCTCCCTCCCCCTCACCTGTGTGCGTTTGGGGAGCCCCGCCCCCTCACCTGTGTGCGTTTGGGGAGCCCCTCCCCCTCACCTGTGTGCATTTGGGGAGCTCCGTCCCCTCACCTGTGTGTGTTTGGGAAGCCCCGCCCCCTCACCTGTGTGTGTTTGGGAAGCCCCGCCCCCTCACCTGTGTGCGTTTGGGGAGCCCCTGCCCCTCACCTGTGTGTGTTTGGGAAGCCCCGCCCCCTGGTCCCGCTCGTGCAGCTTGCGTTTGAGCAGCAGCAGGTGGAGCAGCAGGGCCTGCTGCTCCCTCTTCATCTGCAGGACCAGCCCGTGCGCCTGCCGGAGCTTGGCCTTCTCCTCCTCCAGAGCGCGGGCCAGGGAGCGGTTATTCTCCTGCACGCTCTTCAGGAGCAGGGGCCTGCTGCTGCTCGCCACTTACGCACGCACACGCACACACGCACACGACAGACACGCACACACACACGCACACGCACAAGAGCACACACGCACACGACAGACACACACACACACACGCACAAGAGCACACACGCACACGACAGACACACACGCGCGCACACACACACACACACACGGTGAGACGTTACTCATATATATGCCAAAGTCTAAAAAGTTATTCCTAAACGTTGCTTTTTTTGGTAGAAGCAAACAGCTGAAGTGGAAGACAGCAAAAGAGGGAGAGAGAAAAAGAGGTAGGGAGAGGAGAGAGAGAGAGAGAGAGAGAGAGAAACAGAAAGAGCGAGACAGTTCAGTGGTAACTGCAGGGCGAAGGACCCTGAGAGATTGGTACGCAGCATAACTGTAAAACGCAGTAAAATGTCCTCACTGTTTATCTTGCTCTTGTTCTTAGAGAGCCCCCTGCTGGTGGCACACGCACTCTGCAGGCGCTTACTCCTCTTCTCCTTCATCTTCTCCTTTATGTCTTCCAGACTCTGCTGGTATGACTTCTTCTGCACCCGCTCTCGAACCATGGTGACCTACCCCGAGGGGGGGGGGGGGGGGGGGGGGGGGGGGGGGGAAAGAGGGGGGGGGGAGGGGGGGGGGGGGGAGGGAGAGACAGAACATGACAAGTTATACCAGGGTCTGCTTGTTCTTTAGGTCATAGCCAACCTCTTTATCAGGCAGCTAACATAGTTTAAGTTTAACACCATGCCTTTGAGCAATTCTACAATTAAGAAATATATATATTTTTTCTAAAATTTTCTTACATCAGTTCTTTTCCGGACCCCACTGATTGCAACCGTCAGTCAATAATTATTGGTCAATTAAAAAGTAAGGAAGCATTTACCATAAGTATAGGACACGACCAATGAAAACATTAACATTTTTAGATGAGAATTGTTGGCTGGAACACTAAATCAGCATACAAGCAGATCCGAATGAACTAACCACGACATCGAAACATTACAAAGACCATTGTAACCCAAATGGTACTGCGACGTACTGTCTACCCACCAGTCGAAGTGGAGTAACGTTACACTCGACCGCAAGAAAGCGAACCAAGTTAGCCGACCAGCAACAAAAGGCGACTCAGTCATTTGTTGATCATAACATTGGCATCAACCATTCGGCTAAATTACGTCTACTGTAAGCTAGAGGGGCGGCTCTGTACCTTAAATCTCCTTAAACCACGCCATTTAGCTAGCGAATGTTATAGCCAGCTAACATTAATTAGCCAATACTATATGAATGACAACAAAACGCGACACGGAACGGCATCCGTGTTCTACTGGGAAGCTTTCCATGTAGCTAACTATGAGCACAGACAAAACTTTTTTGGTCCTTGAATTAAACATGCATTTGTGGTATCACCTTACCAGTCTGGTAATCGCCGATCTGGCAAGGTATCACTTATTAAAATATTATAGAATATTATTATTATTCACAGTCCAGTATTCCGCTGCATTTCCCCTCGTTCTGTATCGTTTACATTCGAATTGTGCGCTGCGCGATCTGATTGGCGATTCGGCCGCCGGAAGCCTGCTTACATGACGTCATCTTAAACATCCGCTTCACTCGCATGTCTGGTTAAGCACCATAGAGTTGTACAGTAAATTCGAAGAAGTATAAGAGCACATGAGCATAACAGCCGCTATTCGTTCATATTCGCAGTGTACGCTTTTTCGATGACTTAGAGCGAGGAACCCTTGTTATAACTGATATTATAATTTAGTAAACACTTTAATAAGGAAGTGCAGCTCTGTCTCTACCTGCTCTTTGTTGCAGTGGGAGCACAGCTTTTCCTACCTGGACAGTCTCTATCACCAGGCTGTGGTCGCTGAGTCTGTGTTTTGTTAGTGCTTTCCTTATCTTGTAGTTCTTCATTTTGGTCAGGTAATCAGATAAAATGGCAATTTGCTTTGATTTTTAGTTTGAGTTGTTACTGTAATTTTTTTGCAAATGCTTTTTTGTCATGTGTTTATAAACACACACACACACACACACACACACATATTGAATGTTTCGATTCACAAAGTTAACTGCATTGACTTAAATATTTTTTAAAAACACAGTAACATTAGAGAACCTTTCTTCCCCCAACTCACAAAACAAGTCCCAAGCTTCCCAAACCAACCTGAATCTAAGAAAAATTATTTTCCTGGGAGAGGAAAGGTGCAGCCAAAACGTGGCCCCACAATATGTAGCTGAAGGGAGAATTGCAGCCCTTAATCAGGGATTATTATGAAAAATGTCTGATTGTTTTTTGAAATGTATTATTATTATTATTATTATTATTATTATTATTATTATTATTATTATTATTATTATTATAATAATAATAATAATCAAATAACTATTAGTTTATGTATTTACATGTACTTATTATGTGCACATTTATTTATATTTCATGACATGTTGAATTGTAGTTTGTATACATTGAAATGTTTTTTTTTTGTTGTAGAAATACTGCATGCCAATAAAGCATTTTGAATTTAATTGAATGAACACTGCAACATGCCAGCAGGTGGCAGTACAAGCTCAATTCTGCTTATTTTTTATTGTAATGATTCTGTTTTTTTTGTTTTGTTTTTTTGTTTTTTCTCGAGATTTGTGATTTGCAGCAAATTGTTCTCCTAGCTGTGTAGGATATTAATAAATACACTGAACAAACAGCTCATAAGTGAATGATGTGGGTGGGAGAGAATGTGTTATTTGCAGAAAAGTCCCTGTTTTTTTTTCAGGTGAATGGATGGAAAGAGTGTTCTTGTGGGCGACAAGTGACTCACTGAGTCACATACTTGGTGGTGGGGGTGGGGTCTCTGTGTGCTGGCCTCTCTCCCAAACTCAGCACTGTGTACTGTCTCGCTTCTGAACTCAGTCCCTGCTGTGCGTGCTGGTCTCTCTGGACCTCAGCGACGAATCGGAAACTGCCCTCTGAGGCCTCATTCTGCATGCGCATGCAGCTCTTTCAGTCAGAGAGGCGGGTTCACAGGTGACATGGCCCGCAGCATGGCCCGCAGCATTTCCCGCAGCGCTGAGCCAGCCTGACATCAGTGAACCCGTAGGACTGGAGAGCAGGTTTCTGAAACCCCCCCCCCCCGCTGAGTGTACCGCAGAACCCAAGCGATAGCGAGCGGCACCGGCAGTCTGCAAACGTCAGTCTAATGCTGGGATCTCAAACTCCACTCATGGAGGATCACAATTATGTCCTTTCGAGACACTACAACTGGCCTTTCCAAGGCCTAAATTAGCAACTAATTTAAGCCTGGGAAGCAAGGTGCATGAACTCATTAGCTCACACTCGGCTAATTAGAAAGGGCTCCTTCCCCCTCACCCTCAACCAATGAGAGATGGCCTTTCACCCCTCTCCTCCAATGAGAAGTGACCAACGAGGTGATGAATCGCAAACAGTTCGCTGAATAAATCTGCATGATGAGAACGCCTCATTGGCATCGCTCAGTATCCCACGGCGATGAAAGGGGCACGACAAACTGGGGACTGACTGTGAGAGCGCGTGCGCGACGCCGTGTTTAGCATCGGTGAAGTGCTGCCTATTTCAGGAGCTGCTGAAAGCCCTCCAGTCCCGATTCCAGAGTAATAATATGCACTAATGAGCCGGTGGCGTGATCAGGAAGGAGACAAGCAGTTTTTTTTTTTTTTCACCCTGTCAGACGACTCTCCCTCAAACACTCTCTATTTCTTGGTTTATTTTGGATTGTTTTTTTTTTCTTTGCCCATTCTCGCCCTCTCAAAGCTATTTTAATTGCAGTCTGAAGTGCACAATGTCTCGTTTCGAGTGTCTTCTCAGACTCAGTTAGCGAGGTGCATAACTTCACTGTCGCAGCGAGGGCGTTTGACTTGTGTAAGTGAGAAGGGACGCCATCTTGTATTTTCTCGTGCTGAGTCATTGTGACCAGGCAGAAACAGGCTAGTCATAATTTATGGTTACAGTGTGATCGTTGGCCCATTCGTATTAAACTAAGAAATGCCAGTATTTATCCATTAGGCGGTCCTGAAACCCCTCATCTCTGATTTTACTTTGACCCGATTCCACCTAATTTCAGCGTAGGGTTTCAAAAGTCCCGGGGAATTGTCCGTTGGCTGTGGAGATTTGTAAAGAAAATGGCGGTCGGAGAATAAGGAGGAAATGGCATATCTGTGCAGAAACTCAGACAGACCCACATTCCGATGATTCCTCGCTTTGAGAAGACGAAGAAGAGGAAGAGGAAGGGCTCGGATGAATCCAGACGCGGGACGGCACGGTGACAAGCGATTATGGGCTGTTACGAGATGGAAGTCGTCAAGTTCGGAGAAACTGAAAGCGAATTAAAAACAATCGTCAGGATTGATATCCATTTCCCTTCTTTGCCAGCCCATAAAAAACAAGGCAAATAAAGAAAATCCTCTCTGATAGGATGCATTTCTCTCCAATGAATTTCATCCATCCCTCAGAAATTGATAATTTTGTCTTTTTTTTTTTTTTTTTTTAAAACGATTGTTTCGAGAAGAGGCCAGTTTTTTGGATGAGGAGGAGAGCAACGGGGACCCTGGCCTTCGGTGAACCTGGCTGTCGACCCGGGCAGAAGGGTTAACCTCTTTTTCCAAAAATAAATACACTAAGGTTTCCCTGCCAACAGAAAACTCAGTTGCTAAGGCTGAGGGCCTTCTGCATACCGAACAAACATCGATCTCTGCCCCACAGCATTGAAAACTCAGCTGAAGCTAAAGGCGCTATGATTTACTGTCTCCGTATGAATATTCACGAGAGGGTGTGGACAAAGGTATAATCATCTGCCCACACATGCACAAATAAATTTCCAAATTTGCATCCGATTGGCAGTTGACTATGAATACATTTGCATATTTGATTCGGCATCGGTGGGTTTGAACTGCTGCAAAACGACGTTGTGTTTTCGCTGCAGCCGATAAAAATGCTGCAATTGGAGGAAAAATGATCCGGCTGTTAAAATGGAGGGAAAAAGGGATGAAAAAGTTTTCCCTCTGCCCTGGAGATCAGGGAAAACCCACAGGAAACCCACAGGGAACTGCAGAAAACCCACAGTAAAAGCACAGCAAACCGCGATAATTCTCCTAAAACCACAGAGACCGTCCTCGCCAGTTCGCCCCGTGGCACAGCACCAGGTCTAGGACATTTTTAGGGCTTCGCCTGTTTCTTGTTTCGCTATGTTTCCTGGAAAACATGGCGAACAAAACGACAACCTCCTGCAGACTCTGAGCTGTGAGCCTGTTCCTTTTCCTCTTTCGGTCACCTTTAACCCTTTAAAGGTGTGATGTCACAAATATGTGTTTAGAATGTTCCGAGCTGAGCATTCTAATGCTGATGTCACAATCACTGCTGGCAACTGAAAGTAATTGAGTTCTAGAACACTGACACACAATTATGAACAAAACATTCCAAAAAAAAAACCCTACTGTTCAAAGTGTTAAGAATAGATTCTGAATCACAGAACTATTCCAAGTGTTAACTCAACTGTAACAGTGTTTGCATGAGTTTATTAGAGTTAAAAACACTATATCAGAGCTTATTCTGCACAGGATAGCTTGCTGTGTGTGGCATTACATGACAGTCCACTGCATTCATAACCTGTCACCCTTCCTGTTCAGCTGGGAGGGCGTGATTTCCCATAATGCCGAGCATGTGTGGAGAACAATGACTCAGGCCTGATGAAATTCCGAGCAGGAAGCAGAGCTCTTGCGCAGGTCCTGACCTCCAGCCCATTTTAATCCGGAGATTTGGGGAGATAAACTGCTAATGGGCATCCATGTTGCTAAACTTCCAGAATGATCCGTGTGGATAGAGCCAAAAAGCAGAGGGGTTGTGAAACTCTGTGGTGGGGAGTCGAGTCGGGGTGGGGGTTGGTGTGCATACTTTATTTGTGTGTCATACAGTCCTCTACACAGAAAACACACCCTGTACAGCAAGTGAGCCAGATGACAGAGCCAAACACACACTGAACACGCCACCACCTCCACATCACACTGACTGAACACGCCACCACCTCTACATCATACTGACTGAACACGCCAACACCTCTACATCGCACGCACTGAACACGCCAGCACCTCTACATCACACTGACTGAACACGCCACCACCTCTACATCACACTGACTGAACACGCCACCACCTCTACATCACACTGACTGAACACGCCAGCACCTCTACATCACACTGACTGAACACGCCAGCACCTCTACATCACACGCACTGAACACGCCACCACCTCTACATCACACTGACTGAACACGCCACCACATCTACATCACACTGACTGAACACGCCACCACCTCTACATCACACTGACTGAACACGCCACCACCTCTACATCACACTGACTGAACACGCCAGCACCTCTACATCACACGCACAGAACACGCCACCACCTCTACATCACACTGACTGAACACGCCAAAACCTCTGCATCACACTGACTGAACACGCCAGCACCTCTACATCACACTGACTGAACACGCCACCACCTCTACATCACACTGACTGAACACGCCACCACCTCTACATCACACGCACTGAACACACCACCACCTCTACATCACACACACTGAACACGCCACCACCTCTACATCACACTGACTGAACACGCCACCACCTCTACATCACACTGACTGAACACGCCAGCACCTCTACATCACACGCACAGAACACGCCACCACCTCTACATCACACGCACTGAACACACCACCACCTCTACATCACACTGACTGAACACGCCACCACCTCTACATCACACACACTGAACACGCCACCACCTCTACATCACACTGACTGAACACGCCACCACCTCTACATCACACTGACTGAACACACCAGCACCTCTACATCACACGCACTGAACACACCAGCACCTCTACACCACACGCATTGAACACGCCACCACCTCTACATCACACTGACTGAACACGCCACCACCTCTACATCACACTGACTGAACACGCCACCACCTCTACATCACACTGACTGAACACGCCACCACCTCTACATCACACTGACTGAACACGCCAGCACCTCTACATCACACTGACTGAACACGCCACCACCTCTACATCACACGACTGAACACGCCACACCTCTACATCACACACTGAACACGCCACCACCTCTACATCACACGCACTGAACACGCCACCACCTCTACATCACACACACTGAACACGCCACCACCTCTACATCACACTGACTGAACACGCCACCACCTCTACATCACACTGACTGAACACGCCAGCACCTCTACATCACACGCACAGAACACGCCACAACCTCTACATCACACTGACTGACAGCACCCTCTACATCACACTGACTCACGCCAAAACCTCTACATCACACTGCACAGAACACGCCACAACCTCTACATCACACGACAGAACACAAAACCTCTGCCACACTGACTAACACGCACAAACCTCTGATCACACTGACTGAACACGCCACCACCTCTACATCACACGCACTGAACACGCCTGAACGTGTGGCCGTGCTCAGTAAGCAGGCGTGTGCGCGCGTACGGTTAGCGGGCGAGTTTGGTGCTTCAGATCGAGGTGGGGGGGGGGGAGCTGTGAATGCGCTGCTGCTGATTGGACATCTGTTTGGCTGCCGTCCCGGAGCACATTATCAGATGCTCAGTAGCTAAGCGCTATTTCCATAAACCACTTCCACGGCGGGACGACCTCAGCGCTCACCCGCCCGAATAAAACAGACGACCCAGGCCGGGGTCCGCCGTCCCCGCGCGCCTCTCGCTCCGCGCACACCTGCCGCTCTCCTCGCTCCTCACCCCACGCCCTCGCCGCAGGGCGCCACGCGCGTGCATCACCGCGCAACGGTCTCCACGCGGCGCACCGAACGCAGCGCCTCGCCTCGTGAATATTAACGAGCCCGCGAGCATGCGCCTGTCCTCATCCCCCCAGCGAGCCACCACTGCCCTCATCCCCCCAGCGAGCCACCGCTGTCCTCATCCCTCCAGCGAGCCACCACTGTCCTCATCCCCCCCAGCGAATGTCCTCATCCCCCCAGCGAGCCACCACTGTCCTCATCCCCCCAGCGAGCCACCGCTGTCCTCATCCCCCAGTGAGCCACCGCTGTCCTCATCCCCCCCAGCGAGCATGTCCTCATCCCCCCAGCGAGCCACCACTGTCCTCATCCCCCCAGCGAGCCACCGCTGTCCTCCCCCCCCAGCGAGCATGCGCCTGTCCTCATCCCCCCAGCGAGCCACCACTGTCCTCATCCCCCCAGCGAGCCACCCTGTCCTCATCCCCCCAGCGAGCCACCGCTGTCCTCATCCCCCCAGCGAGCCACCACTGTCCTCATCCCCCCAGCGAGCCACCGCTGTCCTCATCCCCCCAGCGAGCCACCGCTGTCCTCATCCCCCCAGCGAGCCACCGCTGTCCTCATCCCCCCAGCGAGCATGCGCCTGTCCTCATCCCCCCAGCGAGCCACCACTGTCCTCAGCCACGACCACCGCTGTCCTCATCCCCCCAGCGAGCATGCGCCTGTCCTCATCCCCCCAGCGAGCCACCGCTGTCCTCCTCATCCCCCCAGCGAGCCACCGCTGCCACCACTGTCCTCATCCCCCCAGCGAGCCACCGCTGTCCTCATCCCCCCAGCGAGCCACCACTGTCCTCATCCCCCCAGCGAGCCATCCCCCCCCGCTGTCCTCATCCCCCCAGCGAGCCACCACTGTCCTCATCCCCCCCAGCGAGCCACCACTGTCCTCATCCCCCCAGCGAGCCACCACCCTCATCCCCCAGCGAGCATGTGTCCTCATCCCCCCAGCGAGCCACCACTGTCCTCATCCCCCCAGCGAGCCACCGCTGTCCTCATCCCCCCAGCGAGCCACCACTGTCCTCATCCCCCCAGCGAGCCACCACTCCCCCCCCAGCGAGCCACCGCTGTCCTCATCCCCCCAGCGAGCCACCACTGTCCTCATCCCCCCAGCGAGCCACCGCTGTGTCCTCATCCCCCCAGCGAGCATGCGCCTGTCCTCATCCCCCCGAGCCACCACTGTCCTCAGCCCACCACTGTCCTCATCCCCCCAGCGAGCCACCGCTGTCCTCATCCCCCCAGCGAGCATGCGCCTGTCCTCATCCCCCCAGCGAGCATGCGCCTGTCCTCATCCCCCCAGCGAGCCACCGCTGTCGGACAACACTTCTGAAGGGACTCAACAAAAAAAAAAAAAAAAAAAAAACAAATAAAAACCGGGAGGGAAAAAAACATACGTGAGGAGAGATTTATTTACTTTTCTTTAAAAAAAAAAAAAAAGAAAAAAAAGAGTCTTTTTCTCCCCCGTGACCGCTTGTGTGATGAAAACACGAGCTTTGTGTGGTCGGGGGGTGGGGGGGGTTACAGGGGGGTTTTGACAGAATCGGCACGGTTAGCGGAGCGGGAGGAAGCCTCACGCCGCCGTGATTTTTCCGCTCCGTGTGCGGCTCGCGCACTCCCGCGGCTCAGGGTTCCGTCACTGGGTTCCGTCGCTCGGTTCCGTCGCTGGGTTCCGTCGCTGGGTTCCGTCGCTCGGTTCCGTCGCTG
>CM045890.1:55797101-55819601 GCA_025169545.1 Anguilla japonica
CCCAGCCAGGACGGCTCTGACTGCGCTGCAGACCAGCGAAGCGCTGCAGACCAGCGAAGGATCACACGCTCCTCCCAGCCAGGACGGCTCTGACTGCGCTGCAGACCAGCGAAGGATCACACGCCCAGTCCAGCCAGGACAGCTCTGACTGCGCTGCAGACCACACACTCCCAGCCAAAGACCATTCCACCGTTTTATCACTGCAGAACTGTAGGGGAATTTACTGTACCGCTTTTATTAGCTGTAGGAACTGTGGTCGCTTAAGTAGCCACAGCGAAGTATTAATAAATGGAGCGTGTAATAGGTGGAATTTTCCAAAAAGTTTATAACATCCAATTTTTGTCTGTACCTGGTACAGAACCAATGGCAAGGACCAATCAGAAAAAAAGCCACCTGTCAACAGATACGCATTGATTCTGAACATCAAGCTGAAAACTGAAGAAAAAGGTTTATTTTTGACTTTCACATGAACTTTGAACTTTGAAACAATGAACTTTGAACTTCAAATCTGAAGCTATGACCTTAGAAGTAACACACACAAACAGCAGCAGTGTGCAGAAAGCCTTTTATAGAACGAACCAAAACATATCTCATTAAAAACATGAAACGTTTTGCCATTGTTATGTTTCCAGTGTGCTTAGGGTGCAATATTAAAATCCAATCCAATAAATCCAAAAGCACGTTCTGGGAGTTTGCTGAATACCGTCGTTCAGTCGTGGAATGTATCGAGCGGTCCTGAAACTAGCCTGAAGAATCGCCGCGTCTTTCTTCGCCTCCTGCACGTTCTGCTCGGCGAGCAGGTCTCAAGGTTTGCGATCGGGTCGTCTCGGACGTTTCCCTTTGGCTACACGCGTAAGCACGGCGATTTAAGCCGTAAGTAAAACGACGGTTTTTGAAAGAGCGCCACACGCTTGAGATTGGGCAGCGTCACGTTCAGTGAACGAGCGCCAGCAGCTTACCCGCACACCTGCGCTGTCTGAGTCCTCTAACGGCCTGGGAAACACTAATTAAACAAGCGCAGGAGCTTTCAAACTTTTGGTCTGGCTCTTTTTGAACCAAAATTATTTATTATTTTTTCTCATAAACTGCACTTTCTTCTCAAATAGATTTATGGCCGACCGTCCTGTGGATAGTGCGTGTGGGAAAGATGGGTGGGATGGGTCTTGCGATTTAAGACATTCATTCCCCTGACTGTAACTCTGCCATTTGGACCACCTCCCCCCCCCCCCCCCCCCCCCCCCCCCCCCCCCCCCCCCGCGCCCCCCACGGGGTTCTGCTCTATTGCGCTGTAATTTCTCTTGACACGGCCGCAAATTAAAACCTTGCGTGGCGAGAAAGCGCTGGAATGCCGAACGTTTTTCTCTCTCAGGCGCTCGTGCGCTTATGACACTGACACCGGGAGCGCAGAGAGAGAGGGAGCGGGGGGGGGGGGAGAGCAGGGGGGAGAGAGAGACTGCAAGAGGGAGAGAGAGAGAGAGAGAGAGAGAGAGAGAGAGAGAGAGACTGAGAGAGAGAGGAAGCGGGGGGGAACAGGGGGGAGAGGGAGAGAGAGAGGGGGGAGAGAGAGAGAGCAGGGGAAGAGAGAGAGTGAGAGAGAGACTGAGAGAAAGAGGAAGCGGGGGGGAACAGGGGGGAGAGAGAGAGAGAAAAGATTCTGTTCTAATGTTCTTTAGCTCATTGTGATTATCAGGAGCTGTACGCGGGTCGCATGGCCAGTGAAGAACAAAGTGTTCAGACTCAGGTTAAGAAATTAAGACTCTTTATTTGAAATGCACTGGTCACTGACAGACAGCAACTGACATCACCTGTGCTCTGCAAGGCAAGCCTGTGTCTGCGCACTCCCACACACACACAGGCCTGTGGTTCCATTAGCCCTGCTCTTCACAGCTGGAATGACTTTGAGAAACACTGCATCTTTCCTCTCTTTCCTGCTTTCAGTTCCCTGGTTCTGGTTCTGGTTCTGGTTCAGCACCGATCTGCTCCTTGGTGCAGTCGGTACATTATTGCAGCTCTGGGTGGCAGGGGCGTGTTCCAGATCACACCGGAACGTTCTGACGGGTCGTGGTCCAGACGGGGGTCACAGGTCGTCTCGGGTCAGGCGCTGGTCAACGACATCTGCGAGAGTTCTGGATCGAACCATTCCACAGCTCATCGGGGGGGGGGGGGGGGGGGGGGGGGGGTGGGGCTTGGCCCGGCTCACACCCCAGTCAGGGGAGCGAGAGGTCCGGCAGGGTTTGGTTCTGGACTGGGTCTGGCCCGGGTCTGGCCCGAGTCTGGCCCGGGTTCAGTCCGGCTCAGTAGGGGGAGAATAGTACAGGTGAGTGTGCAGTCCGCAGGGGTCCGGGGGCGGGGCGGAGCAGGTTCTGCGTCTGAAAGAGGGCGGCGGCTAACGCGGGGGCGGAGCTTATGGAGATGGGCGGGACCCCAGCGGCCGTCACGTGACCCGGAATCAGCCGCGCAGGGAGGGGCTTCGCCAGGCGCACCTGTCAACCAATCACAGTGCAGCATGAACCTTCTGTACAAACACTCAATCACACACAACACACACACACACACACACATCCTGAACAGATGCACTTTCTCCAGTCTGGCATCATCTTCCGCTTCACAGACACAAAAGGAGCCAGCCAATAGAAAACAACGTGGGGTAAACAGAGTGCCGTGTCTGCACTGACGGGCCAATCCGAAAGCCAATCACGCAGCCAATCACACATGAAACCATGAGCCGAGGGAAAGCCAATGATGTTGGACACGTTTCAAGCAGAAATGCTGCCCACCTTAGTAAAAATAACCTCACAGGATTACATTACAGGCATTTAGCAGGCGCTCTTATCCAGAGTGACTTACACAACCTTTACACATTTACCTTACATCCATTTCTACAGCTGGATACATACTGAAGCAATGATTAAATACCTTGGGTACAACAGCAGTGTCCTACCCAGGAATCGAACCCATGACCTTTAGGTTACAAGGCCAGTTCCCTACCCATTATACCACACTGCCGCCCGGATCTCATTACTGCAAGGCAATAAGGAATAATGCTTCAGCTCTCAGCAGAGATGCTGCACCCACCACAGCTCACGCATAACGATTTAAAAACAACTGCCACTGCAGCCCCCGTTTGTTTTTTGTGTGACTTAGTCACCATGGTCACGGGCAGACTCATGGACAGAGCGCGCTTGCAGGTTACCATGGTAACGACAGCGCGAGCGGACGGACCTGCGGCAGAGAGCACGGTAGGTACCACGGTACCGTGGTAACGGGCGGGGGGGGGGGGGGGGGGGGGGGGGGGGGGATGGGGGGGGGATGGGGGGCGGCAGGGGGGACAGGCTCGCGGACGAGCGCGGCGGGTTGCCGGGGCAACGGCAGCGGCGTGGTAAGGCACACTCACAGGCAGAGCGCTGGGGGTCCTGGCCGTCTTGCTGTAGGGGCTATATTTGGGCTTCGCCGGTTTCCCCGCCGCCCGGTCTTTGTGCCGCCGGCTGCTGATGTGCTGGGGTGGGGGGGGGGACGGGGGGGGGGGGACACAGGGAGGTGAGCAGGGGCGCGGGTGAAAATCTCAATAAAACACTAAACACACCAGCCAGAGTGTGCCGGACAGCACAAGGAGATCATGTAATATTTCCGGGAATTCAGCAATTTCAACCTCCGGTCCTGGAGGGGGAGCTGTGTCTGCAGGTTCTCCAGGACTGGAGTTGAACCTGCAGACACTGCGGTCCTTCAGGACTGGAGTTAAACCTGCAGACACTGCAGCCCTCCAGGACTGGAGTTAAACCTGCAGGCACAGCGCCCCCTCCAGGACTGGAGTTAAACCTGCAGACACTGCGGCCCTCCAGGACTGGAGTTAAACCTGCAGGCACTGCGGCCCTCCAGGACTGGAGTTAAACCTGCAGGCACAGTGCCCCCTACAGGACTGGAGTTAAACCTGCAGACACTGCGCCCCCTCCAGGGCTGGAGTTAAACCAGCACAGTTTGAGACCGCTGGCCAGGCATTGGAAGAGTAAAGCAGCCATCGTTGCCATGACGCTCACCTGTTTGAGCTGCGTCTCAGAGTTCACGTGCACGTCACAGATCTCACAGAAGAACGTTTTGTTCTGAAGGCCCGTGGCCGAGGTGGTGGGCGAAGCCAGCCGACCTTTGACCCCCTGCCTGGGGAAGGACTTGATGGACCCCCGCACCGCTTCGAGCCTCTAGCATCGTCTTGTGTTTTGTGCCTGAGCGGGGGGATCAAAGGTCAAATCACGAATCACATCACAGTTCTATTTGCTTTCCCAGGTTCAGCCCATTGAAATGGAACATTTAACACATTAGACATGAAGATGGGTCTTGTCTGAGTTCTCAGTTTTTACAGGCGCGGGATGATGACATGATGTGTAGTGTTGGTGCAGGATGATGACGCAGTGTGTAGTTCTGGCGCAGGATGATGACACAGTGTGTAGTTCTGGCGCGGGATGATGACATGGTGTGTAATTCTGGGGCAGGATGATGACGCAGTGTGTAGTTCTGGCGCAGGATGATGACGCAGTGTGTAGTTCTGGCGCAGGATGATGACATGGTGTGTAGTTCTGGTGCAGGATGATGACATGGTGTGTAGTTCTGGTGCAGGATGATGACATGGTGTGTAGTTCTGGCGCAGGATGATGACACGGTGTGTAGTTCTGGCGCAGGATGATGACATGGTGTGTAGTTCTGGTGCAGGATGATGACGCAGTGTGTAGTTCTGGCGCAGGATGACTCACCACTGTTGTGTGCCTCCAGCTGGGAGGCGGAGTTCACGGCCACCTTGCACAGGGAGCAGTAGAGCAGCCGTTTGGCCTTCTCTTCCTCTGTCTCCTCGCCCACCTCCGCTTCCGTTACCCCAGGGGCGCTGGGATTGGCCACCGGCGTGGGGTCAGGGGCCGTCTCCACCTGCGCTGACCCGCTGCCCTCGGATAGCTCCGCCCCTGTGCTGGGGGGCGAGACCGCTCCAGCTTCGCAGTCTAAAGAGGAGGACATGACAGCGCTGGGGCAGAGGCAGGTGCTGCTGCTCTACCTGGGGACCTGACGTGCTGCTCTCTCAGGTGTGTAACCTTACCCAGGTATGCAGCTTACACAGGTGTGTATCGTACTCGGGTGTGTAACCACACTCAGGCATGCAGCTTTCACAGGTGTGTATCGTATTCAGGTGTGTAACCACACTCAGGTATGCAGCTTACACAGGTATGTATCGTACTCAGGTATGTAACCACACTCCGTTGTGCTACCTTGTTCAGGTGTATCATGACAGTAGAATCGTCACGGTGACCGTAAGGTGAAAGCAGAATGGTCATGGTAACCGTAAGGTGACAGCAGGATGTCCCAGGTGCACACAGGTGCACTCACCTGTGGCGTGGGTGCTGGGGAGGAGGCCGTTGGGTGAGATGCTCTCCGAGGGGTCCTTCCTGGCGGTTTCCTTGGCGACCGCATCAGCAGCTTTGCGGCGGGCGTCTGGTGCCTCCAGAACGCGCAGCTTCCTGGTGTGTCTGGTGCCTTTGAAGTGGGCCAGGGCCTGGTTCTGCAGGGCGATAAAGGGTCATGTGATCCCCTGTACAGGGTCATGTGATCCTGTACAGGGGGATCACACAAGGTCTGCACAAGGTCTGGTTCTGCAGGGCACAGCAGGGTCATGTGATCGCACAGCAGGGTCATGCGATCCCTCTGTACAGGGTCATGTGATCCCTTTGCACAGGGTCATGTGATCACCCTGCACAAGGTCATGTGATAGCACTGCTGAGGGTCATGTGATCGCGCTGCACAAGGTCATGTGATCGCGCCGCACAAGGTCATGTGATCGCACTGCACAAGGTCATGTGATCGCGCCGCACAAGGTCATGTGATCGTACTGCACAAGGCCATGTGATCGCACTGCACAATGTCATGTGATAGCTCTGCACACGACAGCTCATGACTCCTTGTTTAGAGTGGGGATAAAAAAGTGGGTTATTTATGGTTTGTAATTTCAGTAACATTGCAAATCTGCAGGACCGGGGTGAGCGAGGGAGGGCGTGGGGCTCTTTCACCTCTGAGTTGAAGTTCAGTTGGCACAGGGTGCAGGACACCAGATGTTTGCTCTTGGCCGGGGCGGGGAGAAGGCCCAGGGTTTGGCCCATTATGGCTTTCTGAACCGGGTCCATCTGCATGAATAAAACAAGAACCGAGTTAGCCTACCTTTAGCCACAGCTCTCTGAAACAATCCCCCCTGCCCTGCCTCTCTCTCACCATCACAGCTCTCTCACCATGTCTATCACTCTAACGCTTGCTCTTTCTCACCCTCGCTCCCTCTCTTCTCTCTCCTACTTCCCCCAGCTGTCTCTCTCATTCTGTCACTCACCAAGAAAATTAGACAGAACTAATTGCAGTTTAAAACATAATGGAACAGTTGGTGTTCAGTTCAAAAAGCACATTTTATTAAACAGCCCTTTGAAGACTGTAAAATACCATTAAACAGTATTTACAGCAGTTGCTTGGTAAACACTGGTGGTAAAAATGCTACAGAGGCAAGCTAGCACTAGTGGTGACAGTGCTACAGGAGAGAGCTAGCACTAGTGCCGACAGTACTACAGGCACACACACACAGGGTTATACTTACACACACACACAAACACACACAGGGTTGTACTTACACACGCACACAAACACACACAGGGTTATACTTACACACACACACAAACACACACAGGGTTATACTTACACATACACATACACGCACACACAGGGTTGTACTTACACACATCCTCCTGCTGGCTAACCCAGCCTTCCAGCTGTGCTGAGCAGAGCCCGGCTCTGTACCTGAGAGTCTCACCACAGCCTGGAGAAAACAGCCACAGTACAACATCACTCACCTGCACAGGTACACACTACATCACTCACCTGCACAGGTACACACTACATCACTCACCTGTACAGGTACAACATCACTCACCTGTACAGGCACAACATCACTCACCTGTACAGGTACACACCACATCACTCACCTGTACAGCCACAGCACTACATCACTCACCTGTACAGGCACACAATACATCAATCACCTGTACAGCCACAACACTACATCACTCACCTGCACAGGTACACACTACATCACTCACCTGCACAGGTACACACTACATCACTCACCTGTACAGGTACAACATCACTCACCTGTACAAGCACAGCACTACATCACTCACCTGCACAGGTACAACATCACTCACCTGTACAGGTGCATATTACATCACTAATCTGTACAAGTACCGCACCACTCACCTGTATATTTAAGGTATTACACACATATACAGGATACAGTGTTAAAAAAAACCTTCCATCTATGGATAAATCCATGTCATTTTATAAGGGAATTCTAGTCTGGTTGTCATAATAATCAAAAGAAAAATTGAAATGACGTGATAATTTCTTCTTGCCCCTGAAATTCATAGGCATATTTGCGTGAGTTGCCTTCAGACAGACGGTCAGGCTGCCTGCTGCCGTCCTGCGAGGACGCGGCTTGCGTCTGTCTGCGGTGAGGTGGGCTCAGCAGGGGGCACGCGCGAAACGAGGGAGGAACGTGAGAAAGAGGCCCGCTGCTCGCCCGCGATCTCACGCGCACTACAGCACATTCATCCAGCAGACGCTTTTATCCAAAGCGACGTACAAAAGTGCGCGTCAAGGTCATTGGAACAACTGCGAAACACAGGTTCCATAAGGTACAATTACTCATTTCGCACAGTTGTTCATAGCCAAGAACGCAGTCCAACATCATTCTGACCTAACCTACGTTAAGGCAAACCAGGGGGCAGTGCAGGCTACAACATCAGGACGATAATACAAAGTGCAACGAGTGCCGGAATGGAGGTACATGTAACATGAGTGGCATGAAAGAGGGGGATTTTAAGTGAAACGACCCGCAGAGTGGTGGCAGTTAGTCCAGGCGTAGTCTGAAGAGATGCGTCTGTGGCTGACCCGCTCACCAGCTGGGCCCAGAGATTGCATTATGGTTGTACAACAGGAAACGACAGGGCACTTTAAACGACGCCACAGTTAAATTTAATGCTTCTTTTTAAGAGGGAAAGAGAGCAAGCGACAGACAGGAGATGACAGCTAGTTTAAAAAAAAAAAAAAAAAAACAGGCTTAAGAAGACAAAGATCAGGTATTCCACCCAGATGTGCAGGACAGCGCAGTTACTAATACTCACACACACTCTAAAGGCAGTGTGTAATACTCACACACAAACTCAGGGCAGTGTGTAATACTCACACACACTCTAAAGGCAGTGTGTAATACGCACACACAAACTCAGGGCAGTGTGTAATACTCACACACACTCTAAAGGCAGTGTGTAATACTCACACACACTCTAAAGGCAGTGTGTAATACTCACACACACTCTAAAGGCAGTGTGTAATACTCACACGCACTCTAAAGGCAGTGTGTAATACTCACACACAAACTCAGGGCAGTGTGTAATACTCACACACACTCTAAAGGCAGTGTGTAATACGCACACACAAACTCAGGGCAGTGTGTAATACTCACACACACTCTAAAGGCAGTGTGTAATACTCACACACAAACTCAGGGCAGTGTGTAATACTCACACACAAACTCAAGGCAGTGTGTAATACTCACACACACTCTAAAGGCAGTGTGTAATACTCACACACACTCTAAAGGCAGTGTGTAATACTCACACACACTCTAAAGGCAGTGTGTAATACTGACAAATACTCTCCATTCTCCCTTTCTCTGCAGTCTACAGTATCAGTGGGTCTGTAAGTCAGTGCAGTTGCTGTAGCCCCTGTAAAGCCTGTAATTACTACCCCCCCCCCCCAACCCCCCCACACCCCACACCCCACCCCCCCCACTACCTCGCTCCCACGCTCACCGAGGGAACAGCTGGTTCCTCTTTATGCAGATGGGGAGGCGGGCTGGTTCTCATCAAAGCCTGAAATCATCCCTGAAGAGCTTATCCAAAAACCCACAACCCACAACCCCAGTGCATGTGTACTGTATGTCTGTGTGTGTCTGTGTCTGTGTGTGTGCATGTGTATAGTATGTCTGTGTATGTCTGTGTGTGTGCATGCATGTGCATGTGTATAGTATGTCTGTGTGTGTCTGTGTGTGTGTGCATGCATGTGCATGTGTATAGTATGTCTGTGTGTGTCTGTGTGTGTGCATGCATGTGCATGTGTATAGTATGTCTGTGTGTGTGTTTGTGTGTGCATGCACATGCATGCAGGAGTCGTGTGTTTCTGCATGTGACAGTGTGTGTTCATGTGTATGCACATTAGTATGTGTGTGTGTGTGTGTGTGTGTTCATATGTATGTGTTCATAATTAGGATACTAATATCTTAAGGGTGAATCATCTCCCTAATCAGCAAACCAGGGGAGATGTTACAGACACAGAGCTGCAGTAAGACCCCATCCCGCCTTCTCCCACAAGGACACAAACAGGCAAACACACCAGATCTACACACCGTATCATTCCAGCGTCGTGCTGATTTACAGGGGCACGAATCGCGTTAAAAACGCAAAGGTTTCCCGACGCAAAAGCGGCGATCGAAACGTCGCAGGATCGCGTCTGAGCTCAGCACGCGCCGCACAAATCTGACAAAAGCCGCGCACGTTTTGTGCCCCGGGCAAACGGCTTTCATTCCAACTCCTGCGACGACGTTTGTAAAAATAATGAAAACCCCACCCTGAATGTTTTTCATTAGGAGAGGCTAATGATTAAGATGTTCGGCCATATTGCCTTCATCAGTGCAACAGTGGAACAGTCCGACAGCCGCAGTTCTAAATGTCACGACCGGCGCACAGATTAATTGGATGGGAACTGGAGGCGGATTTTTTCGCAATGTAATTACCGAAATTCTCGTGATCTACGCCCCTCTGGTTTTTTTCTTAACCCCCCCGGAGGGCTGGCTGTGAAATAACGACGCGATCCGTTCCGATTTGAAACGCGTTCCAGGTGCAAACGTTATCCGCGCGAAGGTACGACACGAAATTCCCAACTGCTGGCGCCAGGCCAGGGGTTTAGAAGGTTAAACCAACTCCGCGAGCTTCAATTCAGCTCCGCTACTGTTTATTATTTATTCACAGCGAACAACCTGTTGTGCCGTTTGGACACGGTCTGCCTTGGAAAAAAAAAAGAGGTTCTCGGTCTCCGCAGACTTGCAAACTGGATAAATGAAGGTTAAACAGAAGTTTATGGAAGGTTTGTAGTGTACTTTAACGGTATGAAACTCGTCGGAGTTGGTTTTAACGCTGAAACGTGAGGCGGGCGGCAGCTGTGCGTGTGAAGCTGTAGTTCAGCCGATCGCGGGAAACGCCGTAATGGATAAAAAAAAACCGTTCTGTTCTGTTGGGGCTAACTGTCACTTTGAGTGATCTTTTTTTTTGGGGGGGGGGGGGGGAAAGGGGCGGAGGGCTCCTCTGTCAGGCATTCCAAACATCCGTCGAGCGAATCGGATCGCCCGGATTCGGTGTCCTCCGCGTGGGGGAGATAAGGGGGAAGCGGCGAACGCGGCGGCTGTGTGCGTGACCTCTGACCCCGGCGCTCGGCAGCCTGGGAGCTTCCCGCCCGCGGGGCCGAGCCAGGTTAGCGGCTGGAAAGCGCTCGCGGTCGCACATCTGCGCCGAAGACGGATGGACTACGATTCCCAGCGCGCCACCTCCCAACTGACAGCACTAGTACTTGACATCTCCCTGGCCTGACGGACTACGATTCCCAGAGCCCAAGGCTCCACACCTGGACCGGGGAAAACAATAATTGTCTCGCTCTCGGTTTGGCGCACTACAATTCCCAGAGGGCCACACGTGGACTGACCAGAGCTACAGCTCAGAAAGACAAGAGAGAAGACAGAGAGAAAGGGAGAGAGGAATAAAGTTTTCTCCTCTCCTCTGCACACTGGCAGGGAGACGCCAGAATGAGCCGCACCACGGCGTGGGGAGCGGCCACACTGCCGCACGCTGTGGAACAGACAGTGCACGGTGTCCCCCAAACCCCCCCCTTCTGCTCAACAGCAAAGCACCGCCATTAAACCCTGAAACTCGCCGCTGGTCAAACATCAAGATCGCCACCAGGTCACTGCGCCTCTTATTACCCAGAATTCCATCTTCTTTTGCGCAAGGCACGATCACGAAAAAACCTTTCTGCGCTCGCAGAGTGGCACTGTGATTAGACTGAACGCACCCCCGGCGATACCCGGGTATCGGGTGAGTAAAAATCCCACATGCCACCAGGGCGGCGTGATTTAAGTGAGACTCAGAGCCGGCACTGCGCTTGCATTACCACTGCCCGCCTCGTCTCGCGCAAGACACGACTGCGCAGAGCAGACTGCGCTGCAGCCGGAGTCATTTTTAGCGCTTCAGACTAGCGCCTCTGCGGCTAACGCGAAAAGCGCTAATTAGCGTTAGCCTAGCCGTTCACACCCGAGGATTTTCAGCACACCTGCACCTAGAAATGAGACACAGCATCGCCTCGGAGGACCAGAGCCAGTTCTCCGTGACCTCCGACCCTGGTCATGTGACCCCGGTGGGGGGGGGGGGGGCAGACGTACCGTGCTGAAGGCGGGGAGGAAGCCGACGGCGGGGGCGGAGTCCAGGGCGAACGGGAGGAGCGGTTTGAGGTCCAGGGTGGGCGTGGCCGCCGGAAACGCAGCACGCACCAGGGTGGACAGCACCGAGCTGTGGCAGGGGTTACCTGCGCAGGTGAGGACAGGCGAGGGGGGGGGGGGGGGGGGGGGGGGGGGTGGGTTGAGGGGGAGAGAGAGTGATCAGGCAGGCTCATTATCCACCCGTTCTGTAGCACATAGACTCATGCAGACAAACAGCTGACTCACACCATCTGTAGTGCAACCAACGCAGGGCCTGGCCTATGCGTGCGGAAAATGCAACAGACAGAAAAACAGGTACAGAGAGAGAGAGAGAGTGAGGGAGAGGGAGAGAGAGAGAGAGAGAGGGAGAGGGAGAGAGAGTGAGGGAGAGAGAGAGAGGGAGGGAGAGGGAGGGAGAGGGAGAGAGAGAGGGAAGGGAGAGAGAGAGAGAGATGTCCCCATTTCAACTGCACACACACACACACACATCCATTCAATTATAACTCAGAGACCTTTTCGATGGATTTTTTTGGATTCATAAAAATTTATCTGAGCACAGCGAATCTGCTTCTGACCAATCAACACAGAGCCCTGGGTTTCCAGGTGATTAAAACAACAACAACAGCAACAGCGGCAATGCAGCACTCTAAATAAAGGGCAACCAACGCAGGGCGTGGAAAAGAAAAGGTGTTGTTATCGGCCCATCTGCTTTCGCTTCTCGGGGTCAGGACCGGGGTCTGGCGCGTTTATACGACTCGACAAGCTATACAAATGTCCTCCATCAGAGATTTAACACCGAACAGAGAGGTTCTGATGGAAACCAGACCAGGCCAGGGGAAGGGCAGCGGGACAATAACAAGTGGAAAACACTAACATATATAACAGGGAGAGAGAGGGAGAGAAACAGGGGGGGGGGGGGGGTTGGGCACCTTTTCTTTTTCAGACCTGTGGTAAATCTCCCCCTCGGTGGGGGGGGAGGGGGGGCGGGGGGGGGCACAGCACTGGGGGTCAAATGGCCCTCGTGAGAGAGCAACACCCTAAAAAACAAACAGCTCCAGGGGAATGAATCCTGTGAGTTTAAATAAAGTTTTTCATTCTGACAATTCGAAGGCAAAACAGAGGGAAGCTACTCTCTCCATCTCTCCCCTCTTTCCCCACTCTCTCACTCCTTTGATCTTTCCCTAACTTCCTCCTCCCTCTTGTCCTCACTCCCTTTCTCTATATCTCCTCTCGCTCTGTCTCGCTCCTTTGCTCTTTCCTTGTCTCTCTCCTCCCTGTTGTCTTCTCTCCATCTCTCCTCTCTCCTTCTCTTAAATTCAAATTCAAATGGCTTTATTGGATATGAATGGAAATCAACCAACACAATATGCACTATACAACAAACAACAAATACTTGTAAAAAAATATATATATTTTTTTTAATTGAAAATTAATAATAAAGATACTAAATGTAAAATGGAGTGAATAATAATAATAATCTCTCTTTTCTCTCTTTTCCTCTCTCTCCTCTCTCTCAAATTCAAATGTGCTTTATTTTCAGGACAAGTAAACCCCTCTCCCTCTCTCTCTCTCTCTCTCCCTCCCTCCCTCCCTCCCTCCCTCCCTCCCTCTCTCTCGGTCCCGTATAAATGAGATCCAGCTGGGGACCGTGTAAAAGCCCCCTGTACCCAAACACAGGGCGGCCCCCAAGCCCAATAAAGCAGAACAGCGGAGGAGGGCGAGGACGCGGGACGTCATCGCCCGACCCGGGCGCCCCGAATCCGAGCCGCCGCCCCGACATGAAAGCTCGGGCGCCCCCCCCCCCCCCCCCCCCCCCTGGCCTTGACGTTAAAAAACGAAAAAAAAAAAAAAACGGCCAGCCAGAGAGAGAGAGAGAGAGAGCGCGCCGGCCTCGCGGAATAAAATGGCCGCCGGGCTTTGATGCTAATCCGCCCGGCGACCGGACGAGGCCGTGCTCAAAGAGGGGGTCAAAGCCGTGACCCTACCCCCTTGCCCTTTTCCCTGAACCTTCACCATCTGCCGCTCCCACCCTCTGGAATTCCCCGCCCCCCCCCCCCCCCAAACGGAACATGCCACCCACCCTGAACCCAATTCCCTCAGGTCTTGGGGAACACCCAACAGGCGCGTCGGGACAGCAAACAAAATAGTGGAAACGCCCGTGTCACGTAATTCGGGAGGGTGCTGGGGCACCATGCAGCCTCTGTACAGCTGAGTCCACCAGGGTCTGGAGTTCTGCAGGAGGAAGACCACACCGCTCTTCCTCAGGAGAGTACAGCCTCAGCCGTCATTCCAGAATGTTCCCCAGATCTCCCGCGGGCTCAGATCTGCTGACTGAGAAGGCTGCGATATGTGTAGACAGCGTCTGTCCTCATGCTCCTCAAACCACGGGGCGATTACTCCAGCTCTGTGGAAGGGGGCGTGGCTATCTTTTAAACACGCCCCCCTTCTCTGCGGGAGAGAAACGTGCTACCATGGAGTCTGTGGAGTCACTCGGCACCATTAAGAGTGATTAGTATCAATCTTGCCATCCATCCATCCATCCATCCATCCATTATCTATACCTGCTTATCCTGAGCAGGGTTGCAGGGGCTACTGGAGCCTATCCCAGCATGCACTGGGTGAGAGGCGGGAAAATCTTGCCTTCTGAGGGTATGAATGAACCCCCTCCACTGCTGGAACACCATTACAGAACCCCCAGAACCCTCCACTGCTGGAACACCATTACAGAACCCTCCACTGCTGGAAAACCATTACAGAACCCTCCACTGCTGGAACACCATTACAGAACCCCCAGAACCCATCACTGCTGGAACACCATTACAGAATCCCCAGAACCCTCCACTGCTGGAACAGTATTACAGAACCCCCAGAACCCTCCACTGCCTGCTGGAACACCATTACAGAACCCCCAGAACCCTCCACTGCTGGAACACCATTACAGAACCCCCAGAACCCTCCACTGCTGGAACACCATTACAGAACCCCCAGAACCCTCCACTGCTGGAACACCATTACAGAACCCCCAGAACCCTCCACTGCTGGAACACCATTACAGAACCCCCCAGAACCCTCCACTGCTGGAACACCATTACAGAACCCCCAGAACCCTCCCTCCACTGCTGGAACACCCATTACAGAACCCCCCAGAACCCTCCACTGCTGGAACACCATTACAGAACCCCCCAGAACCCTTCACTGCTGGAACACCATTACAGAACTCCCAGAACCCTCCACTGCTGGAACACCATTACAGAATCCCCAGAACCCTTCACTGCTGGAACACCATTACAGAACTCCCAGAACCCTCCACTGCTGGAACACCATTACAGAACCCCCAGAACCCTTCACTGCTAGAACACCATTACAGAACCCCCAGAACCCTCCACTGCTGGAACACCATTACAGAACCCCCAGAACCCTTCACTGCTAGAACACCATTACAGAACCCCCAGAACCCTCCACTGCTGGAACACCATTACAGAACCCCCAGAACCCTCCACTGCTGGAACACCATTACAGAACCCCCAGAACCCATCACTGCTGGAACACCATTACAGAACCCCCAGAACCCTCCACTGTTGGAACACCATTACAGAACCCCCAGAACCCTCCAGTCTTAGAACCCATGAAGCTCGCTGTGTTGTTATTGCAAATGGGACAGTTGCGATTATCATATTCGGTAACGCACAGTGAAAGAGATCTGAACTCCTAGTAAGGAGGCTGTCCACACAAACTTTTCTGCCTGCAGCCCTTCGTAAGATAAATTAAACAACATGACTCCACTGACGTGCAACAAATAAATAAAAATAATTAGGCCCGTAGGCCTAAACCTTATGCAGAAATTGAGAACATGCTATTGCGTTGTAGGCTATCGCTAATCGTTCATTGTTTTAGGCGCAGTATTCAAGGTCCTGTGAATGGAAGACAAGCGAGCTCACTTTGTGGGGTTTCGGGGAATTCTGACACAAGGATGTTTACGTCTCCCGCGAAATTGAAGTACACGCTTTTTTCCTTGCTTGTTTTTCCAGGACGGAAAGCGAGGGTGGCTATCCCGCACCACAATATCTAAACAAGTCAGCTTAAGAATCTGCGTGTTCTTACTGTTATTACTGTAGGACAGAAAACAAACGAACTGTTTGCTGAATCGGTACGACACATCTCTTTTAAACTGACATCAGCAGTCTTCGTATTTCGAAGAGAGGGAGACAGAGAGGGAGAGAGAGGGGGAGAGAGAGAGAGCGACAGAGAGGGAGAGAGTATCTTAGCAGAAGATGACCTGTCGGCTGAGTTTCTGACAGCACTGAAGTTATTCTTCATTTTTAAAGTGAAAATAAACAAGTGCCTTCTCTTAAATGGGCGACATTTTCATGACACCAGACTGAGAAAACGGTATGAACAGTGGCGTAATTGCAGGAGTGACGGTTGTACGCAGATGGTGACAGCCCTAATTGCAAACACAGGTCTTTCAGGAGAGACAGAGTTTAGTCATCACCACCAGACTTTGCCTTCACAAACTCGGTTTGGCTGGTTTGTTTCGGTGATAGCTGAAAGAAAAAAAAAGATAACTCCTGCTTTTAATTGTTAGCCAAAGTCAAGGACATATGTTGACTGAATCCAGCTTTATTTTATTTATTTATTTATTTATTTTTTGAAATACCCATTTTTTTCTTTCTTGTGACCTGTGAGGACCCTTAACTTGGCGGGTGTTAGTGCAGCTAATAAAACTGACATCAATGCCCCAGCCAGGCACACATGGCACTTTATAGAGGTATGCAAAAACAATCGGGGCGCCCCTGGTCAAACTGCATGTTTTGTCGAGCCTCCAAGCGAAAAGAAGTTAACACGACCTCTACAGGGTCCAAGCTCAAACATGACATGTTTCCAGGAACTTTGAAGCCGAAGTACTGCATAGTATTCACCTTTTTGAAAAAAATAAAACAGCAAATGTGGCAGGTGCAAAAGTTTAAGCATCCTTCCAGTTGACCCATTAACATAAAAAAGGCTCAAAATTGTGTTGACTAGTTAGGCCTTGAATTAAACCAGGCGAAGACAATTCCAGAGCATAATAAAATTCTGACCCTTCTAACCTCTCAGGGTGCAGTGCTTACTCTCAACAACGATGAGCTCCTCTAAGCAGCTCACTGAGTACTTGAAAATAAAGATAACTGACTCTTACAAAGCAGGGCAAGGGGCTATAAGGAGATATCTAAACACCTCCAGCTTGGAATTGTCCACTGTCAGAAACATGATTAAGAAATGGTAAAGAAGGGGAACTGGTCCAGTTAAGGCAAGAGCAGGAAGACTATGAGAAACCATCTGACAGAAAACTGCTCATTGATTGGTCAGGGATGCGGAGCTAAACCCACCAATCACCGCAGAGGACCTGTAGAAAGGTTCAGTGACACTGGAGTACTGGAGCACTGGACCATTGTGTAGAGTTGCGTACACAAGAAACTATCAGCATCGAAGAGCTGTCAGAAGAAAACATAACATTACAGGCATTTAGCTCTTATCCACAGCGACTTACACAACTTCATTTACACTGCATCCATTTATACAGCTGGATACATACTGGAGCAGTGCAGGTTAAGTACCCTTTGCTCAAGGGTACCACAGCAGTGTCCTGGGAATTGAACTTATGACCTTAAGGTTACAAGACCAGCTCATTACCCATTATAATACACTGCCCTTTTTTGCAATGTCAAAAGTCAATGCCTGAAGCATGTGACACACCACTTAGATAAGCCAGCGACAGAGTGGCTGTGGGCTAATGAAATAAAACTTTAACTCTTCGGCTGCAATAATCAAAAATACATTTGAAGGAAAATAACAGGAAGCCTTTGACGGTTAAAAAGAACACCGAGCATTAAGCACGGGGGCGGATCCATAACGCACTGGGGTTGAGCGGTAGCCAGTGGCACAGGCAATATCGTGTGGGCGGAAGGAAAGATGGATTCAGCTAAAATGTCATCAAATCCTAGAAGCAGAAAGTCCCAGAGTCAGTGAAGAAACTGAAGCTCAAAAAAAAAAGAGTTTGGGCATTCCAACAAGGCAACGATCCAAAAACATACCTCAAAAATCAACCGTGAGCCACTTCGAGGAACGAAGGATTAAGGATTTGGAACGGCGTTCGCATTCATCAAAACTTGAATATGATGGAAAGTCTGTGGGGAGACCTGAAAGTGACGCACGGCTAACGCAATAAAACGAAGTACGAACAGAAAGGCCGTTGCTGGCCGCAGGGATCGTCTGGGAGCTGTGATTTCCGCCAGAGGAGAGGTGTTACTAAGTCCTGTCAGACAGCGTGCCCAAATTTTCACACATGCCACATTTACCTTACCCCCCCCCCCCCCCCCCCCCCCCGCCCAATATGTTAAATTCAGCAACTTCAGCAATAATTGAGCATAAAAAAACACGATATTGTCGAACGGGGGGGGGTGGGGTGGGGGTCCGCACCCCCTGCACCCCCCGCACCCCCCTAGTGACGCCTCTGAGAGTGAGAGAGAGTGAGAGAAAAAGAGAGGGAGTAGAAAGTGAGGGGGTGGGGTGCTAACACAGAAGTCAATATTATTTACGGAGAAGGGCCGCTCTGTCTGATCGACAATTTGTCCGTTATGGACGTTGCTCCTAATTGGCTGACGAAACGGGCCCTCCTATTGGTTAACTGGGCGAGCGACTCCATTGGTGGACATGGCATGAGGCAGCATGGGAAGGGTTCTCTTCTCAGGAGCCTCTGATCACCTCAGGAAGCAGACTGGCGCCATTTCAGAAACATTCTGTGTTAAACTCGTACCCTGCAGAGGTAGCGTTATCGTCTTCTCACTCAGGAAATTAACAAAACGCGCAATTTGAAACTTCGCTCACCGCCGTGCGACGACGTGACCGATTTAGCGGCCTAAATTAAAGATGCATGAGTGTGTGTGTGTGTGTGTGAGTGAATGGTGTGTGTGTGTGTGTGTGTATGTGTGAGTGAATGGTGTGTGTGTGTGTGTGTGTGTGAGTGAATGGTGTGTGTGTGTGTGAGTGAATGGTGTGTGTGTGTGTGAGTGAATGGTGTGTGTGTATGAGTGAGTGAATGGTGTGAGTGTGTGTGTGAGTGAATGGTGTGTGTGTGTGTGTGTGTGTGTGTGTGAGTGAATGGTGTGTGTGTGTGTGTGTGTGTGTGAGTGAATGGTGTGTGTGTGTGTGTGTGTGAGTGAATGGTGTGAGTGTGTGTGTGAGTGAATGGTGTGTGTGTGTGTGTGTGTGAGTGAATGGTGTGTGTGTGTGTGTGTGTGTGTGAGTGAATGGTGTGTGTGTGTGTGTGTGAGTGAATGGTGTGAGTGTGTGTGTGAGTGAATGGTGTGTGTGTGTGTGTGTGTGTGTGAGTGAATGGTGTGTGTGTGTGTGTGTGTGTGTGTGTGAGTGAATGGTGTGTGTGTGTGTGTGTGTGAGTGAATGGTGTGTGTGTGTGTGTGTGTGTGTGTGTGTGAATGGTGTGTGTGTGTGTGTGTGTGTGAGTGAATGGTGTGTGTGCCCTGCGATGTGTTGCCGGCCTGTCCAGGGTGTGTTCCTGCCTCTCACCCAGTGCATGCTGGGATAGGCTCCAGCACCCCCCCATGAGACCTGCTCAGGATATGCAAGTATAGATAATGGATAGATGGATGGATATATATATATATATATATATATATATATATATATATATGTGCGTGTGTGTGTGTGTGTGGGTGTGTTTATATATAAACCTTGGCTTTTCACTCTCATGGATTCTCTTTCAGGATAAAACAGCACAGAGTCTTCACAAAGACTAGCCTACAGGAGGGAGGCACACAAACGGACCGGGTCTTTCACAGACGGAACGCTCGGGATCTAAAGTTCTCCTGGAGGCTCGGGGTTCCGTTTGGGCCATCCTGCCCTGGAGGAGAACTCCTACCTGCCATCGCCGTGGCGACGGAACAGCAGGCCGTGTGAAAAGAGGTCGTGCCTTAAAGCTGAGCTTTGTAAAAAGAAAAAAATCAGCGTGAACCCGGGACACCGTGCCTGCAGACGGACACCACAGGGAGTGAATATATGGGAAGCCGTGGTCTATAACAACACAGAGAGAAAGCAAACGGGTGGGCAACAGAACCTGTGTGGGTGGACGAAGAGAGTGGGCGAGAGAGAGAGAGAGAGAGAGAGAGAGGACAAATGGGGGGAGAGAGAGAGGGAGGGAGGGAGCGGGGGAGGAAAGGGGGCAGGAGAGAGAGAGAGAGGGAGTGGAGTGAGGGAGCGGGGGAAGAAAGAGAGAGGGCAGGAGAGACAGAAAGAGAGAGAGGGAGGGGGAGATGAAGATAGAGGGAGAGAGGTAGGGATGAAGAAACATCTAGAGATCCAGGCCTTAAAGTTTTTTTTTTTGTTCGTATTTTTTTTTACGGCGGAACCGCAGCTGCTCACAGCTGTAGCCCGGGGTTACCTGATGCGGCTGCGATGTGGCGCACCGCCACTCGAACCCAAGAAACCCTCCACAAGCAGCTCCTCCAATCACGGAGCTCGTTATGTTCCATGTCGGCCCTGTTGTTTTTGTTTGGCCTTTAATGGCTGATCAAACGCTGGGCTATTGCGGTTGGCTTGGCAGCCGCCGGTACATTCCAAATGCAAAAAACAAATGAGTAAGATAAACAACCATTACATACGAAGCCAGGTCTCTTAGGAATGACCGCCTGCAGAGTCAGTGATACCCACTGGCGCTGGATGTGATTGAGCGACCCGTACCTCCACAGAACAGCACGTGATTTTATTGGCATATGTCTATATTGCGGTAATCAAGGTTCCGCGCGACTATCAAACCTCCGTGACAATGTCTGCAGAATAATGCCAGTGCAGGCACCGGGGACGCGGGCTTAAGTTATTTGTTTGACTGAATCCTGTTTCCAGGGCAACACACGTCGCTGGCGTTTAACCATAGCCTTACACCTACACAGCCTGTTTGTATGAGTGAAACCGAACGTTCCACTGGGAGTCCGGTAATACGCTACAACGGTGCAAACCGCTCGTTTCGCCTATTTACGAGGACGACGTTTAAAACTTTTTTTTTTGAACTCCCTTTTTTCCTTAGTATCGTTTTTCCTGCGTCTCCATGCATCATGTTGGGCTCTGGATGTTTACATTTTTTTTGTACGGACATCTGTTGTCTTATTGCCCCCGCAATGCGTTGGCTAAGTCGCACCTGGAGAAGATTCAGTTTCAGAATGACTTCCTCGTAAAATAACGGTGGACGACGAGGTCTGGGCTTTGCATTGGTGACGCCCTCCAGTAAAACCCAAGACCGCTAGGCCAAGCGGGGTTATCCACAGCGCCGTTTATGTGCCGCTGACATATTGCGCGATCAGAAGCCCTCTTCGCCTCAAACAGAGAACATGCCGCACGAGCGCTAGAACCTGACGAAGAAGCGCGGAGCGCGTGTCATATACTATAATAACTTGCGTGTGATTCATTCTGTTCTCGAGTATGTCATATATACACTTACTTTTAAAAACAGCGCAGGACTGTACCCACGTTTAAGGAAGCTATGACGTTATAACCCAAACTCTAAGCAAAAATACATTTTTCACATGTTATTAAAAAACAACAACAAAAAACAGCATACATCACAAAGAAAAATGAATAATAACCCGCCAGTAATACATTATTAAAGTAAATGGCAAAGTCAAAACATATGATTACTGTTAATGATACACAAAAATATAAATACTGATTAAAGTACAGTTCTTCATATCAGGTTACCAAAACCAAAAAAGATTCATGTTTTTACAACGATATTACATAATTACACTAAAATTAAGTAATTTAATTGAAATGAAGTTCAGTTTCTGATTTTAAATGCATCCGTTATGTTCTACTCGCGCACTAAACTCGCGCGCTAAATGGAATTGTCCTGGAAGAGACATGTTTCTCATTTCAGCATTCCGAACTTGACAGTTAAACTTATCTCACATCTTCTGTCAATTAAATCGCAACGCATTCTGAACAAGCCAACTTTTGCAGTTAACACGAAACAGAAATGTGTTCCTGTTAAGGAACACTGCAGTAAATGGCTCCACAAACACGCGTAAAATGCCGACGCAAAATGAAATCGATTTGTAAAGTATCGAGAGAATCCATTTGAGTTAAACAGAGGTTTATGATGGAGAAGAATAAGACTTCAGTCGCGAGCAATCCAAGAATACCTCCACATGTCTATCCTTCACAAGATGCCCCCCAGGACGAGCAGCCCCGGAGACGCTCGCGCACTAACTCACCGAAATACATTGCTGCTCCTCGTGGGTCAGGTATTCACGGAAAACTCCGGCTCTCCCCTCCGGATCCCGTGGGAACTTCAGCGTGGTGTCGACGGGCGCCGCCGCGGACGCGTCTCATGCTACGCGACTGACTCTGTTCCGCTCTGCGATCCGTGGGAGGAGAACATCGCCCCTGCTCAGGTTGATTCTGAGCGCTGCTCTCTCTCTCTCTCTCTCTCTCTCTCTCTCTCTCTCTCTCTCTCTCTCTCTCTCTCTCTCTCTCTCTCTCTCTCTCAGTGCACACAATAATGTGTGAGTGTGAATGTATTAACGTATTTATTATATTATTATTATTATTATTATTATTATTATTATTATTATTATTATTATTATTATTATTACATATCAACGCGATATATGAGATAATTACTCCAGCAAAAGCAATTTAGAAAATAGCCAACAGAATGTCACCTGTTCACAGGACAAGTTGCGAGTTAAGCTCCCTGGTATCACAAATGCCAGTATATTGGGATTGCCGCGATGATGCCATTGATGATGTCATTGATAATCAGCACAGTCATAAAATGCCAATTCATTTCTTGTTATTTGGGGTTGTTTATCAGCAAGATGTATTAGTTTATATTAATTTTCATAATAATTAATTTTTTC
>CM045890.1:55824601-55829601 GCA_025169545.1 Anguilla japonica
AGCGCATCTGAGAATTTTAAACCAGGTCCAGGGCACGAGCTCAGCTTCACCACACGGTGACAAAGTCCGTTTGCAGATTAATGTCCCAGTGGCATAACACAAACACTCACACACACACACACACTCTCTCTCTCTCTCACACACACACACACAATCATACACACACACAACACTTACACACTCTCTCTCTCTCACACACACACACTCACCCACACACTCTCTCTCTCTCTCTCTCTCTCTCACACACACACACACACACACAACACTTACACACTCTCTCTCACACACACACTCACCCACACAATCATACACACACATACACAGACACAATCATACACACACACACACACAGACACATACATACACTCACACACACACACACACACACACACACACACAGCCTGTAATGCCCTTGTGTAAAATGTTTGATAGGTTTTACTGTCCTATATTTGATTTGTCTTGAGGTGGACCTTCATTTACTAACTGGTATATCATAAAAAATATCTCTTACACGAGTAGAAGTTTGTATTTAGTGTGTTAGTGTAGTTTTGGACTTGAAATACACAAACCCCTGTACTCCACTTAAATACAACTGCGTAAACAGCTTGGAACAGATGTTAAAAGTCTGAAAGCCCAGATCATTTTACCGACTCGGGGGTTCTCGTGTATTTTTGGGGTCCTTCTGAGGTACGGAGGTCTGTGGAACCCCTGAAGAGTCCAGGCTGTGTTCTTCTCTGAAGACACGGCGTCTGCTCGGGCGCTGCGCAAAAACCCCAGAGGCAAGGGAGGAGAGAGCAGAGGAGAAGAGGATGAGAGAGGAGAGGAGGACGAGAGGAGAGGGGGAAGAGAGGGCAGGAGAGACAGAGGGGAGGAGGGAGGAGAGAGCAGAGAAGGAGGAGGGAGGAGAGAGCAGAGGAGAAGAGGATGAGAGAGGAGAGAGAGAGGAAAAGAGAGAGGGCAGGAGAGACAGAGGGGAGGAGGAGGAGGAGAGAGCAGAGGAGAAGAGGAGAGAGAGCAGAGGAGGACGAGAGGAGAGGGGGAAGAGAGGGCAGGGGAGAGACAGAGGGGAGGAGGGAGGAGAGAGCAGAGGAGAAGAGGATGAGAGAGGAGAGGAGGACGAGAGGAGAGGGGGAAGAGAGGGCAGGAGAGACAGAGGGGAGGAGGAGGAGAGAGAGCAAGAGGAGAGAGGAGGAGAGGAGAGGGGGAAGAGAGGGCAGGAGAGACAGAGGGGAGGAGGATGAGAGAGCAGAGGAGAAGAGGATGAGAGAGGAGAGGAGGACGAGAGGAGAGGGGGAAGAGAGGGCAGGAGAGACAGGGGAGGAGGGATGAGAGAGCAGAGAAGGAGGAGGGATGAGAGAGCAGAGGAGAAGAGGATGAGAGAGGAGAAGAGGATGAGAGAAGAGAGAGGGAAGAGAGGGCAGGAGAGACAGAGGGGAGGAGGGAGGAGAGAGCAGAGGAGAAGAGGATGAGAGAGGAGAGGAGGACGAGAGGAGAGGGGGAAGAGAGGGCAGGAGAGACAGAGGGGAGGAGGGATGAGAGAGCAGAGGAGAAGAGGATGAGAGAGGAGAGGAGGACGAGAGGAGAGAGGGAAGAGAGGGCAGGAGAGACAGAGGGGAGGAGGGATGAGAGAGGAGAGGAGAAGAGGATGAGAGAGGAGAGGAGGACGAGAGGAGAGAGGGAAGAGAGGGCAGGAGAGACAGAGGGGAGGGGGATGAGAGAGAGGAGAGGAGAAGAGGATGAGAGAGGAGAGGAGGACGAGAGGAGAGGGGGAAGAGAGGGCAGGAGAGACAGAGGGGAGGAGGGAGGAGAGAGCAGAGGAGAAGAGGATGAGAGAGGAGAGGAGGACGAGAGGAGAGGGGGAAGAGAGGGCAGGAGAGACAGAGGGGAGGAGGGAGGAGAGGAGAGCAGAGGAGGAGAGGATGAGAGAGGAGAGGAGGACGAGAGGAGAGGGGGAAGAGAGGCAGGGCAGGAGAGACAGAGGGGAGGAGGGATGAGAGAGCAGAGGAGAAGAGGATGAGAGAGGAGAGGGAGGGAAGAGAGGGAGGGGAGGAGAGACAGAGGGGAGGAGGGATGAGAGAGAGCAGAGGAGAAGAGGATGAAGAGAGGGCAGAGGAGAAGAGAAGTGAGAGAGGAGAGGAGGACGAGAGGAGAGAGGGAAGAGAGGGCAGGAGAGACATGGGAGGAGGGAGGAGAGAGCAGAGGAGAAGAGGATGAGAGGAGAGGGGAAGAGAGGGCAGGAGAGACAGAGGGGAGGAGGGAGGAGAGAGCAGAGAAGGAGGGAGAGAGAGAGGGAGAGAGTGAGAAAATGGAGAGAAGGTGTAAGGGAGAGAGAGGAAAGAGTGAAACAGAGAGGAGGTCTGTATTAGATCCATCGGTGATGCATGACTGTTTCTGAGAATAGCCGTGCTGGGGTGGGAACAGGTTCATATTTTCGTATGTTTTTACGCAACAGAACCTCGCTCTATTGCCTCTGAAGGGGGTAAACAGACACCTCTCACCCCAGGTCCCCCCCCCCCCCCCCTCCCCCAGGTCCTCTCCAACCCATATTCTTTCCAACGAATTAATTCCCCTTCTCAGCTGCGCATCGACCATAATCCATTTTGCCTTTTTAATTAAAATAAATCGCTGCCTTTTGAGCTGCCTGGCTACTCCCAATTTCTGCGTGCGGCCCAAAAATATTTCTTAAATTAGCTTTTTTTTTTTTAATTGGCCGCAGACAAAAACAAAAAAAAAAAAACAAACAATACTTCACATTCCCCTTGACAGAGATAAGAGCCAGCCAAATCCATGCATTCCCAGGACAACTTTGACAGGATCATTAATACACATTTCTGCAGTTAGGGGTATTTCAGGACAACTGGGGGAAGGTGCTAGACCAATTACAAAAATACAACACCCGCCCCCCCCCCCCCCCCCCCCCCCCCCCCGCCCCCAAACTGGTAACCACAGAAACATCACCATGGTAACATCAAAGCTTCTGACAAGTGGACATCGTTTGAACGAGGACGTCCAAAATTTAAAATGTAAAAGTGTGATTTTATGACAGCTGTGAAACACGTTCTACCACTGAAAATTGCATCATTTTTGAAACACACAAAAAAAACTCTTTTCTTTTCTTGGGCCCTTGAGAAACCCTTGAGAAGGTAACCAGACAGCAGAGTTTGTTGCGATTCTAAGTAACTACAACGCAAAAGGAAAGGTGGCAGTTTGTATTTGCCACTTCACTTGTGTAATTACGCACTGTCATGGCTGTCTAACAGTGTACAGTGACATCATCACATATTTTAATATTAAGACTGTAACTGATGAACCTCCACTGTTTCATTGATTGCCCAGATAACATGAATCACACAACTCTTAGCCTAAGCCAAATTCAACACTTAACCTAAGCCAAATTCAATACAAAACCTAGCCAAAATTCAACACTTAACCTAGCCCGATTTGGCCCTTACTCTAACCAAAATTCAGCCCTTAACTGCCAATATCTGTAAGCGCATAAGCAGTACAGCAAACTCGCTGAGCAGTCGCTCCACGCTGCTAGATTGCGTGCTAACGCGCGATCGACAGCGATTCCAGGGCCGCCCCTCGGATTAAATACTGTTTTTAATTCCGCCGTCATCTGTCCCCCCCCCCCCCCCCCCCAATGAGTCAGCGCAGACCGGGCCTGTCGCCGGCTCCGGGCTCCCTCCCAGACAAACGGTTTTTCCGCTGGGGAAGGTGCCCAGAAGCGGTCGGTTTCCAGGCCTGGGGAAATCTGAGGCGGGGCGTGATGAACGAGCCGTCGTGGTGTGACCTCCTCTCGGGGAACGCTCGAGCCCCCCCCCCCCCCCCCCCCCCCCCCCCCCCGACCTCTGTATACGCTGGGCGAGCGACCTTCCAGCTGCAGCCTGACCCCGAGGGCAGAGGGATCATGGGACATGTATACGCGTTGGCACGTGGACACGGACTTCTCGGGGAACTCTCGAGCCTGACCCCGAGCGACCTCCAGCTGCAGTGGAGGGATCATGGGATATACAGTATATTCATGGCACATGGCACACCGTTTTCGTTGCGCTTGATTGGTCGTTGGCCGATGGGGCTGGTGGAGAAACCGTCGAAGACGGAGAAGCCTGGGGGAGGCCAGGGTTCCCTCGGCAGGAAGCAGAGCCACATTCCAAAACGTCGGGGGCTTGGAACCGTCGGGCAACTGACGGCTCCAAGAAAAGACAGTAGAAAAGACTGAAAGACAGTAGAGCATCTGCAAGATGTCACTGCAGTGCAGTGTCAGGCCCAGAGATGAATTGCGTGCGCCCAGGGGAACTCAATCGAACACGATCACACAGAAAGTGGATGGGGTGCAGGTCCAGTTAAGGAAACTCAATTGATCACTATCACACAGAATGTGGATGGGGTGCAGGTCCAGTTAAGGAAACTCAATTGATCACGATCACACAGAATGTGGATGGAGAGCAGGTCTGGTTACGGAGACAAAATTGAACAGGATAATAGGGGTGAGCTTCAAACTCAAACTGAGTCCTGAAGTGTGATTCAGACAGGGTGAGCTCTAAACTGAGTCATGCAGAGTGATTCAGACTGGGTTAGCTCTAAACTGAGTCATGCAGAGGGATTCAGATTGGGTTAGCTCTAAACTGAGTCATGCAGAGTGATTCAGACAAGGTGAGCTCTAAACTGAGTCATGCAGAGTGATTCAGACTGGGTTAGCTCTAAACTGAGTCATGCAGAGTGATTCAGACTGGGTTAGCTCTAAACTGAGTCGTGCAGAGGGATTCAGACAAGGTGAGCTCTAAACTGAGTCATGCAGAGTGATTCAGACAGGGTGAGCTCTAAACTGAGTCATACAGAGTGATTCAGACAGGGTGAACTCTAAACTGAGTCATGCAGAATGATTCAGACAGGGTTAGCTCTAAACTGAGTCATGCAGAGGGATTCAGACAAGGTGAGCTCTAAACTGAGTCATACAGAGTGATTCAGACAGGGTGAGCTCTAAACTGAGTCATACG
>CM045890.1:55834601-55966253 GCA_025169545.1 Anguilla japonica
CAGTCACAGTGTAATTACAGCCCAGCCACAGTGTAATTACAGCCCAGTCACAGTGTAATTACAGTCCAGTCACAGTGTAATTACAGTCCAGTCACAGTGTAATACAAAACAGTCACAGTGTAATTACAGCCCAGTCACAGTGTAATTACACACCAGTCACAGTGTAATTACAGCCCAGTCACAGTGTAATTACAGTCCAGTCACAGTGTAATTACAGTCCAGTCACAGTGTAATTACAGCCCAGTCACAGTGTAATTACAGCCCAGTCACAGTGTAATTACAGTCCAGTCACAGTGTAATTACAGTGCAGTCACAGTGTAATTACAGCCCAGTCACAATTAGGCCCCACAGAACAAAATGGCTGCCAGACTCACATAAGCACCCAGTCTGCTCTGCAGTTCAGCAGCTCGACGGCTTAATGCATGGCATGACTTTATAACAGATTCTGGCTTACAGTGTTATTACATTGTTATTAACGTGATGTGAAGCAGGTAGCAGAGGATGTTCTGGGGGTCAGACGCATACTCCTAGCTTTGAGGGGGTTTTGGAGGAGTTGATGGGGGGTATTTGGGGAGATATTCGGAGGGGTATGTAAGGAGGGTATTTGAGGGGAGTACCTGAGGGGGTATTTGGAGGGGTAGTTGAGGGGAAATTCCAGGAGGGTATTTGAAGGGGGTATCTGAGGGGGTATTTGGAGGGTTCTTGAGGGGGGCATTTAAGGGGGTATTTGGAGGGGAAATTTTGAGGGGGTAGGAGGGTATTTCAGGGGAGATTTGTGGGGGTATTTTGGGTGTATATGAGGGGTGTATTTAAAGGGATATGTGAGGGGGTATTTGAGGGGGCATTTGGGGTGTATTTGAGGGGGTATTTGGAGGGGTGTTTGAGGGGGTATTAAACTGTCTGAGATACAGGAGTTCTCTTCACTTCTAAATGGCGCTTATGAGATCTACAGAAGGGACCAGCTGCAGAGAGAATCGATCATCAGAAAATCAATCCCTTCTGAGCATTCACAGGTAACAGGGACAACATGTTGTGGGGAAGGCCCGTGAGAAAGAGAACTTCACCCCCCCAGGGAGAAAATTGGGTGATTAAACCCCAGGAGGACCCCCCCCCCCCCCTCGGTGAGAATAGGCATTTGAGCTGTTTGGTAGCAGTATGGCACTGGGTCCAGAGAGCCGGGCTGAGCAGAACTGGGCCGTTTGGGCTAATAGCTAGCAGGTGCGCTAACTGCCTCCCTGTGAAACTCACTTGCAGCAGCGATGCACTGAACCGGCTGGCAACACCAGCAAAAACAAATCTGGGTAAATCAGCGTAAATCAGTACAAATCAGTGTAAATCAGTACAAATCAGAGCCAATCAAAGACAAATAGGAAGAAATCAGGGGAAAACAAGGGTAGCACAACAGAGCACAACAACAGAAACTACTGATTACTGTTGAGAAGATTGGCCACAGGACAGAACATACCCAAATAATTTCATCCTGAAATGTTTTTACTGGCGATATTTATTATTATAACTACAGAATACAATACATGAAACAAAACAATATTTTTTATTTAACCTTTATTTTACCAGGAGAGTCCCATTGAGACAGAATCTCTTTTACAAGGGAGACCTGGCCATGAGGGCAGCTCAGTTAAAAGATTGGAGAGATAAAAGATAAATATAAGGAGAAACAGCGCATGAAAATAAAATACAATACAGCACAAAGCAGACACAACTATTAGGGGTCATGCAAAGATACATACACAAACAGAATGACAGAGATACATACATGTAACCAGCAATACATTAGAACATGTCACAAATATATGATTTAATGTGGGTGGGGGACAAGTTCCCATCTCTAAAACCTCCACTAATAGGAACCGTTATGACATCAGAGGAGAATGTAATTGTGATTGGGTGTTCAGTTCAGGAAGTCGTAAGGAAAGGCATGCTAGCTCCACCCACGTTGGGGCTCGCAAGATCTCACTCTGCTGTCACTGGACGAAAGGAGCAGGCAAGTCTGGAAGCCCCGCCCATTCCAGAACAGCCCCTGCTGATTGGACAAAGAATCAGAATCTGTAATTAGAGCCATTCTTTAGATCCTGGCCACTTGATGGGACTCAAAACTTTACTTTGACTTTCACAAAATCTTTACTTTTTAATCAACGTAATTCATTCTCACTAAAAATGACTTTTGCGGTACCACACATATTCAACATTATATTTCTTCTTTTAATCAAATCGAGTTCAAAATGAGCAGGAAATAATAAGGTAAGTTTTCCAACTTATTTTTTTTTTTAAGTTTCTTCAAAGCGCTTTTCGAGCAGTTTTATTAAGCAGTTTGACTTTAACTTGTTGAACTGACAAAACTTGATTTCTGCAGTTAATAAGTTTTTTTTTTTTAAGGTTAATTTCACATGCAGCTGGGGGGGGGGATTTTTTATGCTAATTTCACTTGTGAGGCATGTTGGGAAAAAGTGTTTTTTTGGCAGGTCATGGATAGGACGTCCTCAGAATACTCATTACCGCCAAAGTGCTCTTGGTCAATCTATTTTAGGAGAACACTACAGAATCACATATCAAAGAATGCTTGATATCCTTATACAGTTGGACGCATTTTAACGAAGCAATCGAGACTCAAGCAGGTTAGCTGAAATGTCTTGGGGAAAAAAAAAACAGATCTTGAATTAACAAAGGAACAGAAGTTTTGGTTAAGAAGTGGAGTCACAATCAGCGTAATCAGTTCAGGAACGCGTGCGACCATTTCAGTTTACTTTATAGTTCTTCGGCGAGTCAATGTTCAGGCAACAGGAGAGAAATTCCCTGGACCACAAGGCCTTACCTGGATTAGACTGAGGTCTGCTAAACGAACGGGGCTGCCAGGTGGCTCGACCCTCTGATTCTGTGACTTTTAGCGCCACATGCCACTTCCCTGCAGGTAGAATTAGAACTGTAATCCTGTTCAGAATCCTGTCTGTACTGGTGCCCCCTAGTGGTGGAGCAAAGACTCTTCAGCCACCTTCAGACTCAAACTGAAGACTCACCCCTTCAGAGAGCTGTTCGGTAACCCTGTCCTCAAACTCTCAGTTCATGTGTGTTCCTGATCCTTTTTTTAGCACAGTTCATTTGCACTGGTGTTGTAGTCATGCTGCAACTTCACTCACTGTAAGTCAGTTCTGCCACTACTGCAAACATTAATCAGGTGAACGGACTTCACACACAGCTCTTACACCTTCAGCTTTCCTGTGTGTGTGTGTGCGTGTGTGTGTGTGTGCGTGAGTGTGTGTGTGTGCGTGTGAGTGTGCGTGGGTGTGTGTGTGCGTGTGCGTGTGTGTGTGTGCCCATCATGCTATCAGGACACACACGGGTATGTATTTGTCACCACAGGGGGGCGTGGCCACACGCAGGGAAACAGGGAGCAGCTGACAGCTGCAATCGGGCCCTCTCATTGGCTGATCGCGGGGAGCACCGCCCCCTCACACGGCAGAGGAATTAAAGTCATTACACGCAGGAAACCGAAAGCAGACAAATTACAGATTACAGACTCAGCGGGGTGAGAGAGAGACGGGGGGAGAGGGGGGGGGGGGGAGAGCGGGGAGAGAGAGAGAGAGAGAGGGGGGGGGAAGAGAGAGTGGGAGAGAGAGAGAGGGGGAGAGAGAGAGAGACATGAAAGAGAGAGGGGGAGAGCGAGAGACTTGGAGAGAGGAGCGGGAAGTGAGAGAGAGGGAGAGCAACAGAGAGAGGGATGGAGACGGAGAGGGAGGGACTGGGGAAAAGAATTAAATGAGAAAAAGTCAGAGTTCCCTTCTGAAATGTCCAGTCTATTGTGCAGCCTTCCACATCAGACCTTTCTCTTCCTGCACACTGTCCCTCAATAATAATTTAAATGTTCATAAAGAGCGTCTGTCAGTCACACGACGAAGAAGCCCTTTAAATTAAACTCACAGGTTTTAATCACCTGTGGATGCAGCACCACTGCGTCTTACGCCCCATTACCCAGAAATCACCCTGCTTTCGTACACCGCCATCTTAGCCATCCTGACATTATGGCTCTTCTGGCATCTTGGCTTGTGCCAGACTGAAATAAGTTATTTCCGCCTTGACCTTTCCATTTTCTTTAGAGGAGGGGGGGGGGCGGAGGTTGAGAGATGGAGAGAGGAGGGGGGGCAGGAGATTGGAGTTCTTTATTAGAAACTGCCAGTCAATACACTTTTCCTCTTTCGGGCGTATCATTCTTTCCTCCTTCTGTGCTTCCTCGCTTCTCTGTTGATATTACCTGAGCGCTGATCACCTGGGTTATTTACATTTCTCCTCAACCAATCAGGATGAAGACCACGGCCCCGCCCTCCTGTCCGTGGCCCTGCCCTCCTCCCCCTAGGCCCCGCCCACGGCACCTCTCCTCACTCCATCCCATCCACCGCGTTAATTAAGACGTTAGCTCGTTAGCAGCTGGCTGTGTGATGTCACCCAATGAGCCCACAGTGCCACTATCTCCCCTGTCACCTGTAATCTGCACATGATTGGCCACAGCATCGCCCAATCAGGAGAAGGTGGGGGGGGGGGGGGATTCGCATCTCACCGCTCACCAGCGCCCCCCACAGGTCGACCACCCCTCTGCACCCCCCCGTGCCACCCGCTTGTACCCCTACGGTGCTAGTACGGTGTGCCAGAGTGCGTTGATGTAATATTCAACATCTGGGAGGAAAATTAAATATAATTTATGTTTGAAACATGAGTGCGAAATGAAGTGGGAGGGTCCTCTCGTGAGTGAGAGACTTTGAGGAGAGCCGGGGTCTGCAGGGGGCGAGCGAACGCTGGAATGAGAACGTTTAATCAGAATCTCTTTCCGTCCCACGCTGCCAGTCTCAGCTGAGGGGTCTGCCGAGCAGGAAAGGCCCCTCCTCCAGCAGTGCTTCAGCCAGACTGCCCGGACTGTCCCCCCCCCCCCACACACGCCCGCCTTCACACGCCCCCACCCCCCACACATACACCCCCCCACACACACACCCCCTTCACAAGCCCCCACCCCCCCCACACACACACTCCCCCTTCACAAGCCCCCACCCCCCCCACACACACACTCCCCCTTCACATGCCCCCACCCCACACCCCCCCCACCCCCCACACACACCCCCCCCCCCCCCCCCCGCCACACACCACCCCCCTTCACACGCCCCCACCCCCCACACATACACCCCCCCCACACACACCCCCCCCACACACCCCCTTCACAAGCCCCCCACCCCCCCCACACATACACCCCCCTTTCACACGCCCCCACCCCACACACCCCCCCCCCCCACACACACACCCCCCCGTCACACCCTGACTCCGCCCACACTGTCCTGAGCCCGCCCACCTGTCAGCACAGCCGTCAGTAATGAGTGTAGATGGAGCCTAAGGTTACAGCCTGATCTTGGCCACACACTGCCACGCTGGGCTGCACAGACCCCTGGTGGCGGGTGTTGGAACTGCAGACCTGGCCCAAAGAGAATGCGAGGAGCCAAGAGCGCAACAGGAAACAGGAAAGGGGGGAAGGGTTTGGCTGTTGCTCCCCTGGTCCCAGCAGCCTTGCTGCATGAGGGAGCCTTAATTGTTTTTGCATCGTACAGCTGTGATTTCACATCAGACTCGGCCAGTAAGTCCCATGCAGGCCTACATCCAACACGTCTCATTTCCCTGCATGCCGTTGACAACTAATCACAAATGTACACCCTTAAACAAAAAAACAAAAAATTGAAATGATATTTTAATCGCTTCCTGCTGTTCCTCCAGAGAGTGAAGCACATTTCCATTTGCCTTCAGGATTTGCCCTACGGTTACGCAATTAAACACACTGGGAGGAGAGAGCCAATCACCGCGTGGCTCCTGTTGTCTCCCACTGTGACATCATCGGCCCTGTGCATTCTGTCTCCGCCCACGCAGGGACAGCAGTGCGGGCACAGATCGTTCAGCCTAACCAGATAGCCGGCTGCTCACATTCTCTTTGCTTAACTACAGGAGGCGCTGGGGCAGTTTCTCTGGCTGCTGCGTTCTCCAGTAGTGACCTTAAAAATAAGATGTGGGGTGTACTGGTGGTGAAATCCCTCAGAACACCACAGAGCAAGAGTGCTGGCCCCGCCCTCTCTCTTCCTCTGTCTTTCCCTCTCCACCCCCTGTCTCCCCCCCTTTCTTTCTACCTCTTTCTCCCTCTTGCCCCCTCTCTCCTTCCCTCAAATTCTCTTTCGCCCCCCCTCCACCCTTCTCTCGCTCTTGCCCCCTCTCTCCTTCTCTCAAATTCTCTTTTGCCCCCCCTTCACCCCCTCTCTCTTTCTCCCTCTCTCTCTCTCTTGCCCCCTCTCCCCTTCTCAAATTCAAATTCAAATTCAAATGCTTTATTGGCATGACATATTTAAAAATACATATTGCCAAAGCGCAGTGACAACAACAATCAACTACAGTAAGAATATATACTCAAAAAGAAAAAAGAAGAACAATAACAGCACAAATGATAGGAACATAATACTTATTATCTATTAAGTTAACTGGATTAAATTAATTGAAAAAAAAAAAGTATTTTCTCATCAAGAGTACCGTATATATACTCGTACATATGCATATACACAGACATATATATACATGTACACATACACACGCATACATACATATATATATATACACACATATACACATATACATATATATATATACACATATATGTACATACTTACATACACACACACACACACATACATACATACATATATACATACACACATATACATATACATTTACATACAAACACATATGCATATATACACACACATAAATATGTTTGTTGGATGCTCACCCACTGTCCCTCAGGCTGTGACAGGCAAAAACGTATCTAGCTGCGAGTGAGGCTGTCGGTCCTTCGCCTAATAGAACTCGCAGCTTTTGGTCATTTGTTAGGGAGGGAAATTTGTTTAGGAATGTTGAATTTTGGATCTTATTAAAATATGTTTCCCTTATTTGTGAATATTTTTCACAATATAACAGGAAGTGCATCTCTGTCTCTACCTCTCCTGTCTTGCAGTGACCACATATACGTGACCCCTTCACCCCCTCTCTCTTTCTCCCTCTCTCTCTCTCTTGCCCCCTCTCCCCTTCTCTCACACTCTCTTTCGCCCCTGCCCCTCTCTCCCCCCTCTCCCTCTCTCTGTCTGTACGCCCCCCCCTCCCCCTGCCAGGTGAACAGGCCACAGACAGGTAAACTCCCAGCAGCCCCTGTGTTTATGTCTCACTGCAGGTGCCAAAAGGCAGATGTGCAGCTCTGCCAAGTCAGATAGCCCTTTATCACCGGTCTGGGAGTGGCACCAGGCAATGTCAAAAACTGGCCTCAGTTTTTAAAAGACACAAAAGCTGTAGATAAAGCTGTACGTGTGGGTAAATGTGAATGTGCATGAGTGTGTGTTTAAGCGTGTGTTTATGTGTGTGTGTGTGTGTGTGTGTGTTAAGCACTCATGCTGATTTGCAATGAATCATTTGCACTTCATTTCCCTCTGCTTATAATGCAGCAGGGCCCCTCTGAACTCCCTGCTGATGAACAGTGAAAAGCGCTAATGGAAGCACGAGGTGTCAAATACTTTAAACGTGTGCCCCCTGACCCCCGCCCCCCCTCAGGGCAGACTCTCCCCACACGCGCTGTTCTTTTCCACAATGTCGCCCGGATCAGAGCGTCACCGCTACTCGCGGACTCTTCCGGGTTTGACTCATATGCCCGGCCTACGCCTGGTCACGGTTAAATTTGCAACGCGGCGCTCCAGTCGTCTCAGCGCCGCGGACTGGCATTAGGTTTTTTTTTCTTTTTTTTCGTGCCATTAAACCGGTATTTTCAGTCCGAAATCACGCACAATAATTGCCAGTGTGCCTCGGCGATAAACAGCTGCGTTTTGACAAATGAACGCGACCTTCAAAAAGAGGGAAAGGGAGTGACCGCGCGGATAATACGGCACCAGGCAGAAACCGCGGGAATAATTATAGGGATGGAGAAGATCACAGGTGTTGATTCGCAATCCACCGTAAACCGGTCTTTAGCACGCCGCGCGGGAGAATATTTCTCCGACAGAACGAATAAAGCGCGGAAAATGTCTGCCTTCTGCGCGTGGCGGCATTCTCGGCAACTAAATGCCTTTCTTTATTCCGTCTGCCAGCAACAACTTTCGAGTCTCCGGAGTGTTTGATTATTTTAATTGCGAGCGCTTCGTGCGCCGCCAGCCGGTGATTGTTGCCGCAGTTTCCGAACGCATGCGCCCGAAGACATTCCGAAGCAGGTACTGGATGTCTTCCCCGTTTGTTTGTTTTTTTTACACCACGTGTCCCACAAGTGCACATCAGCGCAATTTGCCTGCCTGTGACTGAATCGCGTTTAAATATGTTAAGGTCCAGTTTCACCAAAGAGCTTACCTAGTCAATGTCAAGTCCCGTGATCTTTTCTTTTTTTTTTCATCTCATCTGGCAGTGCGTTGGCCTTTGATTTTATTTATAACACTGATCTCAAAGCCTCTTGTGACGTTCTTTATCCATGTTCTGCTCACGCTCCTTTATGACCAGCAAGCCGGTGATCCGCACTAGACCTCTCGACACATTTGCTCAGCGCTATATATGCCATAATTAACCGTTAAAACCTTTTCCGATTTCCAAGCAGGAATCTTACTGTTGTGGACGTGCACAGTGAGGTGTCCAGTGTTAATTAAACTCTAAGTACATATGAGACCATAAACACTGAACATTTCACTCTGTGGTCCTGACAGCACAGGGAAGTCCACACGTATCAGTCCAGTTTGCTATAAGTCCCTGTTAGTAATAAACAGCTGCAACAAACTGTTGTGGAAACGGTTTAAAATCAAAGGACACAGAATGTTTGAAAACGATATTGCATCATTAAAGGGACCATTATGACATCATAATGTGCTGTTATTTCCAACAAACCTTTTGCTGCAGCTCCGTGTTAAAAGTAATTACACTATGTACCTTTTTTAATTTAGGTGTAAACATGTCTGTATGCCTACTTAATAATGAAACATTTTAATCCACGCCGTCATCTCAACATTTCTGAAATAAATAAAAAAATGTAGAATAGTTTATTTTTACTACCCTCTAACATTTGAAATTTTCTTTCTGCATTCCACCGTAGCCCCCACCCCAATGGTGATGTCAGAGTACGTCTTTGAAGGTACTTCAGTGTCATATAAATGTCAATCAAGATGTCCAGCAGGAAAATTGTTGCCGCCCACAAACTGGTCCCTTCACTTGTAGATACTACTGAACACTGCCGGGACCTGATTGGCTAAACGCACTGCAGTCCTTGGTTTCAGCGTTTTCAAACAACAATGGCGGCCTGTTCGTAAACTTTCTCATATTCCATAGGAGAGGAGAGACATAGGTCATGTAACTGCTGAATCTTGGTTCATATTTGAACGTCTAGTTTGACAGTTTGATACGAGTTTCACGAGTCAGGTACAGCTGCGCTGTACGAATTCATTTGCATATAGAATACTTTATGCAAATGAGGTGGACGCACCTACTCCACCCACCCCAGGACGCATTTGTCAAAACAGAAGAAGGCGGAGCCAGCCCGAAACCGGTGAGCGCATTTACGCTTTGAACAGCTGCAATAAACCTTTGTGGAAAGAGTATGCAAATGTCTGAAAAATATATTGCATCATAAAAGGGACAATTATGACATCATAATGCGCGGTTCTAATTTCCAACAAACCTTCCTCTGTAGGTGTCTGCGCAGGTCCCAAATGGTGTAAGTGGCTGTTTTTTTAACTTCCTTGGAATGGCCCGTTCTGTTTTATCATTCTTATGGTCTTACGTAATCACGATTATTTGCCTTTGGACTCAAAGAGGTCAGAAGTCAGCTCCAGTTCAGTATAATACTACATCAGCAACACCCAAAAAATAAAAAAAGATTGAAATTGCGTTGATGTTCTTTAGTTTCGAACTGTCCGTGCTACAGAGAAGGGGCTGTTAGGAGCCAATGTTCCTGTAGCACACCAACTTCTTTTGTTGGAGTTTGGCGCCCTCAGGTGGCGAGTTGAAGAACAGTTCAGGATCAGACTAGAGGATTCTGCTACAGGTGCAAAACACCAAAGGGTTTTCGGTCTTGATAACGTAGCGGCGGTAGGTAGTGAAGGCGAGGGTCCAACCTGACCACGGGTAGCAAAGAAAGGCAAACACGTTCAGCATGAACGGTGAGTCTTGTACACGGTCACTGTGTAATTAACACAGAAGGGAAACAGTCCATATCTTACCGCAAAGGGAGAGCATGCAGTTCCATTTGTCACCACCAGGCACTGCCATTCTTCAGTGACCGGGCTTCACCTCTGTGTGCCAAGACCGAGTCATAGAGAATCAGTGGCATTCTCTAGGGGGATAAGAATTCTCCCGGTTGCCAGGGGATACACTGAGCCATGGGGGGGGTGTTGTGTCACACTAACACGCAACCAACAGTCTGTCATATGAAACTGAACGCTACGGTACGCTGCTGGGTGTCGTCAGTTTGCTTCACCCAGCAGCGTCGTTTATTTTACAACCGCAGGACGCAATAAGGGCGAACGCCAATGGATGGTGGGGTGCTGGGTTGGGCCCCAGGGCAGTGGATGGCTGGGTGCTGGGTTGGGCCCCAGGGCAGTGGATGGTGGGGTGCTGGGTTGGGCCCCTGGGCAGTGGATGGCTGGGTGCTGGGTTGGGCCCCAGGGCAGTGGATGGCTGGGTGCTGGGTTGGGCCCCAGGGCAGGGGATGGTGGGGTGCTGGGTTGGGCCCCAGGGCAGGGGATGGTGGGGTGCTGGGTTGGGCCCCAGGGCAGTGGATGGTGGGGTGCTGGGTTGGGCCCCAGGGCAGGGGATGGCTGGGTGCTGGGTTGGGCCCCAGGGCAGGGGATGACTGGGTGCTGGGTTGGGCCCCAGGGCAGTGGATGGCTGGGTGCTGGGTTGGGCCCCTGGGCAGTGGATGGTGGGGTGCTGGGTTGGGCCCCAGGGCAGTGGATGGTTGGGTGCTGGGTTGGGCCCCAGGGCAGTGGATGGCTGGGTGCTGGGTTGGGCCCCAGGGCAGTGGATGGTGGGGTGCTGGGTTGGGCCCCTGGGCAGTGGATGGTGGGGTGCTGGGTTGGGCCCCTGGGCAGTGGATGGTGGGGTGCTGGGTTGGGCCCCTGGGCAGTGGATGGTGGGGTGCTGGGTTTCCCATAGTTTTCAGGATGTTATCCCAGGAGTGTTTTTGGTTTTGACTAACACTTCGTGTTAGTGAAGTAGTGGGAGAAATTCTTTGATTTTAAATAATGAGCTATTGAAGTGCCATCTGGGGGGAGGATGGGGTTGGTGTTCTGTCAGGAAAGTAATACTGATGGGGGCATGGTCAGAGATAATGCTTTGGATGAATAAAATACATTGTTTAAATGTGAGTAGTCCTGTTTCAGTATTCTTTATTTTACTCCTGTAATGAGCAGAATCCTGTTAATCGCATAACCTCTCACCAGTCCCCAGTAAATTTTTAAAAATATTTTCAGGTTTTAAAATTTGTATTATGAAGTTTCTATGAACAACATTTACATAACTTTTGTTTTTACAAGGAGAGCAGCCCATCTAGCAGTCTGAGGGACAAATCTGTGTTTGCTGGACTGCATAGTGCAACTATACTGGCACGAATAGAGCCAACTGTAAAGTTTGATTGAGGAGGAATAATATTCTGGGGCTGTTTTTCATGGTTTGGGCTAGGCCCCTTAGTTCTAGTGAAGGGAAATCTTAATGCTACAGCATACAATGACATTGTACAGAATTGTGTGCTTCAACTTTGTGGCAACAGTCAGGGGAATGCCCTTTCCTGTTTCAGCATGACAGTGCCCCCAGGCACACAGTGAGGTCCATATACAAAAGGTTGCGAGTTTGGTGGGGAAGAACTAGACTCAACCCCATCAAACACCTTTGAGATGAATTGGAATGCCGACTCCAAGCCAGGCCTACTGTCCAACATCAGTGCCCAACCTCACTAATGCTCTTCTGGCTGATGGGAAGAAATCCCCGCAACCATGTTCCATAATCTACTGGAAAGCCTTCCCCGAAGAGTGGAGGCTGTTACAGCAGCAAAGGGGGGTCTTACTCCATATTAACGCCCATGGTGTTGGAATGAGATGTTCACCAAGCACATATAGGTGTATATAACATCACCCAATAAATGGTGAAAATTTGCTCTCCTTTACCAGGCATACTAGAGGAAACAGATGAGACAATAGCTGATATTACTGTATTATACTCATGAAACACACAACACGTTTTCATTTCACTTTAATAAAGATTATCATCATCAATAATCAAAGTTTAATCTGTACAAATTTTTTGTGAATACTCACAGTTTTAAAGTAAATTTTAAAGGAAAGGGATAGTGGAAATCACACCAGAGAAATACCATGTTTGACGAAAGTCTTCAGTATTAACGTAATAATCTCGAAGATTTTCATTAAATGTCTGTTAAGTCACTATCTATCGCCGAATTAGGTAACACAATGGTGATTGAGCGTATTATTATATTAATTTATATTATTGTTAATATTATAATTTATGATTAAAGAACTGGGTGTCTGTGGCGACATTCCCGGGAAAAAATCACAAGCGGCGCATAGTTAGTGACGCGTTTTCCATCACCCATCAGTGGTTGGTCTGCCAGAGAGGGTAGGCGGAGCTAACGCAACAGGCTCGCTCTTCAACTCACTTGTGTGTGAGCAGCGTACTGTTTTTTTCGATGTCTGCTAGTGTTACAATAACGGGGGGGGGGTTATGGAACCCTAAAAAGTTTTTGTGTAACACGAGAGGTCATATCATTTGTTGATGTAGATTTCGTATTACATTTGATGACAATATAACGTTACTAAATTGCATAGCTATTTGCACAGCTAACGCTAGCTACCGGACCATGTCAGGAAAGGCAACATTAGTTTAGACAACGTTGCGCACAGTATCCATCTCTCATATCAGGTAACGTTGCGTTAGCTAGCTAATGTAATTAACACAATCTAATGTCAGCTAACAATTAGAAAAAACGCTAGCTAACGCTACCGACCGGTACCGACCTCGCAAAACGTCTCTCGAATGCAATGCTACCTTGTTGCAACGTTGCAGTGTAGCTAACTAAAGGTCAGTTCAGATCAATGATTCGCAACGAGACTGGATGCAACTTGCAAAATTCCAAGACGTCTGATTGCAAACATTCTAAAACTGCACTTGGCAATTTGACAAGGTGGGTCTTTTGAGACCCCAGGGCAGGCAACGGCTCTGCTACCAACCAGTTCACACCGCTGCAATTTTCTCTGCAACATTCTAAAACCGTTTCGTCTCGTTGCAAATCATTGATCTGAACTGGCCTTATCGTTACCGTTATTTACATTGTCCATCAATATATTATAATGATCGGAATAAAGCCGGGGTATAGGTGGAGCAGAGACGGGTCTGATTTATGTGTAAAGATGTCAACCCGGAGAAAACTAAATAAAAGAATATGGCAGTATGGATTAGCGTTACGCTTCCTCATATTTTCCTTCAGCCTTGATGCCCTTTTTTTATGAAATCTCCTTTGTTTTTGTTTTATTCTTCTTGTTCTGATTGCTAATTTAACACCCAGCTCAGCTTCATTCTCGAACAGTTTAGCTAGTAAAACCAGAAACACCAGGGGTAACATTTTGCAAGGCAGTTGTTTCAAAAATATCACACAACAATCATTTACGAAAAATACTGTTTATTGTGCACGAGATACATAATTGCACGAGCCACAGCGACACCCGCAAATTGTTCTCTGCAGTGTGAAGATGTTCATACCGGGCAAAAGGTGGATAAAGAACGTCTGTGGAAATTGATCATCACTAATTCTACCCAAGGTCTGCTACAGCATTTTAACCCGGCTCGGCAGTGTAAAGACAGCTTAAGTTAACTTAATGTTAGACAACGAATGAGTATGTACATAACGTACCTTTTATAACAACCATTTTTTATTCAGTAAATAGTGCTATAATTGGCACTGCCAATTGACTGACGTCACACAGGCGACACTGGTTGGATCCGGTTGTATCTATGGGAAGTAAGGTCCAAAAACACACTTGCAATTACCGCTTCTCGCCATTGGTCCCCCCAAAGAGAACAAAACGGAAAACTTCGAGATTGTAACTTTAAATGCAACAAGAAATGTGTCAAAATTCATGAGAAAAAAAAAGCATAATATAATGAGCATATTCAGAAGCGTGTCATGAATCTCATATTGGAACATTTTAAAGAACGAAAGTAACAATAATAAGCTTTATGTTTGAAACATTTAAATGGTAAAAAAATGCTGATCAAAAAATGTTTGCATGGAAAGGTCACGGTCAGAGTTTTGGATTAAGAGCTGTTTCATGCCACCTAAAATTTGGAGAAAGAGAGAGAGAAATAAACTGATTATGTTTTTTTAAACAATAATTCAGTAAATAACTTAATGAAATTTTTTTTTATAAAGGTAAAGATATTTTAGAACAGCCCAGTGCTGGAGACTCACCAGACCAAACCCATCACACTTCGGCTTAATGCTCTGACTGCTGTTCGCCCTCTGCCGGTGGTAAAGAGAATAGCAGGTCACAGGAGTGCATTTCTCATCATTTACTTGCTTAGCAGACACTCTTACTGTGAACAAACTACACTGCTTACTTAACATCCATTTATACAGCTAGAAACGTAGAGATGCAAATAAAGTACATTCCTCAAGAGTACAATAGCAATGTCCTACTTAGGATTTGAACTTGCAACATCTATGGTGCAAAGCCACCCCATTAACGGTACTGATGCTCATACACATGAAACAGTGGAAATGGGAGTTTTTCTAATACTCAGTCATATGTTTCAAACCGCTGGAAAGAGGCACCCAACTGAGCAGAGGAGGCGCTCTTGTGCAATTAGGCAAGGGAGATCATGCTGAAAGAATCCCCTCCCTCCGAATATGTATGGCTGAACTGACCGCCAGCCAAAGCAGATCTCGAGAGAGCGGTTGGACCACTGCATAATTTAAATGGCTTCTTACCATTGGCCACCAAGGGCTCGGTCACTTCTTTGGGTTCATCAAAGGAAATGGACCCCTTCCCTAGAAGAACAGGAAAGGTGCTTAATCAGACTCATTTCCTGCACACACATTAAATCTGACAAAATCATTTCTTCATGCATTTTCATACTCAAAAGGCAGTGAACATTACCAGAATCCCATGATTCCACAGAGCGGGTTGATCCTTTTGTCTCCCGGTTTACTTCTGAAAAGCAGTGAAATACATTAAATGGCAGTGTTCAATAGCTTATTCTAAATCCTTCAATACCTTCCCAAAAATGTTTTTGTGCATATGTAAATTCTGTCAGTGGACACATTTAACAAAACTGAGTATCGTAGATTCACAAGCTAGGCCATTTCCTGTGAGAAACACAAAAGCGGCAATCCTGCTTAGGGCTAAACCACATCGTCTAAATATCCCTTGACAATCACTTAATATTTCTGTAACTTCCACACAGAGGAGGGGTTCCAACTAGTGCTTAACATCTGCAGTACAGTAGAAATGACTCACCATTCAGAGGATGGTTCACTCCATTCACAGGAGCTTGGACAGATAAAAAGACAGTGGTATAACTCAGGAAGGTTCCAGATACTCTGCTATTCTTTGTTGCCTCTTAACCATTTTTTTAAAATCATGTAGAATTTGCTCTCAGGGCTGTCTTAGACATCTTGTGGACACAGAACTGATCGAAAATGATCGCCAACATGTCTGGTAGTTAAAGGTATTCACCTTGTAACTCTTATCTTTCAAAAATGTTACTGAAAATATGATTAAATATAAAAGAATATGAGAATATAAAAATAGCGACAGATATTTAAAATATGAGTGTGTGCCACCCCATTAACGGTACTGATGCTCATACAGATGAAACAGTGGAAATGGGAGTTTTTCTAATACTCAGTCATATGTTTCAAACGGCTGGAAGGAGGCACCCAACTGAGCAGAGGAGGCGCTCTTGTGCAATTAGGCAAGGGAGATCATGCTGAAAGAATCCCCTCCCTCCGAATACGTATGGCTGAGCTGACCGCCAGCCAAAGCAGATCTTGAGAGAGCGGCTGGACCACTGCATAATTTAAATGGCTTCTTACCATCGACCAACAAGTGCACTTCTTCGGGTCCATCACAGGTAGGGGACCCCCTCCCTAGAAGAACAGGAAAGGTGCTTAATCAGACTCATATCCTGCACACACATTAAATCTGATAAAATCATTTCTTCATGCATTTTCATACTCAAAAGGCAGTGAACATTACCAGAACCCCCTGATTCCACAGAGCCGTTTGATCCATTTGCCCCCGTTCTTACTCCTGAAAAGCAGTGAAATACATTAAATGGCAGTGTTCAATAGCTTATTCTAAATCCTTCAATACCTTCCCAAAAATGTTTTTGTGCATATGTAAATTCTGTCAGTGGACACATTTAACAAAACTGAGTATCGTAGATTCACAAGCTAGGCCATTTCCTGTGAGAAACACAAAAGGGGCAATCCTGTTTAGGGCTAAACCACATCGTCTAAATATCCCTTGATAATCACTTAATATTTCTGTAACTTCCACACAGAGGAGGGGTTCCAACTAGTGCTTAACATCTACAGTACAGTAGAAATGACTCAACATTCACTGCCAATGGGCACAGAGGTTGGTTCAGTCCATTCACATGAGCTTGGGCAGCTAAAAAGACAGTGGCATAACTCAGGAAGGTTCCAGATACTCTGCTATTCTTTGTTGCCTCTTAACCATTTTTTAAAAATCATGCAGAATTTGCTCTCAGGGCTGTCTTAGACATCTTGTGGACACAGAACTGATCAAAAATGATCGCCAACATGTCTGGTAGTTAAAGGTATTCACCTTGTAACTCTTATCTTTCAAAAATGTTACTGAAAATATGATTAAATATAAAAGAATATGAGAATATAAAAATAGTGATGGATATTAAAAATATGAGTGTGTGCACTCCCACCGTTATTTCTCCTGCGCAGAATGTACAGGACCACAGGCACCGTCACCAAGACGATGAGCAAAACAACAACGCCACCAACAATGGCGCCTGTGTTGTCACCGTCGCAGTTACGGCATGTTCCATCTGCAACACACAAACAGGCAGCGTCGGTTGTAGAGCTGCAAATAGACAGCGTGGAGAAAACTTCCATTCAAACTGATCATTACTCTCGACCTACTTTCATTCATTTACCCTGATGAACTACTCAGCGATTAATTTACTAAGTATTCAACACCATCAGATATAGCCAGTTCTCCTCAATTACACCATTCAGGAGAATTTTTTTTAAAAATATTTTTTTTACAGGGGTTTTTAATCCTTGTTAAGGAAAATGAATGAAAACAGGTCCAGACCAATGACCAGTGAGTTTAAAGGGAAGTTTTCCTCCCTGACTACTTTCGCTCCACAACCGTCACTGGAAACAGGAGTTAATAAGCATCAACCACACAAGCCCTGCGGGTTGGTTCACATCTTCAGACACTTTTCATGTGTATGGATGCACTCCATGGGCTGGTACTGTGCCAACAGAGATACAAAAGTAGAGGAAGGCAAAAGGGCTTGGGTTGACTCCCCTGCCAATTAGTTTTAGATTTTAGCTGAAATACTGGGACATGGATCCATTCAGCTTCAAAATCATACTGATCCATGAAGAAGGTGCATTGATAGCGGTCACAGGAAGCAGCCTGCAAAAATGGGATAATTGACATTGATAGGCCAAGATTACCCCAGGATTCTTCGATCGGAATCGGCAGGGTTTGGTGCTGGATTCTGCAACTGTAATTTGAGGTGTCTGATGCCTCGATCTCCAGCCACTTCCTCAGCTGGTACGTCTCCTTACGCTCTCCACTGGGTCTCACCCCCGAAGAGGCGACCCTGTCCAATTCGGCCAATGGCGCACCGTCCTCCAGGATGTTTACCGACACATCTATGGGGTAGAATCCGGTGGCCAAACACACCAGGGTGCGGTAGTCAGGGCTGGTGGACTTCTCTGAAAAAATACGTACCTCAGGAACAGCTGTGAAAGAGGAGGAGGAGGAAGAACAGAGTGAGCTCATAACAGAAGCTGATGAAATGGTATGATCCACATTTCATGACCCTGGACCTCATTATATCGTGTCTGGCTGTTCAATTCAATGCTATGTTGTGTAGTGCTTTTTGCAAAAGCCTGTCACAAAGACGCTTTACAGAGAGCAGAAGGAAAATGGGGCAGGAACCAGGCCTGGACTTCCAAAAAGCAAGCAAGCAAGGTTAAAACTTCCTAGTGAGGAGAAAAAACCTGCTGCATGGATCACCCTGTCAAGGCACTGCTCTAGTGTGTGAATGGGCACCATGGCTTAGGGTAAATTCTGACTATGCCAGTGCCAACTTTGGCTGGTAGCCCTGCTGGCTGACACATTATTGCCAATGGCATTGCCAAAGATTCGGGTGAAGCCACACATCTTCCAACGACAAGCAAATTTCTCTGACTACTGACGCTGCCTCCATTTACTTTCTGTGAGAGGCGATTCTGCGCACCTGCAAGGCACACTGGGATAGCTGGTGACGCGAGGCAAGCCACCGGAAGTGACGGGGAACACGGCGCGATAACCAATCAGATTAAAGATCCGACGTGTAAACTGTCACCCCAATTCAAATTTTATTATGACCAATTGTGGGAGGATGTGTGGCTCCACCCTTAGGGAGTATTCAGTCAGCCGAGATCCATGACTTAGTGCTCTCTAGCTCCCCCTGCTGCACGTTAAGCAACATTTCACTTTTCTCTACCTTTACAACTTGGCATCAACTTCTGTCTAGTGGGCCGTTGGCTAAGCATTACTTACAGAAAGTTTGGAGCTCTTGCTCTTGGTACTTCAGTAATTTCTCCAGCCAGTGCACACAGTCCGTCTCCAGGTATTCTTTGGTGTACTCCCTGAGGATACGCTCATCATCCCATTTCTTCTTGGTGGATTCAGCTGCGGGGAGAGAGGCCACCCACACCATGTTCTCACTGTCGAAGGACAGGAAGTCCTCGCCATCATATCTGTACTGGTCAAAACCCTTAAGAAATGTCACGTTGCCATCACTTGTCTTTTCCGCCTGGCAGCCATGCGTCCACTGTAGAGTATGGACATTTGGATCTGGAGAGGAATGAGGCTGTTAACCCATTGAAGAGTGTTTCTATTTTTTTTTTTCTTTTCAAAATTCTCAGTTCTAGAACTCCGCTGCTTTCAAATTACCAGCAGTGACTGTTACATCAGCATTAAAATGTTCAGTTAAAAAACATTCTAATCACATATTTGCAACATCCCACCGTAAAGGGCTAACACAGCCTTCAATGAACATTGTTTGAAAAATAACAGCACGGCATGAACACAGCAACCTGACAACGCTCTAGCCTCATTCAGCCGTGTTTTCATTCATTTACACCAGTGATGGAAGCAAGAGAATGGACTCCTCAAAACATAGCTAGTCTGTGCAGTCTAATATTTTGGCTGTACAGCCACAGTCGTTACTTAAATTCTGCGGAAGCATCACGATTTTAACTAAAGGGAGCCTCCGATATACATTATATTATAAAAGAAAAATGATAATGATAGTTAATACACCACTCAACTCACACTTTAGTTAGATTCTGCTGTATACGTGTTAATTGTAAAACTCTTCTTTTTCCCCCTTCTGTCTAATTTCTGACTCGGAATGCCCAATCACATTTACAGTCCTGCTCCTATCTACAGCCTCCTTGGTGAAAATCAGTAGAGCAGACACACCAGAACATGTGTTTTTGTCCTTAAATTCGACCAAATTAAAAGCTGTTTTTTTTCTTCATGTGGTTTGTTGAGTTTAGCAATTGCTAAAAGTAACTCACCAATCTGGGTTTGTGAACAAACAAGGACACACAGCGTCATTGATGCAAAACACCATTTGACTACTTGAGTACTAATAGCTCCCCCTAGTGGAGAATATTCAGCCTGCTAATACTGAGTGAGCGTGTGTGTTTGTGTGTGTGTGCATGCGTGTCTGTGAGTGCGTGTGAATGAGTGTGTGAGTGAGTTACAAACCAGGTCCACGAGGTGCTTCACATATAAAAAGTGCAATCCTTGTGTTCATTTGCAAATGAAAGTTAAGGAGGAATGTTGATTTTCTATGTATCACCTGGTTTGTTCTGCTGCATGTGTTCCATCAGGATTTTGATGCTGAAGTCGAACCACTGTTCCATTCTCCTGTGGGACTGTGTGCCTTTCTTTGAGTAGTCTGTCTCGTTATGTTCTTCCATCCATTTTTGCATCGGCATCTTGACCTTGTCTGTGCTGTTGCAGAAGTCAATCTGCCTATCATCCAGAACTCCCATAGCAGTGAACTGATAGACTCCTGGTTGACTGATGGGCTTCGAAAGGGCGGTGTAAATGTAACGAAGATCGTGAATCTCTGGTGAGGAGACTGCAAAGATAGTGACTGCCGTTAGCTGACGTGTCATTTCGATTTCCAAACCACTTTAGCGCAAACCACGCCCCGTAAAGAAAATAAAAAAGAAAATAGGTCGCAGTAAGTAATTTGCATCGTCACGTTTTGACATGTCATTGACTTTTAAAATCTGAACTACAAATTTCATGTGAAAACAAAACATGTGACTTGAAATAACATAGGTTACAGGTGTACTCTTAAAATATAGGGTACCCACGTGTGGTTTTTGAACATATGAGGTTTCTGAACATGTGATTTTCCATAAGGGTGTCCCTTAACATTGAGAGACCAGTTCAAGCAAATGCTAGGCTTTATCCTTTCTTATTTAACAAAAGAAACCTTTTTGGTCACCAGAATATTCCTGGAATATTTGCATAAACGTTCCTGTGATGTGTTTTTGCCTGGTTTCCTAAAGTCACAAAAACATTGTTTCCGAGCTCCGAGGATGAATGCTTGACAGGTCACAGTGTATTATTCAGATATATTCACTTTATTAAAAATAACTTGACTTGTGCATCATCGTCATCCATGCTGGCTTAAATTGGGATATTTGTTTAATGTTTAAAATGTTCCTTTTTAAAATTTTTTGGACATTCTTAAATGCAACACATGACTGCCATTTCACAACTAAACAAAAATCTTTTTGGTCGTTGGATTTCCAGTTTATTAAACACAGTGCTTCACATTAATGGCTGTTTTGTCTGCTTATGAAGTAAACATTGAATGGATGGTGATCTATCCTTCAGAAGAATTTATGTAACTATCTGATTCAGCTGTGAAAATGACCTTATCTAAATAGTATATTAGTCATCCTTCTGTCTTTTTATGCTAGAGGGAAACATAAAATAAATAACAGCACAACAAAGAAGAAATAAAGAACGAGCACAAAGAATACAGAAAAGGGTAAGCACAGAATTATTATGAAGAACAGGATGATAGAAAACACCCATTCCCCCAAAACTTTTTTTTTTAGTTTTCTGCCATCTATTTTTTTTCTTCCAAACTTTATTTAACAATCAAACAAACATGTACATGTTACGTCAGACATAAACAAGTACACAGTTCAGTACGAGATTCATACTTTCTTAGCGATAACTGTTCCAGAACGCTGCTGTGAAGTTAGTTTATCCACAAAGGTGAAAGCCCACTAAAGCCTATTTTGTCTTTACTGTGTTTCCCCAAATTAATTCGTACTTTATACATTTTCTAAGTTTGGGACTTGGGTATAGCCAACAAAAAATAACAGATATTTTTTAAGTCAATGCCTTGCTTTCATTTCAAGGCACTTTTATGTCAGCAAAAGAAACTGCAGAACTATAGATAAATGGCCGGTCAGGTTTTAAAGCTGAGCTGTCCAACAAATTACTCCACCACCAATACATTAATGAATGAATATGCAACAAAGGTGCGCGATTAAGAGGACATTTAGATTGAGGGATTAAAGCAAAAAAAATCTTCTGACTGAAATTTTTTTCAGGCCAAGTCATATTCTCCATCTACAATTTGTAAAACAAGTTACAGAGGAGGCCAAACATTAGGGCGTGTACACACACTGTCCGGCTTTTTTTCTTTTTTTCTTTTTAGAAAAGGCGGGTGCCGCGCTGCCTTTTTAGAGCAGCCGCTTCCTTTCCGCCGTGCGGTCGCTTCACATTGGTTTTCATGCAAAAAAGGCGGAGGCAGCTGTAGCCCTCGACGCCTGCTAAACATGTAAAATTATGAGACTTCAGCACCACCCACCCCACGCATAACCATTGCTGCGGTTCTCTAATGCAGCCATCAAGTTGTAAAAAGGCTTTAACCTACACTTTATTTAAATACTCGAGACCAATAGCGTTTTAAGGGAAGAAGATGCTTTTGAACAGCTTTTCTATTGCCAGTTTGCTTTTACGTAATTTCAATGCTGTTTTCAATCTATGAAATAAAACTGATACTTTTTGCAAGGCTTGACTCAGTTTTTAGTCATACAAATAATCAACCATCTACATATATAAAAACATATGCACTGAAGTTATCTTATTATAACACCAAATAAAACAACGTTGTTGTTTTAAGTGAGCCTCTTATCACTTAACAGAAAAAGACACAAAACAAAACTAACAGCACCCGCATTAAAGAACAATAAGTGCAATTCTTGTGCAAAAGTCTCTAGAATGCTTTTCACTTTTTCTGCTTTTTGGCAGTGAAACCATATGCCTGAAGCTTGGATACACCTGATACCCGTTACAAGGTTTTATCTGTGGGACTAATAGGCTATTTAACACTAGAACCGCGGCGAAGTTAATCGGCGGATTACCGCGGAAGTGACGCTTTTATTTTTAAATGAACAAAAAAATGCATGTGTATTTAATATTGAAAATCGGCACGGGGTTAATTTAAGGCAGGTCTTTAGAATCATAGGGATACTTGAACTTTGTGTTTTTGTTCGTACAATGTGTTCTCAGCTTATTTTGCATGACAGTGCCCCGAATAGAGCCTTGCTTCAGAAAAGATTAGCCTAATCACTGTCAGTAAATCCAAGCAGCAGTAGCCTAACCTCACAAAATGTAGCCTAAATACAACGACGTGACAAAACCCTTCAAAACCCCTAGGCTATGTCCCACTATAATGGCCACCCATTAAAGTCGGACTGAAATTGCTTGGCTTATATTTTGTACTACCCTTGGTGGTAAAATGGGCAGTGTCAGCTGTATTATCAAATCATTTACAATTTATAATTTTTTGTTTTGAATTATAAAAATTGGTGTTTTAAAAATCACTGCGCCACCTTCTGTGCTTTTTCCCCACATTTTTTTAAATTGCCGCTTCCTGACGTCAGGAAGCAGTCTCATTTGCATGCAGCCAATCACAGCGTGTATTTGCTTATGATTGACTTTGAGAGCTAGGCTGCATTTGCCACTGTCAAGTCTGATAAACATGGCACCTTGCAAGTGGCACTGTGGTGTTGAAGGATGCACAAATAGTGACTCACTACACGTGAATTTTTACACGGTAGAATTTTTATCAGGTTCATTAGTGTCAAACAATACAAGAGTCTGCAGTCTGCATTTTAAACCAGACGACTTTTTGAATTGGGCGCAAAAACAGTGGGTTTTGCAAAGAACTGAGACTGAACCCTGGAGCAGTTCCCACAATTCGATCAAGCACAGTACGGAGCAGTACGGAGGATAACCACAAAGTAAGTTTCTTATATTATTATATTTTGGATGTATAATTACTGAGTGTATGAATTACCTTCGCCTGGCTTACAAGGAAGATAGCTAACAGCTACATTCGCTAACGTTAGCTGGCAAAGCTGAAAAGCAATCTTAGCATCAACATAATTATCACACGAAATAAAGCAGCAATCCAGGAAAGCCGAATATTATTTAACTAGCTAGCTACGGAGATTTGTTGACTCTATGCAATATTTAGATTTACCTATCTACTGAAATGTAGCCTGTCACCCTATTATTTTATCTTGATGGCTGTCACAGTGAACATTTTCCCACCATCCGCACTTTTATTTTTTTTCCGCCATCGTAATTTGAGTTCGTCCGAGTTAATTGTACTAGCCTACTGGGAGGGAATGCTGACTTCAGCTGTCTACTTTTCTGTCATTTTAAAATGTATTTTTAAAGTATTTTAAAACCGGCGGTCACTGGAGCTATAGTCTCAGCCTCAGACGGTCCGTCTACTAGCTGTCACTCAAAACGCAAGGAGTACGCCCTCGACCCCGCCCACGCAGTACCCGATCCATAGTAACATGATAGTAACATTTTTGTGATACGTCCAAAAGTATAAATTTTTATCATTTAAAAAAAAAACATTTAAAAACAAATTTGCAGTGGTATAGAATATAAATAATGATACAGTATTTCAAATTCCAGTCCGACTATCTGCATGTTATTTTCTTTTAATAATAACGTGTTATTCTCTTTCCATTATTCTTGAATTATGCTATGCATTGTGTGTGCTATCAGTTGATTATATTGTATAATGAAGACGGATAGGACGTCCTCACAGGCCAAGCGCTAGGGATGAGGGGAAATTAGTGTGCGCATGCAGGTGAACACGGCGTTCGGGCTCATCTAATTGCAAACTGTCACGATTCTTAGCTGCTGAAATAAACTTTCCTTGTGGATTATTCTCGGTCGGAAGATGTGGTGGTTGCAAAAGGATTGCTTTCTTCTCGTTCGTCGGAGTGGTGAGATTACAGGTTGCTCCTTTTTGAACCGCGGCTTCTCGCTCCTTCGTCACAAACTTTGACTGTGATTGCAATCTTGATTAACTTTATTCGTATTTATTTCGAATATTTATTCGAACTATTTCTATTGCTTGCTGGACATTAAGACTCTCGTAATTTGGGGGTTTGGGGGTATTTTGTCACGTTCATAAATGTATATTTTGGTGTTAATCTAACACCGGCTTGTGTGTAGACTAAAGTTGAATGTGCGCGCGTCTGCCGAGACGTGATTAATTGATTAGTCTACTGCAATACACCGTCGGGCTATATTATCGTCTCCGATTGTTTCGTTATCATATATATTACTGTTATATTGTCAAAAAAGGAAGTGTTTGATTGATATATATATATACACATAATTACCGACCTCCAAGTAGACTGTATGCCTATACAAATCAGCTACCTATCACCTGGTAGCGCGATTCCTAAGTCCCGTAACACCCCCCTCCCCTCGCTTTCTTCCCCTTCGGATCTACACTGATCTCGTCATACATCTCTGGAATCCAACTGACGGAAATCCGTCGTAGCGACGAAGAACTTGAATCACTGTAGATTTCATTAATCTGATAATATTTATGTAAGACTGGTTTTACCATGTGTTATACGATAAAAATATATCATTACACGTTGTATATAAATCCTACTTCCGGATATAAGTTCGCAACAAAGGGTAGGCTATATTTTATGTCTTAAAGTAGTGCACAATAAGTACATTTCTTCTTTAGCATTCTGATAAATCATTTCGATAATGACGGAGAACATTTTTAAAGTAAAAGCTTAGTTTTAGGTCTAAAATAGAAAACACCGTTATGTTTCACTTTCGTTTTTTCTACTTACCGCTCTGAACACTGGCAAAAATACAGAACAGGAAAATCATCTTGGTACCAGTTTCTCAATCGATAAACCAAGAAAATAGTACAGTGTGCACTTGAGTGTTTCCGTAAAAATACGAAACATATTTTCCCGTCCGATCCGAAGACGCTAGACAACAAACGGAGTCACATATTCGCGTAATGGCTACCAGTTCTGCACTTCCGCATCAATAGAACTGAAGCGAGAGGGTATGCACGTTTGCACCTGCAAGGGGAAACATCCGGAGACCGTAAAAAATCAGGGTTAATTTCAGTGCGTGCAATGTGGCTTGTCCTACTATTGTATGACCATATAAGGATTTCACCATCCTCGCAGCCAGGCAGAGTGTTTCAGCGGCAGGTGCGCTGCTGTGTTAATTTGGAGCCAAAACAGAGTTAAGCAGTTCTGTGATTTTTACAATGTGATTGACAGTCCGGTGCGGATAAGCCCATCAACCTGAATGAACGATTGCAGAACGAACTTGAGGCTAGCTGACTGTCCGAAACAATCGGAGACGATAATATATCCCACGGCGTATTGAAGTAGGCTAATCAATTAATCACGTCTCGGCGGACGCGCGCACATTCAACTTTAGTCTACACACAAGCCGGCGTTAGATTAACACCAAAATATACGTTTATAAACGTGACAAAATACCCCAAAACCCCGCAAAATCAGGATTATAGTAGCTTTGTCACATGCGTGAAGCATGGCCCAGGTAGACATTTACGGAATGTAGCCTACACGACTGACAAGCCGTCAAACACGTTTGACAGATTGAATATTTGCCGGTTAGGGTTAGCTAGCTAGTCAAATGGCTTGGTAGCCGAAGTTGCGAACTGTTTTAGCATAGGCTACTGGACTACCAAATATAGAAAGCTGATTACGCTTTCTGCCAACTAATTATTTGGTTAAGTAGGCTAAAGGAAATAGTAAAAATGACTCGGCTACCGAAAAACTTCAGAGGAGGATTATTTTATGGTCGTCTAGTGCAGCTGTAAATAGCACACGCCATGATGAAATCACTACAAAATGGGATGCCTGCATTTTCCGACTTCGTACAGGTGGACCGTGGTCGGAGCCGCAATGTCAAGGCCAAGAGGCGCCACCTCCCACCCCAGTGACCATAGACTGTAGCCCCTACTGTAGCTTCGTCCTCTGCAGTAATCAGGAAGTGACGCAAACTGTACCTCATTGGTCCTCATTGGTTTTTCAAGTAGAAAAAACGAAAGTGAAACATAACGATGTTTTCCATTTTAGACCTAAAACTAAGCTTTTACTTTAAAAATGTTCTCCATCAGTATCGAAATGATTTATCAGAATGCTAAAGAAGAAATGTACTTATTGTGTACTACTTTAAGACATAAAATATAGCCTACCCTTTGTTGCGAACTTATATCCGGAAGTAGGATTTATATACAACGTGTAATGATATAATTTATATCGTATAACACATGGTAAAACCAGTCTTACATAAATATTATCAGATTAATGAAATCTACAGGGATTCAAGTTCGGATTTCCGTCAGTTGGATTCCAGAGATGTATGACGAGATCAGTGTAGATCCGAAGGGGAGAAAAAGCGAGGGGAGGGGGGTGTTACGGGACTTAGGAATCGCGCTACCAGGTGATAGGTAGCTGATTTGTATAGGCATAAAATCTATTTGGATGTCGGTAATTAGGCTATATATATATATATATATATATATATATATATATCGTACACTTCCTTTTTTGACAATATAACAGTAATATGTATTGTGGCGATCTTGCCTGTGCATAATGTAAATAATTGTGTTAACTTGTTAGCGATCGTGTAAATACTCGTTATGACCGGTGTTATGTTAAATGTGTTGTATTCCCTCCCCTGTTTTCCCTGTTTTGTGTGTGTCTCGCGCTGCTGTATTCCCGCTGCTTGTTTCCCGCTGTATGCGAATTATCCGACCTTTGTGTGGTGTGACGTTAAGGCTGCGTGATTGGTTTGTCCTGCTGTGCCCCCCAATCACGGCGAATGGGGTTTTTGACAAAAGCAGGTTTCGCCCAGCTATCTTGGTCAGTCTACGAATTGCTGTTGAAGAGATGTCACAAATAAAGCGAAGCTCCCCGGGAGCGATTCGAAAGCAGCCAAGCTCGTCTCCGTCTCTGCTTCCTCGCGAAACCGCCACATTGGTGTCCGGAAGTGGGATTCAGCTAGCTGAAGTGGAGAAGGCGATCCGAGAGCTGGAAGAGAGACTGGGGGTACCGAGGCGGCGGAAGACCGAGGCAGCAGAGATGGCGACAGGCGCCGACCTGCAGAGCTCGGTGGCGCAACGAGAGAGGGCCCCCAGACAACCAGACGGAGCCAGTGCTGTTCGACCTACGCGCCTGAGGGAAGCTAGCGCTAGCACACCAGCCAGCGCTTTTTTCAGCGTTTCGACCAGAGGTGGTCGATGCAGAGCAGCCGGGAGAAGCTCAACAGCCACCGCCGTGAAGGAAAAGAGAGCTGGGGGACCGTGGCTGCGGACGTGCGGCTCCACGCTCGGCAGGGCTACCCGTCCCTCGACTCGGCAGGGCAGGACGAGCTCGCGCTGTACGCCTTCCTCCAGACCCTCTCCCCGGAACGGCTGCGCCTGACCACGCCCTGCTCCCTAGACGACGCTCTCAAGGAAGTAGAGAGGGCGGAGGACGTCCTCTGCTTGGCTCCAGGGCAGACAACCCGGCCCCGCATCCGCGAAAGTGACTGCTACGAGGAGGAGGAGGAAGAAGTCCGCTGGGCACACTCACCCCCACAACAGCCACGACAGCGCCCACCACCAGCACGACGCGGCCGCTGCTATCGCTGCGATGAGCCTGGGCACCTGGCCCGCAACTGCCCAGCACCAGCGCCCAAGCCCCGATCGCCACGGCCGGCGGGAAATGACGTGGGGGGCGGCGCTGTGAGGAAACCGCTGTCCCAGGAACCCATCCTCGTCAATCAGGAGCAGCCTGCTGTGCCTGAAACCAGTTCGGTCCCACTCGCGAAAGCAAATATTCCATCTGCCTTTGTGCAGGCGTGAACCGAGCAAAGTCCTTCCATTACGAGAGCCAAAAGCAAATTCCGGCCCGCCCTTTTCAGGGCAGGAGAGCAGCCTGCCCTTCTGAGGGCAGAAGAGCAAACCATCCAACAGCAAGTGGGCCGACTGGGGGAGGCGGACGTGCTATACCTGCATTGTAGGCTGGATGGGCAATCCTGCTGGGCACTGGTCGACACGGGGGCCACCATCTCCCTGGTGCGACCAGGAACGCTCCCCAACACTGCCTGGTCCCCAACAACCACTCAGCTGCAGTCAGTGACGGGGCAGAGGCTCGGCATGCGGGGCAAGAAGATGGTGAGCGTGGAGGTCGGAAACCGAGAGGTGGTGACGCACGAGTTCTGGCTGGCCCACATCAGTGACACGTGCATAATCGGGCTGGATTTGCTGGTCCACTGGGGTGCCACGGTGGACATCGCCAACGCCAGGCTCTCCATCGGTGCCACCACCCTCGCCCTCCACGCCACCCCCAAGAGGAAACGCAGGTCCAGGAGGACCCGTCGCCGAGCAGCCTCAGCCCACCCTCACCAGCCGCCGCCCCAGCTAACCAACACAGAGCGTGGCTCGCCTGCCCCACTGTCACAACCTGCCCCCCCCTCTGTCGAGACGATAAGTGCTGTCCGCGAGCTGTGGCGATGCAGCTGCAGCGGCCTCGACCCTCACCAATGCCAACAGCTTGGGCGCTTGCTGAAGGACAATGCAGACCTCTTCGCTGCCCGCGATGAGGAATGCACGCAGACCGAGCTAGTGCAGCACGCCATTGACACTGGTGACGCTACACCGGTGCGACTGCGCCTTCACCGGTTGTCACTCGCAAAGCGGCTGGGGGCAGAGAAGGTTAAAGAGATGGCCGCTGCAGGCGTCATTGAGCCCTCCAACAGCCTGTGGGTGGCCCCTGCTGTCCTAGTGCGGAAGAAGAACGGAGAGTGGTGTTTTTGCGTGGACTATCGGCGCCTCAACGCCGTAACGCGCAAAGATGCCTATCCTCTCCCCCCGCATCAATGAGGCGCTAGACCACATCGCGGGGTCCAGTTGGTTCTGCTCGCTGGACCTCCGGAGTGGCTACCGGCAGGTCAAAATGGCCGAGGATGCTAAGGCTAAAACTGCTTTCACCATCGGGCAAGGGTTGTGGCAGTTCCGCGTGATGCCGTTCGGACTGTGCAATGCCCCTGCCACGTTCGAGCGGCTGATGGAAAGGGTGTTGTCGGCCGTCCCCCGAAGCTGCTGTGTAGTGTACCTGGACGATCTCCTGGTACATGCCAGCAGCTTCGAGCACGCCCTCGCTAACCTCCACGATGTGCTCACTGCGATTCGCCAGGCTGGGCTACGGTTGAATCCCTGGAAGTGCCAGCTGCTCCGGAGGGAGACAGCCTTCCTGGGGCACGTTGTGAGTGAGCGAGGGGTAGCCACCAACCCAGCTAAAGTGACTGCTGTGCGGGATTGGCCGACTCCAGCAAATGTAGGCGAGCTGCGCAGCTTCCTGGGGTTGGCGAGTTACTATCGGCGGTTCATGCGGGGTTTCGCCTCCATTGCCAGTCCCCTCCATCGCCTCACCGACAAGTACCAGCCGTTCATCTGGACCACCGAATGCGCAGAAGCTTTTGCCCGGCTCAGAACGGCTCTCACGGAGGCCCCCGTACTGGCGTATCCCGACGTGCACCGCCCATTCATCATCGACACCGACGCCAGTAACGTGGGAGTGGGAGCCGTCCTCTCTCAGGAGGACAGCGACGGAGAGAGAGCTGTCGCCTACTACAGCGGTGCCCTGAGCCGGGCAGAGTGAAACTACTGCGCGACCCGCCGAGAGCTGCTGGCCGTAGTCAAGGCACTGAGGCACTTCCGACCCTATCTCCAAGGTAGCCACTTCCGCCTCCGCACTGACCACGCTTTGCTCACCTGGCTCCTAAATTTCAAGCACCCGGAGGGCCAAGTTACACGGTGGCTAGAAGAGCTACAAGAGTGCGATTTCCAGATCGAGCACAGGGCGGGGCGGCACCACACCAACGCTGACGCCTTGTCCCGCCGTCCCTGTGCTGAGCTAGATTGTCAGCACTGCCAGCGACAGGAAGATAAGAGCCAAGTGGAGCTACCGGTGGCTACCGCTAACATCAGCGAGGCGGGGTGGCTGCCAGTGTAGCAGGAGCAGCTGCGGGAAGGCCAGGAGGCCGACAGCACGCTAAGAAAGGTGAGGGGCTGGCTGGAAGCAGAAACACCGCCGCAATGGACTGAGGTCTCGGCTGAGGGGCCCAAACTCAAGACCTACTACGGGCAAAGGAGGAACCTTGAGCTGCGGAACGGGATGCTGGCAGGCACCCGAGCTTGGAAGCGACCTCCTCCAACTCCTCGTTCCCCGAGCGCTCTGCCCCCAAGTCCTCGGGTTGGTGCATGGCTCGGTGGGGGCGAGCCATTTCGGGAACAACAAGACCTTGCGACGATTGAGGGGGCTCTTTTACTGGCCTGGATGCCGCCGGGACGTGGAGCTGCACGTCCACTGCTGTGACTCCTGTACGGCATGCAAGGGGTCTACCAAGCGCTCCCGCGCCCCTCTGCAACGCTACGTGGTGGGGGCCCCGATGGAGCGAGTGGGGGTGGACGTCCTCGGCCCCTTCCCTGTCACTGAGGCCGGTAACCGCTACGTTCTTGTGGCTATGGACTACTTTACGAAATGGCCCGAGGCGTACGCAGTGCCTGACCAAAGGGCTGCAACAACAGCGGGGAAGCTGGTCGAGGAGATGTTTGCCCGTTTCGGGGTCCCCGCCCAACTCCACAGCGACCAGGGGTGAAATTTTGAATCGCGGGTGCTGGCTGAGGTCTGCAGTCGGCTCGGAGTAGCCAAGACCCGCACAACTTCACTCCACCTCCAGAGCGACGGACTAGTTGAAAGTTTCAACAAGACCCTGACTGCACAACTCGCCATCCTCGCCAGCCAGCTCCAATGAGACTGGGACCGCCACCTGCCCCTGGTCCTGTGGTCTTACAGAACTGCCGTACAGGAGTCCAGCCTCTGCACGCCCGCCGCCCTGATGTTCGGGCAGGAGCTCCGAACGCCTGTGGACTTGGTGTTCTGGGCCCCGCCCGAACACAGGGAACCAGCCCGTACAGAGGCATGCTACTTCCGCCAGCTGCTGGAACGACTGCGAGTGGCACACGACTTCTCTCGCCAGGCCCAGGACACTGCGGGACTGCGACAGAAGCGCGCCTACGACCAGCACTGCAAGGGGCAGGCCTTCAAGCCAGGTGATAGTGTGGGTCCACTGCCCAGTGCGCAAGAAGGGCCTGTCCCCTAAGCTGCAGTCGCATTGGTGCGGGTCTGGCGAGATTCTGGAGCGGCTGAGTGAGGTGACGTATCGCATGTGCATGCCAAATCGAGGGCGCCTGGTGGTGCTCCACCAAGACCGACTCGCACCTTACCAACCACTCGCCACCGAAGACGCAGCTGGCGGACAAGAAGGTAGCAGCCCTGTCCCCTCTACACCACTGGCGGCGGAGGAAACGGCACAGCTTACCACGGGCGGACCCACTCGGAAGCGACGACTATCAAATTATTTAATTGACTACGAGGTAAATCGCTTAGAAATTGTGGGTCATCGGAGACTAGCGACCCTTTAGATGGGGGCTGTGTGGCGATCTTGCCTGGGTATAATGTAAATAATTGTGTTAACTTTTTAGCAGTTAACTTGTCCCGCTCCGCGATCGTGTAAATACTCGTTATGACCGGTGTTATGTTAAATGTGTTGTATTCCCCCCCTTGTTTTCCCTGTTTTGTGTGTGTCTCACGCTGCTGTATTCCTGCTGTTTGTTTCCCGCTGTATGCAAATTATCCAACCTTTGTGTGGTTTGTCCTGCTGTGCCCCCCAATCACGGCGAATGGGGTTTTTGACAAAAGCAGATTTCGCCCAGCTATCTTGGTCAGTCTACGAATTGCTGTTGAAGAGATGTCACAAATAAAGCGAAGCTCCCCGGGAGCGATTCGAAAGCAGCCAAGCTCGTCTCCGTCTCTGCTTCCTCGCGAAACCGCCACAGTATATTAACGAAACAATCGGAGATGATAATATATCCCCACGGTGTATTGAAGTATGCTAATCAATTAATCACATCTCGGCGGACGCGCGCACATTCAACTTTAGTCTGCACACAAGCCGGCGTTAGATTAACACCAAAAGAAAAGACACAAAAGCTGTAGATCAAGCTGTATGTGTGGGTAAATGTGAATGTGCATGAGTGTGTGTTTAAGCGTGTGTTTATGTGTGTGGGTGTGTGTGTGTGTTAAGCACTCATGCTGATTTGCAATGATCATTTGCACTTCATTTTCCTCTGCTTATAATGCAGCAGGGCCCCTCTGAACTCCCTGCTGATGAACAGTGAAAAGCGCTAATGGAAGCACGAGGTGTCAAATACTTTAAACGTGTGCCCCCTGACCCCCGCCCCCCCTCAGGGCAGACTCTCCCCACACGCGCTGTTCTTTTCCACAATGTCGCCCGGATCAGAGCGTCACCGCTACTCGCGGACTCTTCCGGGTTTGACTCATATGCCCGGCCTACGCCTGGTCACGGTTAAATTTGCAACGCGGCGCTCCAGTCGTCTCAGCGCCGCGGACTGGCATTAGGTTTTTTTTTCTTCTTTTTTTTTCGTGCTATTAAACCGGTATTTTCAGTCCGAAATCACGCACAATAATTGCCACTGTGCCTCGGCGATAAACAGCTTGACAAATGAACGCGACCTTCAAAAAGAGGGAAAGGGAGTGACCGCGCGGATAATACGGCACCAGGCAGAAACCGCGGGAATAATTATAGGGATGGAGAAGATCACAGGTGTTGATTCGCAATCCACCGTAAACCGGTCTTTAGCACGCCGCGCGGGAGAATATTTCTCCGACAGAACGAATAAAGCGCGGAAAATGTCTGCCTTCTGCGCGTGGCGGCATTCTCGGCAACTAAATGCCTTTCTTTATTCCGTCTGCCAGCAACAACTTTCGAGTCTCCGGAGTGTTTGATTATTTTTGGTTTAAGTGTTGTTGTTTTTTTGTTGTGGTCACCCTGGGGGGGGGCTGATAATAAATGTAAGTTGGCGGGCGGGCTGCAGAGGCCCGTAGACCTCCCCAGGGGAGACGCAGCGGGCCTGAATTAGCACCCCGCCAGAACAGCCCCTTCCGAAGCTGCTCGTCATCGTGCAGAATTAGCATTTTACTACCGGCAGCTCCTGCTGAAGAATTCCCCCTGTTGCCAGGGGATACAGTGAGCCATGGGGGGGGGGGGTGTGTTGTGTCACACTAACACGCAACCAACAGTCTGTCATATGAAACTGAACGCTATGGTATGCTGCTGAGTGTCGTCAGTTTGCTTCACCCAGCAGCGTCGTTTATTTTACAACCGCAGGATGCAATGAGGGCGAACGCCAATGGATGGCTGGGTGCTGGGTTGGGCCCCAGGGCAGGGGATGGCTGGGTGCTGGGTTGGGCCCCAGGGCAGTGGATGGTGGGGTGCTGGGTTGGGCCCCAGGGCAGTGGATGGTGGGGTGCTGGGTTGGGCCCCAGGGCAGGGGATGGTGGGGTGCTGGGTTGGGCCCCAGGGCAGTGGATGGTGGGGTGCTGGGTTGGGCCCCAGGGCAGTGGATGGCTGGGTGCTGGGTTGGGCCCCTGGGCAGTGGATGGCTGGGTGCTGGGTTGGACCCCAGGGCAGTGGATGGTGCAGGGCTGGGTTGGGCCCCAAGGCAGGGGATGGTGGGGTGCTGGGTTGGGCCCCAGGGCAGTGGATGGTGCAGGGCTGGGTTGGGCCCCAGGGCAGGGGATGGTGGGGTGCTGGGTTGGGCCCCTGGGCAGTGGATGGCTGGGTGCTGGGTTGGGCCCCAGGGCAGTGGATGGCTGGGTGCTGGGTTGGGCCCCAGGGCAGTGGATGCCTGGGTGCTGGGTTGGGCCCCAGGGCAGTGGATGGTGCGGAGCTGGGTTGGGCCCCAGGGCAGTGGATGGTGGGGTGCTGGGTTGGGCCCCAGGGCAGTGGATGGCTGGGTGCTGGGTTGGGCCCCAGGGCAGTGGATGGCTGGGTGCTGGGTTGGGCCCCAGGGCAGTGGATGGTGGGGTGCTGGGTTGGGCCCCAGGGCAGTAGATGGTGGGGTGCTGGGTTTCCCATAGTTTTCAGGATGTTATTCCAGGAGTGTTATTGGTTTTGAGTAACACTTTGTGTTAGTGAAGTAGTGGGAGAAATTCTTTGATTTTAAATAATGATCTATTGAAGTGCCATCTGGGGGGAGGATGGGGTTGGTGTTCTGTCAGGAAAGTAATACTGATGGGGGCATGGTCAGAGATAATGCTTTGGAAGAATAAAATACATTGTTTTAATGTGAGTAGTCCTGTTTCAGTATTCTTTATTTTACTCCTGTAACGAGCAGAATCCGGTTAATCGCATAACCTTTCACCAGTCCCCAGTAAATTTTTAAAAATATCTTCAGTTTTTGAAATTCGTATTATGAAGTTACTATGAACAACATTTACATAACTTTTGTTTTTACAAGGAGAGCAGCCCATCTAGCAGTCGGAGGGACAAATCTGTGTTTGGTGGAATGTATTATAGTGCAACTATACTGGAATGAATAGAGCCAACTGTAAAGTTTGATGGAGGAGGAATAATATTCTGGGGCTGTTTTTCATGGTTTGGGCTAGGCCCCTTAGTTCTAGTGAAGGGAAATCTTAATGCTACAGCATACAATGACATTGTACAGAATTGTGTGCTTCAACTTTGTGGCAACAGTCAGGGGAAAGCCCTTTCCTGTTTCAGCATGACAGTGCTCCCAGGCACACAGTGAGGTCCATATACAAAGGGTTGCGAGTTTGGTGGGGAAGAACTAGACTCAACCCCATCAAACACCTTTGAGATGAATTGGAATGCCGACTCCAAGCCAGGCCTACTGCCCAACATCAGTGCCCAACCTCACTAATGCTCTTCTGGCTGATGGAAATAAATCCCTGCAGCCATGTTCCATAATCTACTGGAAAGCCTTCCCAGAAGAGTGGAGGCTGTTACAGCAGCAAAGGGGGGTCTTACTCCATATTAATGCCCATGGTGTTGGAATGAGATGTTCAACAAGCACATATAGGTGTATATAACACCACCCAATAAATGGTGAAAATTTGCTCTCCTTTACCAGGCAGAAACAGATGAGACAATAGCTGATATTACTGCATTATACTCATGAAACACACAACACATTTTTATTTCACTTTAATAAAGATTATCATCATCAATAATAAGTTTAATCTGTACAATTTTTTTGTGAATACTCACAGTTTTAAAGTAAATTTTAAAGGAAAGGGATAGTGGAAATCACACCAGAGAAATACCATGTTTGACGAAAGTCTTTGTCAGGGTTCTGTGTCTTCCCCCTGTCTTTCCCTTGTTGGGCCGCCAGATGGCGGCACTTCTGTTTTGTGTCCTGCTCCCCCTGTGTAATTGTACGATTGGTTTCTATTATTCCATTATTGGTTTTGGCTGTCTCGTTCTCCCTTCCCCCCTCTGTGGCCTGATTGTTCATTGTGCCCTCCTGTGTCTCGTCAGTGTCTGTCTATTTAAGTTTCCCTTCCCCTGGACTCAGGGGCTGGATCCTTGTTGCTCTATGTTGCTCTTTGTTGCGTGTGTTCGGTTCGATGGCCTGTTGCCTGTTCCCTGTTCCTTGCCTGTTCTGCTCTTTGTATTTTTGTTCCCTGTGTTTTTGAAGTTTTTCTTTGTATTTAGCTAAAGTTGCCCTGCGAGGCTTTTTGTTCCCTTTGTTCCTTTTGTTCCCTTGTTCTAGTAAAGTTTTGTTATTATCAGTTGGAGTTTTGCGTTTTCACTCTGCGCTTGGGTCCTAACCCTCCACGACACCGTGACAGAAGGATCCAGCCAGAGCTGGACCCAGCAGAGGTTTTTTCTTTTCCCTTTTTTTTAGTTTCTCTTCGGGGTTTTTGGTTTTTTTTTTTTTTGCTGGCCATGCCACCGGTGTGGAGCAAGCCGGTGGTGGCTGGGGAAGCCTCCGGCCCAGGTCTGGCCGTGGAACCAGCTCCCCTGTCCAGTAGCCAGTGGGCCGAAAGGCTTTTTGACACGGTCCAGGGGTCGCGCCCTTTTCTGGACTACGTGGGGGAGTTCCGCGCCGTAGCCGCAAAGGCTAACCTGCCCCGGTCCACAGTGTGCCAGCTCTTCAGGGACAACATGAGGGACGCCCTCCACGGCGGGCTTATGTATTCCGGCGTGGACAAGTGCGGTGACTTTGAACTCCTGTTCGCCACGGCCCTGCAGTGGGACCAGCACCTCCGGGGGGTCGCGGATATGCCCCCCCTGGCAGAGAGGTACTCCCAGCCCAGCGAACCGAAGCCCGCCGTCCCGCCGGATCCGCCTGCCCTGCCCGTTGTCCAGCAGGGGCCTTCGCCGCCTGCCCGGCCCGCCGTCCCGCAGGGGCCTTCGCCGCCTGCCCGGCCCGCAGTCCCGGAGGGGCCTCCGCTGCCGGCTCCGCCCCGTGTCCCGGAGGGGCCTCCGCTGCCGGCTCCGCCCCGTGTCCCGGAGGGGCCTCCGCTGCCGGCTCCGCCCCGTGTCCCGGAGGGGCCTCCGCTGCCGGCTCCGCCCCGTGTCCCGGAGGGGCCTCCGCTGCCGGCTCCGCCCCGTGTCCCGGAGGGGCCTCCGCTGCCGGCTCCGCCCCGTGTCCCGGAGGGGCCTCCGCTGCCGGCTCCGCCCCGTGTCCCGGAGGGGCCTCCGCTGCCTGCTCCGCCCCGAGTCCCGGAGGGGCCTCCGCTGGGGTGGGGGGGGGGGGGGGGGGGGGGGGGCCTGCTCCGCCCCGAGTCCCGGAGGGGCCTCCGCTGCCTGCTCCGCCCCGAGTCCCGGAGGGGCCTTCGCTGCCTGCTCCGCCCCGAGTCCCGGAGGGGCCTTCGCTGCCTGCTCCGCCCCGAGTCCCGGAGGGGCCTTCGCTGCCTGCTCCGCCCCGAGTCCCGGAGGGGCCTTCGCTGCCTGCTCCGCCCCGAGTCCCGGAGGGGCCTTCGCTGCCTGCTCCGCCCCGAGTCCGGAGGGGCCTTCGCTGCCTGCTCCGCCCCGAGTCCCGGAGGGGCCTTCGCTGCCTGCTCCGCCCCGAGTCCCGGAGGGGCCTTCGCTGCCTGCTCCGCCCCGAGTCCCGGAGGGGCCCTCGCTGCCTGCTCCGCCTCGAGTCCCGGAGGGGCCCTCGCTGCCTGCTCCGCCCCGAGTCCCGGAGGGGCCTTCGCTGCCTGCTCCGCCCCGAGTCCCGGAGGGGCCTTCGCTGCCTGCTCCGCCCCGAGTCCCGGAGGGGCCTTCGCTGCCTGCTCCGCCCCGAGTCCCGGAGGGGCCTTCGCTGCCTGCTCCGCCCCGAGTCCGGAGGGGCCTTCGCTGCCTGCTCCGCCCCGAGTCCCGGAGGGGCCTTCGCTGCCTGCTCCGCCCCGAGTCCCGGAGGGGCCCTCGCTGCCTGCTCCGCCCCGAGTCCCGGAGGGGCCCTCGCGGCCTGCTCCGCCCCGAGTCCCGGAGGGGCCCTCGCGGCCTGCTCCGCCCCGAGTCCCGGAGGGCCTTCGCTGCCTGCTCCGCCCCGAGTCCCGGAGGGCCTTCGCTGCCTGCTCCGCCCCGAGTCCCGGAGGGGCCCTCGCTGCCTGCTCCGCCCCGAGTCCCGGAGGGGCCCTCGCGGCCTGCTCCGCCCCGAGTCCCGGAGGGGCCCTCGCGGCCTGCTCCGCCCCGAGTCCCGGAGGGGCCCTCGCGGCCTGCTCCGCCCCGAGTCCCGGAGGGGCCCTCGCGGCCTGCTCCGCCCCGAGTCCCGGAGGGGCCCTCGCGGCCTGCTCCGCCCCGAGTCCCGGAGGGGCCCTCGCGGCCTGCTCCGCCCCCAGTCCCGGAGGGGCCCTCGCGGCCTGCTCCGCCCCCAGTCCCGGAGGGGCCCTCGCGGCCTGCTCCGCCCCCAGTCCCGGAGGGGCCCTCGCGGCCTGCTTCGCCCCGCGCCCTGGAGAAGCCTCCTGCTTCGCCCCGCGCCCCGGAGAGGCCTCTGAAGTCGCCTTGTGCTCCTGCCCTGTCCCCTAGTGGCCACGCCTTGTCCCCTAGTGGCTACGCCTTGCCCAGTGATCCCTCGCCCCCTAGCATTCCCTCGCCCCCTAGCGTTCCCTCGCCCCCTAGCGTTCCCTCGCCCCCCAGTGTGCTCGCTCCCCCCAGTGTGCTCGCTCCTTCCCCTAGTGTTGTCGCTTCCCCCAGTGTCCATTCTCCCCCTAGTGGTGTCGCTTCCCCCAGGGTCCATTCTCCCCCTAGTGGTGTCGCTCTCCCTCGTGGTGTCGCTCTCCCTCGTGGTGTCGTCGCTCTCCCTCGTGGCCGTCCTTCCCCTGGTGTCGTCGCTCCCCCCAGTGGCCGCCCTTTCCCTGGTGTTCATTCTCCTTTTGGTGTTGTCGCTCCCCCTGGTGTTCATTCTCCTTTTGGTGTTGTCGCTCCCCCTGGTGTCCGTCCCCCTCCCGGTGTCCGTCCTTCCCCCGGTGTTGTCGCGCCCCCTAGAGTCCGCGCTCCACCTAATGTTCTTACGCCACCCAGTGTTCCCGACTGTGCGTCTGTGTGTTCTCCGGCCCCCTTGTCTAGTTGTCTGCCCGCCTGTTTGTCTGCCTGTTTGCCCGTTTGTGTGTCAGCCAGCATGTTGGCCTGTTTGTCTGCCCCCCAGGCCGTCAGCCCGTCGGCCAATCTGTTCTCCCGTCTGTCTGCCTGTCTATCTGTGTGTCAGTCTGCGTGTTTTTTGTCTTGTTTGCCAGTGTGTCAGTCCTTGTGTCCGTATTTGGGTTCACCCCTTTCCTTCCCTGTCTGCCTGTCCCTCAGTGTGTCTGTAGGTCTTGCTGTGTGCCTCCCTGCCTGCTTGTCCCTTTGTTTGTCCTTATAGGTCTCCCCCTGTGTTCCCGTGTCTGCGTCAGTCCGTTTTCCTGTCAGTCTCGTTCCACCCCTGTGTAGTGCCCACGTCTAGTTCCTTGTAGTGTTGAGTCCGCTCCGTGTTTGTCTTGTGCCCAGTCCTGTGTTGTGTGTGTGTGTGTGTGTGTGTCGTGTGTGTATCTGTTTGGTTGGGTCTTGGTCTTGTCCCTTCCTGTCGTAAGTCCAGTCCGGTGTTCAGTCTTGAGTCTTTTCCCTGTCCAGTGTTCTGTCTCGTCTCGTCTAGCCTTAGTCCAGTCCGGTGTTTTCGTCTCGTCTTGTACCAGTCCGGTGTTCTGTCCACGTTCAGTTCTGTCTCCGTCAGTCTGTTCCTTGTCTGTGTTTAGGTCCTGTCTGGTGTGTGCCTCGCCCCAGTCCCGTTTGTGTTCCTGTTCCTGGGTCCGAGTTCCCTGAGGTTCCTGGGTCCGAGTTCCCGAGTGTCCTGAGTCCCGTCCTGTTCCGGTCCTGAGCCCAGTCCTGTTCCTGTTCCTGCCCCGGTCCTGAGCCCAGTCCTGTTCCTGTTCCTGCCCCGGTCCTGAGCCCAGTCCTGTTCCTGTTCCTGCCCCGGTCCTGAGCCCAGTCCTGTTCCTGTTCCTGCCCCGGTCCTGAGCCCAGTCCTGTTCCTGTTCCTGCCCCGGTCCTGAGCCCAGTCCTGTTTCCTGAGCCCAGTCCTGTTTCCTGAGCCCTGAGTTTCCTGAGCCCAGTCCTGTTTCCTGAGCCCTGAGTTTCCTGTCCAGTTCCTGAGTCCTGAGTCCTGTCTCCGTCCTGTCCAGCCCTGAGTCCTGTCCTGTCCAGTTCCGGAATCCTGTCCAGTTCCTGAGTTTCCTGCCCAGCCCTGTGTTCCTGTCGAGTCCAGTCCTGTTCCGTGCCTGAGTCCTGTTCCGTGCCTGTCTAGTCCTGTTCCGTGCCTGTCTAGTCCTGTTCCGTGCCTGTCTAGTCCTGTTCCCGTTCCTGTCTAGTCCTGTTCCCGTTCCTGTGTTCCGTCCTGTTCCCGTCTGTTTCCAGTCCTGTTCCTGAGTCCTGTTCTTGTTGAGTTCTGTTCCCTGCTCCCACCCTCCAGTTCACCCCCCTCCCAGGGTCGGCCTCCTGGGACGTCAGGAGCCGTCCCTTGGGGGGGGGGGGTACTGTCAGGGTTCTGTGTCTTCCCCCTGTCTTTCCCTTGTTGGGCCGCCAGATGGCGGCACTTCTGTTTTGTGTCCTGCTCCCCCTGTGTAATTGTACGATTGGTTTCTATTATTCCATTATTGGTTTTGGCTGTCTCGTTCTCCCTTCCCCCCTCTGTGGCCTGATTGTTCATTGTGCCCTCCTGTGTCTCGTCAGTGTCTGTCTATTTAAGTTTCCCTTCCCCTGGACTCAGGTGCTGGATCCTTGTTGCTTTGTTGCTTGTTGCGTGTCGGTTTGTCAGTTTTGATGGTTGTTGCCTGTGCCCTGCCTGTTCGTAGCCTGCATTGTCTGTGACCTGTTCCTTGCCTGCTCCGTTCTTCTTGTTTTGGGATTTTTGTATTTCAGTTTCCCCGGGCTGTTGAGGTTTTCTTTTGTGTTTGTTAAACTTGCCCTGCGAGGCTTTCTGTTCCCTTTTGTTCCCCTAATAAGTAAAGTCTTGGTTTTGCCTACCTTTGAAGTTTTTTGTATTTTTTCCTCTGCGCTTGGGTCCAAACCCCCCTCGCCGCGTAACAGTCTTCAGTATTAAAGTAATAATCTCGAAGATTTTCATTAAATGTCTGTTAAGTCACTATCTATCGCCAAATTAGGTAACACAAAGGTGATTGAGCGTATTATTATATTAATTTATTATTGTTATTATTATTATTTATGATTAAAGAACTGGGTGTCTGTGGCAACATTCCCGGGAAAAAATCACAAGCGGCGCATACTTAGTGACGTGTTTTCCATCACCCATCAGTGGTTGGTCCGCCAGAGAGGGTTAGGCGAAGCTAACGCAACAGGCTCGCTCTTCAACTCACTTGTGTGTGAGCGGCGTACTGTTTTTTCCGATGTCTGCTCGTGTTACAATAACAGAGAAAAGGGGGGGGGGGGGGGGGGGGGGTGGGTTATGGAACCCTAAAAAGTTTTTGTGTAACATGAGAGGTCATATTATTTGTTGATGTAGATTTCGTATTACATTTGATGACAATATAACGTTACTAAATTGCATAGCTATTTGCACAGCTAACGCTAGCTAACAGACCATGTCAAGAAAGACAACATTAATTTAGACAACGTTGCGCACAGTATCCATCTCTCATATCAGGTAACGTTGCGTTAGCTAGCTAATGTAATTAACACAATCTAATGTCAGCTAACAATTAGAAAAACGCTAACTAACGCTACCGACCGGTACCGCCCTTGCAAAACATCTCTCGAATGCAATGCTACCTTGTTGCAACGTTGCAGTGTAGCTAACTAAAGGTCAGTTCAGATCAATGATTCGCAACGAGACTGGAGCAACTTGCAAAATTCCAAGACGTCTGATTGCAAACATTCTAAAACTACGATTTGACAAGGTGGGTCTTTTGAGACCCCAGGGCAGGCAACGGCTCTGCTACCAACCAGTTCACACCGCTGCAATTTTCTCTGCAACATTCTAAAACCGTTTCGTCTCGTTGCAAATCATTGATCTGAACTGGCCTTATCGTTACCGTTATTTACATTGTCCATCAATATATAATAATGATCGGAATAAAGCCGGGATATAGGTGGAGCAGAGACGGGTCTGATTTATGTGTAAAGATGTCAAGCCGGAGAAAACTAAATAAAAGAATATGGCAGTATGGATTAGCGTTGTTATTATTTTATTACGCTTCCTCATGTTTTCCTTCAGCCTTGATGCCCTTTTTTTATGAAATCTCCTTTGTTTTTGTTTTATTCTTCTTGTTCTGATTGCTAATTTAACACCCAGCTCAGCTTCATTCTCGAACAGTTTAGCTAGTAAAACCAGAAACACCAGGGGTAACATTTTGCAAGGCAGTTGTTTCAAAAATATCACACAACAATCATTTACGAAAAATACTGTTTATTGTGCACGAGATACATAATTTTACGAGCCACAGCGACTCCCGCAAATTGTTCTCTGCAGTGTAAAGATGTTCATACCGGGCAAAAGGTGGATAAAGAACGTTTGTGGAAACTGATCATCACTAATTCTACCCAAGAATTCTAAAATGCTAAAATGCTACAGCATTTTAACCCGGCACGGCAGTGTAAAGACAGTGTAAAGTTAACCTAATGTTAGACAACGAATGAGTATGTATTTTTTATTCAGTAAATAGTGTTATAGTTGGCACTGCCAATTGACTGACGTCACACAGGCAACACTGGTTGGATCCGGTTGGATCTATGGGAAGTGAGGTCCAAAAACACACTTGCAATTACCGCTTCTCGCCATTGGTCCCTCCAAAGAGAACGAAACGGAAATCTTCGAGATTGTAACTTTAAATGCAACAAGAAATGTGCCAAAATTCATGAGAAAAAAAAGCATAATATAACGAGCATATTCAGAAGCGTGTCATGAATCTCATATTGGAACATTTTAAAGAACGAAAGTAACAATAATAAGCTTTATGTTTGAAACATTTAAATGGTAAAAAAATGCTGATCAAAAAATGTTTGCATGGAAAGGTCACGGTCAGAGTTTTGGATTAAGAGCTGTTTCATGCCACCTAAAATTTGGAGAAAGAGAGAGAGAAATAAACTGATTATGTTTTTTTAAACAATAATTCAGTAAATAATTTAATGAAATTTTTTTTATAAAGCTAAAGATATTTTAGAACAGCCCAGTGCTGGAGACTCACCAGACCAAACCCATCACACTACTTCAACGGCTTCCAGCTGTGGTTCCTGGTGGTAAAGAGAATAGCAGGTCACAGGAGTGCATTTCTCATCATTTACTTGCTTAGCGAACACTCTGACTGTGAACAAACTACACTGCTTACTCAACATCCATTTATACAGCTAGAAACGTAGAGATGCAAATAAAGTACATTCCTCAAGAGTACAATAGCAGTGTCCTACTTAGGATTTGAACTTACAACATCTATGGTGCAAAGCCACCCCATTAACGGTACTGATGCTCATACAGATGAAACAGTGGAAATGGGAGTTTTTCTAATACTCAGTCATATGTTTCAAACCGCTGGAAGGAGGCACCCAACTGAGCAGAGGAGGCGCTCTTGTGCAATTAGGCAAGGGAGATCATGCTGAAAGAATCCCCTCCCTCCGAATATGTATGGCTGAACTGACCGCCAGCCAAAGCAGATCTGGAGAGAGCGGCTGGACCACTGCATAATTTAAATGGCTTCTTACCATTGGCCACCAAGTGCACTTCTTCGGGTCCACCACAGGTAGGGGACCCCCTCCCTAGAAGAACAGGAAAGGTGCTTAATCAGACTCATTTCCTGCACACACATTAAATCTGATAAAATCATTTCTTCATGCATTTTCATACTCAAAAGGCAGTGAACATTACCAGAATCCCCTGATTCCACATAGTTGTTTGATCTTTTTGTCTCCGATTTTACTCATGAAAAGCAGTGAAATACATTAAATGGCAGTGTTCAATAGCTTATTCTAAATCCTTCAATACCTTCCCAAAAATGTTTTTGTGCATATGTAAATTCTGTCAGTGGACACATTTAACAAAACTGAGTATCGTAGATTCACAAGCTAGGCCATTTCCTGTGAGAAACACAAAAGCGGCAATCCTGTTTAGGGCTAAACCACATCGTCTAAATATCCCTTAACAATCACTTAATATTTCTGTAACTTCCACACAGAGGAGGGGTTCCAACTAGTGCTTAACATCTACAGTACAGTAGAAATGACTCACCATTCAGAGGATGGTTCGCAGGAGCTTGGGCAGCTAAAAAGACAGTGGCATAACTCAGGAAGGTTCCAGATACTTTGCTATTCTTTGTTGCCTCTTGACCATTTTTTAAAAATCATGTAGAATTTGCTCTCAGGGCTGTCTTAGACATCTTGTGGACACAGAACTGATCGAAAATGATCGGCAACATGTCTTGTAGTTAAAGGTATTCACCTTGTAACTCTTATCTTTCAAAAATGTTACTGAAAATATGATTAAATATAAAAGAATATGAGAATATAAAAATAGCGACGGATATTAAAAATATGAGTGTGTGCACTCCCACCGTTATTTCTCCTGCGCAGAATGTACAGGACCACAGGCACCGTCACCAAGATGATGAGCAAAACAACAACGCCACCAACAATGGCGCCTGTGTTGTCACCGTCGCAGTTATGGCACTTTCCATCTGCAACACACAAACAGGCAGCGTCGGTTGTAGAGCTGCAAATAGACAGCGTGGAGAAAACTTCCATTCAAACTGATCATTACTCTCGACCTACTTTCATTCATTAACCCTGATGAACTACTCAGCGATTAATTTACTAAGTACTCAACACCATCAGATATAGCCAGTTCTCCTCAATTACACCATTCAGGAGAATTAAATTTTTTTTTTTTTTTTACATGGGTTTGTTAATCCTTGTTAAAGGAGTACCATGGTGATTTTCACTTTCTCGGTTTTATGTGCTATTTGCACAAGAGGCGTTGAAGAAACACAATGAGCAAAGTATTAAATATGTCCGTTCTGTATTTTTGGAGAAATATGCGTTTTAAATTCATCGTCCTATTTTCAACCGGTTGAGAAAGTTGTCATTTTGCTGCGTCACGAATACAGTAATCACTCCCATTTCCACGCCCCGTAAAGAAATCTAATTCTAAATCGTTTGGGGACCCATGGGTAACTCGAGACCCATAGTTCGCGTCGCTGGCTTACAGGCAAGACAATGCAAATATTTGACTAACGTTAGGTTCACTTAAATTAGAGTGCCTTTAGATTATTTCTGGTTATATTCATTTAGCTAGCTAGCTAACGTTAGCTAGCTAGGAGGTTTGCTTTCATAAGGCAATGTTATCGATAACCTTAGCTTGCTAGTTTGCTTTTATGAGGACGTTATAGTTGTGCTTTTATCTTAACTTGGCTAGCTAGATAGCAAAAATTATAATTGGATATAAGTCAACGTCCTTACCTTAGCTATCTATCGATACTTGATATACTACTAAGCTAGCTAGCTTGTGAAAATTCAGTCTCCCAAAAAGAGCGCGTATCATGGGGGTAGCTATGGTAACGGGGCACGGTCTGTCAATCATAGCTAACTGACAGTTCTCATTACCACGCCCAGACGGTTCGGGTGAATTTTTATAGTGGGAAATTTAGGCGAAAAATACGTTTTAAAGTACATTGAAATGACTGAATAATAAAAAAATCATGCACATTTGTTTTGTTGTTGCCTAAAGACAACTGGGAAGTGTCACGTTCAACCACCATGGTACTCTTTTAAGGAAAATAAATGAAAACAGGTCCAGACCAATGACCAGTGAGTTTAAAGGGAAGTTTTCCTCCCTGACTACTTTCGCTCCACAACCGTCACTGGAAACAGGAGTTAATAAGCATCAACCACACAAGCCCTGCGGGTTGGTTCACATCTTCAGACACTTTTCATGTGTATGGATGCACTCCATGGGCTGGTACTGTGCAAACACAGATACAAAAGTAAAGGGCTTGGGTTGACTCCCCTGCCAATTAGTTTTAGATTTTAGCTGAAATACTGGGACATGGATCCATTCAGCTTTGAAATCATACTGATCCATGAAGAAGGTGCATTGATAGCGGTCACAGGAAGCAGCCTGTGAAAATGGGATAATTGACATTGATAGGCCAAGATTACCCCAGGATTCTTCGATCGGACTCGGCAGGGTTTGGTAGTGGATTCTGCAACTGTACTTTGAGGTGTCTGATGCCTTGATCTCCAGCCACTTCCTCAGCTGGTACGTCTCCTTACGCTCTCCATTGCGTCTCACCCCCGAAGAGGCGACCCCGTCCGATTCCGCCAATGGCGCACCGTCCTTCAGGATGTCTACCGCCACATCTATGGGGTAGAATCCGGTGGCCAAACACACCAGGGTGCGGTAGTCAGGGCTGGTGGACTTCTTTGAAAAAACATGTACCTTAGGAGGAGCTGTGAAAGAGGAGGAGGAGGAGAGGGAAGAACAGAGTGAGCTCATATAACAGAAGCTGATGAAATGGTATGATCCACATTTCATGACCCTGGACCTCATTATATCGTGTCTGGTTGTTCAATTCAATCTCATAAAAAACACGTTTTCAACTTACAAAAGTGCCAAGTTACTCACACATACAAGACATACACCGTCTATAACTCTTTCATTCAGACTGCCAAAATCCAGGCCTGCCATTAAAAGTATTGATATCAAAATGACGCCAAGTTACGGTACTACAAACAATATAGGCTATCTTGCCTCGCCGAAATTAAATAAAATGTATTCCAAAGCAATGCTACCTAATATTTCCTCAGTTCTTTCAAGTCACTTGGCCCTGTGTGTATAAGCATGCAGTACATGGACAGGCCAAATATATGTGTGGATGGCTTTCTCACAGTCAAGATTGATTGAATAGGCATCTATATGTCCAATTTGTATTGGTATGTATGTATTTCGCTGCCCAGCCTTTCTGTTGCGTGAATGATTGTATGTTTCTTGGTATAAATGTCCGTTCGTAAATGTGTATGTATCATGCTGCGAGGGAAATGTCCCCATGGGGATAAAAAATTTGTCTATGTATGTATGTACAATATGTATTTTACATGCAGTATTTGGACGGAGTGTAGCACAGTGGGTAAGGAACTGGGCTCGTAACCGAAAGGTCGCAGGTTCGATTCCTGGGTAAGGACACTGCCGTTGTACCCTTGAGCAAGGTACTTAACCGGAATTGCTTCAGTATATATCCAGCTGTATAAAAGGATACAATGTAAAATGCTATGTAAAAAGTTTGCTAAATGCCTGTAATGTAATGTAATGTATTTATTGTACGTAGCAAATATACAATCACTTGTACATTTACTGAAATTCAGTTCAGAAGCAAGTATAAACATATGTTTTCTGGAGAAATATGCTTCCTGTAGTTACTGACCAGCAGTTTTCCACATGAATTTCAATGTGTTCCATGAGGCAATTTGAAATATTTGACACTTTGATCTCACACAAAGTTTGCATGACATTGTAAAATGGTAAGATTACAAAACACAGGGCCAAGTGACTTGAAAGAATGGAGGAGATATTGGGTAGCATTGCTTTGGAATACATTTTATTTAATTTCGGCGAGGCAAGATAGCCTATATTGTTTGTAGTACCGTAACTTGGCGACATTTTGATATCAATATTTTAATGGCAGGCCTGGATTTTGGCAGTCTGAATGAAAGAGTTATAGACGGTGTATGTCTTGTATGTGTGAGTAACTTGGCATTTTTGTACGTTGAAAACGTGTAAACGCATCAGAAACGCAGGCGAAATATGGCCAATGTATGTACTCACGGATTTGACGGCCATCCAACGAGCCTTGATTGACAAAAGAATCAGCAAGCCCGTAGAATTAGAGCTCCCTAGGTCGCAACTTGTGTACCCTTCTGTCCTGCTCCGTTGTCTGTTATTTCGTGGAGGTGTTTGTAAGGTTTATAAGGCATTTTGATAGGCTTATCTGCAGGTGGGAATCCTCTTCGCTGTTTTGCTGAGATAGAACCGGAAAACTTGATAGTGGAGAATAGGAGCAGACGCATATGTCTCAGCAGGCTTTGCATATGAGAAAATAACAACAGTGTGAGAGAAATTAGGATGAAATGATGAAATTGCGTAGTTGAAACAATATGTTTTTAGCAGAATGGGCATGTAGGTGAAGGCTGACATGATCACGGACTATAGTGCGGAGTAAATAAAGTGACCATGAGCGAGCTTAGTTTCCTTATCGAATGGTATATATAACAGCCGCTTTAAAATATTAACTGTTAAAGTGCAGGGTTAAGTAACGTGTGAAATCTGTTGCACTGATGTGCTTTTCTCATGTTCAGTACTAGTAGTTATAATTATGAGTGAGTCATGATTTTAAATGTAATGTTTTAATGGGGAGTTGCAGAACGTACATACATAGTAATTGTATGTGGCTAGATAGAGAACAGGGCGAGGTAACATGAATGTAGAAATGTGGCATTTGCTGATAAGAAGGTTTTGTAGGGTAGCCAAGTGAAGAAATATAGTTAGTAGAAATGGCACAGCGGTGAACTGGTGCAACGAGGCGGGATTCAATCCTTCAACTGGAGGTTTACCAGTCTGTGACTTTGTTAATGCAGCACCATGACATAGCTATGCAATGTGTGAAATATCACTAGCAAACCGGTCCGTGGTTTTAAAGAACACAGGCGAGTAAGCACAGAAGAGCTCCCGTTGAATCCATATGGCTTTGCAATATTGTAGCCGGTTAATAATTGAATGTGCAGACGGTACGTCATAATGCAGTGTATACGTTCGGTGAACGGCGGGTAGATATGGTGCAAAAGCAATAATTGAGAAGTAGTACACAATTATTAGTGAGGGTAAAAGCAAATTGAAGAAACATGTTCCTAGCTGGGCTTGAACCTAGGACCCTATGAGCCCAAGACTGTAACCTTGCCCACTAGGCCACAGGCAGACTAGCTGTTTAGACTGGAAATGTTTCAGAGTAAAAAGGTATGGGTATTTTGCGTCTGTATGCGAGTGTTTGATTGGGTCGTGTAGGTGAAGATTTGGCTAGTGTCTGTAAAATGTCCAATGAGGAGACATGTTGTTAGTGGGATTGGCGGCAGGAAAAATAAGAATGAGAAGAAGAAGAAGAAGAAGTAAGAGAAGAAGAAGAAGGAGAAAACGCAAAATCCCCTTAGTTTGGAGCTTTATTGTGTGGACATGTGAAGTTGTTTATGAAATCTGTCTGTTGAAATGGGGTGAGAATGTACAGAATTTAATGTTTTTAAGGTCTGAGTGTCTGTGGCTGTTGTGGTTATTTCTGTGGGGAACCCTGAAAAGTGTCAAACTCTCGGTGCTGTATAGCTATGGGGCATGCCCCCGCCAAGGCGTAACTTGGCGGGATGGCATACCTGCCATCCCAATGTTATGTTGTGTAGTGCTTTTTGCAAAAGCCTGTCACAAAGACGCTTTACAGAGAGCAGAAGGAAAATGGGGCAGGAACCAGGCCTGGACTTCCAAAAAGCAAGCAAGCAAGGTTAAAACTTCCTAGTGAGGAGAAAAAACCTGCTGTATGGATCACCCTGTCAAGGCACTGCTCTAGTGTGTGAATGGGCACCATGGCTTAGGGTAAATTCTGACTATGCCAGTGCCAACTTTGGCTGGTAGCCCTGCTGGCTGACACATTATTGCCAATGGCATTGCCAAAGATTTGGGTGAAGCCACACATCTTCCAACGACAAGCAAATTTCTCTGACTACTGACGCTGCCTCCATTTACCTTCTACGAGAGGCCATTCTGCGCACCCGCAAGGCACACTGGGATAGCTGGCGACGCGAGGCAAGCCGGCGAAGCCACCGGAAGTGACGGGGAACACGGCGCGATAACCAATCAGATTAAAGATGCGACGTGTAAACTGTCACCCCAATTCAAATTTTATTACGACCAATTGTGGGAGGATGTGTGGCTCCACCCTTAGGGAGGATTCAGTCAGCCGAGATCTATGACTTAGTGCTCTCTAGCTCCCCCTGCTGCACATTAAGCAACTTTGCTCTACCTTTACAACTTGGAATCAACTTCTCTCTAGTGGGCCGTTGGCTAAACAATACTTACAGAAAGTTTGGAAATTTTGTTCTTGGTACTTCAGTAATTTCTCCAGCCAGTGCACACACTCCGTCTCCAGGTATTCCTTGGTGTGCTGGCTGAAGGCAGACTCATCCCATTTCTTCTTGGTGGATTCAGCTGCGGGGACAGGGGCCACCCACGCCATGTTCTCGCTGTCGAAGGCCAGGAAGTCCTCGCCATCATAGCCGTACTGGTCAAAACCATCATGAAACTTCAGCTTGCCATCAGGTGTCTTTTCCGCCTGGCAGCCATGCATCCACTGTAGAATACGGACATCTGGGTCTGGAGAGGAATGAGGCTGTTAACCCATTGAAGAGTGTTTTTTTTAGAACTCGGCTGCTTTCAAATTACCAGCAGTGACTGTTACATCAGCATTAAAATGTTCATTTAAAACACATTCTAATCACATATTTGCAACATCACACCTTACAGGGTTAACACAGCCTTCAATGAACATTGTTTTGAAAAATAACAGCACGGCATGAACACAGCAACCTGACAACGCTCTAGCCTCATTCAGCCATGTTTTCATTCATTTACACCAGTGATGGAAGCAAGAGAATGGACTCCTCAAAACATGGCTAGTCTGTGCAGTCTAATATTTTGGCTGTACAGCCACAGACGTTACTTAAATTCTGCAGAAGCATCACGATTTTAACTAGAAGGAGCCTCCGATATACATTATTTTATAAAAGAAAAATGATAATGATAGTTAATACACCACTCAACTCACACTTTAGTTCGATTCTGCTGTATATGTGTTAATTGTAAAACTCTTCTTTTTCCCCCTTCTGTCTAATTTCTGACTCGGAATGCCCAATCACATTTACAGTCCTGCTCCTATCTACAGCCTCCTTGGTGAAAATCAGTGGAGCAGACACACCAGAACATGTGTTTTTGTCCTTAAATTAGACCAAATTAAAAGCTGTTTTTTTCCTTCATGTGGTTTGTTGAGTTTAGCAATTGCTAAAAGTAACTCACCAACCTGGGTTTGTGAAGAAACAAGGACACGCAGCGTCATTGATGCGAAGCACCATTTGACTACTTGAGTACTAATAGCTCCCCCTAGTGGAGAACATTCAGCCTGCTAAATCTGAGTGCGTGTGTGCGTGTGTATGTGTGCTTGTGTGTGTGTGCATGCGTGTCTGTGAGTGCGTGTGTGAGTGAGTGAGTTACAAACCAGGTCCACGAGGTGCTTCACATATAAAAAGTGCAATCCTTGTGTTCATTTGCAAATGAAAGTTAAGGAGGAATGTTGATTTTCTATGTCTCACCTGGTTTGTTCTGCCGCATGTGTTCCATCAGGAATTTGATGCTGAAGTCGAACCAATGTTCCATTCTCCTGCGGGACTGTGTGCCTTTCTCCCAGTAGTCTTTCTCGTTTTGTTCTTTCATCCATTTTTGCAACGGCATCTTGACCTTGTCTGTGCTGTTGCAGAAGTCAATCGCCCTGTTGTTCAGAATTTCCATAGCGGTGAACTGATAGACTCCTGGTTGACTGATGGGCTTCGAAAGGGCGGTGTAAATGTAACGAAGATCGTGAATCTCTGGTGGGGAGACAAGCAGAGATAGTGAAAATTGAGATATTTGTTCAATGTTTAAAATGTTCCTTTTTAATATTTTTGGCACATTCTTAAATGCAACACATGACTGCCATTTCACAACTAAACAAAAATATTTTTTTTTTTTGGTCGTTGTGATTTCCAGTTTATTAAACGCAGTGCTTCACATTAATAGCTGTTTTGTTTGCTTATGAAGTAAACATTGAATGGATGGTGATCTATCCTTCAGAAGAATGTAACTACCTGATTCAGCTGTGAAAATGACCTTATCTAAATAGTATATTGGTCATCATTCTGTCTTTTTATGATACAGAGAAACATAAAATAAATAACAGCACAACAAAGAAGAAATAAAGAACGAACACAAAGAATACAGAAAAGGGTAAGCAGAGAATTATTATGAAGAACAGGATGATAGAAAACACCCATTCCCCCAAAACCTTGTTTTTGTTGAGTTTTCTACCATCTATTTTTTTTTCTTCCAAACGTTATTTAACAATCAAACAAACATGTACATGTTACGTCAGACATAAACAAGTACACAGTTCAGTACAAGAGAGCAGATAACAAAATTAAGATACAGTGAGCACCATAATTCATTGGACAGTGACACTTTTTTGTTATTTTGGTTCTGTACTCTAGCACTTTGAGTTTGAAAGGATACAATGACAATGAGATTGAAGTGCAGACTGTCAGCTTTAATTTGAGGGTATTTTCATCCATATCGGACGAACTGTTCAGAAATGACAACTTCTTCAGAGAATTCAAGGGCTATCAAAGCAATAGCTATTGATTCATACTTTCTTAGCGATAACTGTTCCAGAACGCTGCTGTGAAGTTAGTTTATCCACAAAGGTGAAAGCCCACTAAAGCCTATTTTGTCTTTACTGTGTTTCCCCAAATTAATTCGTACTTTATACATTTTCTAAGTTTGGGACTTGGGTACAGCCAACAAAAAATAACAGATATTTTTTTAAGCCAATGCCTTGCTTTTATTTTAAGGCACTTTTATGTCAGCAAAAGAAACTGCAGAAGTATAGATAAATGGCCGGTCAGGTTTTAAAGCTGAGCTGTCCAACAAATTACTCCACCACCAATACGTTAATGAATGAATATGCAACAAACGAGCGCGATTAAGAGGAAATTTAGATTGAGGGAATTAAGCAAAAAAAATCTTCTGACTGAATTTTTCTTTCAGGCCAAGTCATATTCTCCATCTACAATTTGCAAAACAAGTTACAGAGGAGGCCCCACATTAGGGCGTGTACACACACACTGAACGGCTTTTTTTTCTTTTTGGAAAAGGCGGGTGCCGCGCTGCCTTTTAGAGCAGTCGCTTCCTTTCCGCCGTGCGGTCGCTTCCCATTGTTTTTCATGAAAAAAGGCGGAAGCAGCTGTAGCCCTCGACGCCTGCTAAACATGTAAAATTATGAGACTTCAGCACCACCCACCCCACGCATAACCATTGCTGCTGTTCTCTAATGCAGCCATCAAGTTGTAAAGGCTCTAACCTACACTTTATTTAAACACTCGAGACCAATAGCGTTTTAAGGGAAGAAGATGCTTTTGAACAGCAGTTCATTACAAATAATGAACCATCTACATAACTTCAGTGCATATGTTTTTATTTATCTTATTTTAACACCAAATAAAATAATGTTTTTGTTTTAAGTGAGCCTCTTATCACTTAACAGAAAAAGACACAAAACAAAACTAACAGCACCAGCATTAAAGAACAATAAGTGCAATTCTTGTGCAAAAGTCTCTAGAGTGCTTTTCACTTTTTCTGCTTTTTGGCAGTGAAACCATATGCCTGAAGCTTGGGTACACCTGATACCCGTTACAGGGTTTCATCTGTGAGACTAATAGGCTATTTAACACTAGAACCGCCGCGAAGTTAATCGGCGGATTACCGCGGAAGTGACGCTTTTATTTTTAAATGAGAAAAAAAATGCACGTGTATTTAATTTTGAAAATCGGTACGGGGTTAATTTAAGGCAGGTCTTTAGAATCATAGGGATACTTGAACTTTGTGTTTTCGTTAGTATAATAATGTGTTTTCAGCTTATTTTGCATGACAGTGCCACGAATAGAGCCTTGCTTCAGAAAAGATTAGCCTAATCACTGTCAGTAAATCCAAGGTGTAACTTCATCGAAAAGACACGATACTAAGCTTTATCTACATACACAAATCTTTGCTGACCTGGCAGTGATTAATCTTTTCTGAAGCATTAAAATATTGTCCGGGACACCGTGAGCCCGGCGGCTGTAGACTATAGCCTATACCGTGAGTTTGCGCTACTGTCAGACGCGCACCCTTCTCTCTCTCTCTCTCTCTCTCTCTCTCTCTCTCTCTCTCCTCAAGAAGCGTCACTAGAAACCCAGTAAGAATGCCTCTCATGTCTCACTCATTCTCAGGAATCTCTCTCTCTCTCTCTCTCTCTCTCTCTCTCTCTCTCTCTCCTCTCTCTCTCTCTTCGTCACAATTCACCAATCTCTCTCTCTCTCTCTCCTCTCTCTCGTCTCTCTCTCTCTCTCTCTCTCTCTCTCTCTCCATCTCTCACTCACCAACCCTCACACACACATTCACCACACACACACACACACACACACACACACAACAGTAGCCTAACCTCACAAAATGTAGCCTACATACAACGACGTGACAAAACCCTTCAAAACCCCTAGGCAATGTCCCACTGTAATGGCCACCCATTAAAGTCGGACTGAAACTGCTTGGCTTATATTTTGTACTACCATTGGTGGTAAAATAGGCAGTGTCAGCTGTATTATCAAATCATTTATAATTTATAATTTTTTGTTTAGAATTATAAAAATTGACATTGAGGGCTAGGCTGCATTTGCCACTGTCAAGTCTGGTAAACATGGCGCCTTGCAAGCAGCACTGTGGTGTTGAAGGATGCACAAATAGTGACTCACTACACGCAATCCCGAACGACACAAATGTAAAAAAAAACAAAAAAAAAAACAAGTGGGTAGAATTTTTATCAGGTTCATTAGTGTCAAACAACACAAGAGTCTGCAGTCTGCATTTTAAACCAGACGACTTTTTGAATTTGGGAAAAAACAGAGTGGGTTTTGCAAAGAACTGAGACTGAACCCAGGAGCAGTCCCCACAATTCGATCAAGCACAGTACGGAGCAGTACGGAGGATAACCACAAAGTAAGTTTCTTATATTATTATATTTTGGATGTATAATTACTGAGTGTATGAATTACCTTCGCCTGGCTTACAAGGAGGATAGCTAACAGCTACATTCGCTAACGTTAGCTGGCAAAGCTGAAAAGCAATCTTAGCATCAACATAATTATCACACGAAATAAAGCAGCAATTCAGTAAAGCCGAATATTATTTATCTAGCTAGCTACGGAGATTTGTTGACTTTGTGCAATATTTAGCTTTACCTATCTACTGAAATGTAGCCTGTCACCCTATTATTTTATCTTGATGGCTGACACGGTGAACATTTTCCCACCATCCGCACTTTTATTTTTTTTCCGCCATCGTAATTTGAGTTCGCCCGAGTTCATTGTACTAGCCTACTGGGAGGGAATTCTGACTCCAGGTGTCTACTTTTCTGTCATTTTAAAATGTATTTTTAAACTATTTTTCTGCGCGTCATGGGAAAAACCGGCGGTCACTGGAGCTGTAGTCTCAGTCTACTAGCTGTCACTCAAAACGCAAGGAGTACGCCCTCGACCCCGCCCACGCAGTATCCTACCTATCCTACTATCATGATAGTAACATTTTTATGATACGTCCAAAAGCATACATTTTTATCATAAAAAAACATTTAAAAACAAATTTGCAGTGGTATAGAATATAAATAATGATACAGTATTTTAATTTTCAGTCCGACTTTAAAAGTCTATCTGCATGTTATTTTCTTTTAATAATAACGCGTTATTCTCGTTCCATTGCTCTTGAATCATACTACGCATTGTGTGTGCTATCAGTTGATTATATTGTATAATGAAGACGGATAGGACGTCCTCACAGACCAAGTGCTAGGGATGAGGGGAAATTAGTGTGCGCATGTAGGTGAACACGGCGTTCAGGCTCATCTAATTGCAAACTGTCACGATTCTTTGCTGCTTGAATAAACTTTCCTTGTGGATTATTCTCGGTCGGAAGATGTGGTGGTTGCAAAAGGATTGCTTTCTTCTCGTTCGTCGGAGTGGTGAGATTGTAGGTTGCTCCTTTTTGAACCGCGGCTTCTCGCTCCTTCGTCACAAACTTTGACTTTGATTGCAATCTTGATTAACTTTATTCGTATTTGAACTATTTCTATTGCTTGCTGGACATTAAGACTCTCGTAATTTGGGGGTTTTGGTGTATTTTGTCACGTTTATAAATGTATATTTTGGTGTTAATCTAACGCCGGCTTGTGTGTAGACTAAAGTTGAATGTGCGCGCGTCCGCCGAGACGTGATTAATTGATTAGCCTACTTCAGTACACCGTGGGGCTATATTATCGTCTCCGATTGTTTCGTTATTACACATATTACTGTTATATTGTCAAAAAAGGAAGTGTATGATATACATATATATATATATATATATATATATATATATATATATATATATATATATATATATATATATATATATATATATATATATATATATATATATACACACACACACACACACACACACACACACACACATAATTACCGACCTCCAAGTAGATTGTATGCCTATACAAATCAGCTACCTATCACCTGGTAGCGCGATTCCTAAATCCGGCAACACCCCACCCATATAAATGCTTCCGGATATAAGTTCGCAACAAAGGGTAAGCTATTTTTTATGTCTTAAAGTAGTACACAATAAGTACATTTCCTCTTTAGCATTCTGATAAATCATTTCGAAACTGATGGAGAACAGTTTTAAAGTAAAAGCTTAGTTTTAGGTCTAAAATGGAAAACATCGTTATGTTTCACTAGTTTTTTCGACTTACCGCTCTTAACAGTGGCAAAAATACAGAACAGCGTTAGGAAAATCATCTTCAGCACCAATTTCTCAATCGATAAACCAAGGAAATAGTGCACTTCAGTGTTTCCGTAAAAATAGGAAACATATTTTCCCGTCCGATCCGAAGACGCTAGATAACAAATGGAGTCACATATTCGCGTCAAGGCTACCTGTTCTGCACTTCCACATCAATAGAACTGAAGCTAGAGGGTATGCACATGACGTCACAGTAGGTGGAGGTCACTGCGGTTACATCTATTATAAGGTCTATGGGTTACACCCACTATTTTTTCAGTCTCTGCACCCACTGAGTGGCAGAAAGACTACGGAGTGATAGCGTTACAGTCTGATCTTGGCCACACACTGCCACGCTGGGCTGCACGGTGTAAACATGTCTGTATGCCTACTTAATAATGAAACATTTTAATCCACGCCGTCATCTCAACATTTCTGAAAAAATAAATGTAAGTTGGCGGGCGGGCTGGAGAGGCCCGTAGACCTCCCCAGGGCAGACACAGCGCGCTTGAATTAGCACTCCGCCAGAACAGCCCCTTCCGAAGCTGCTCATCATCGCGCAGAATTAGCATTTTACTACCGGCAGCTCCTGCTGAAGAATTCCCCCGGTCGCCAGGGGATACAGTGAGCCATGGGGGGGGGGGGGGGGTGTTGTGTCACACTAACACGCAACCAACAGTCTGTCATATGAAACTGAACGCTACGGTACGCTGCTGGGTGTCGTCAGTTTGCTTCACCCAGCAGCGTCGTTTATTTTACAACCGCAGGATGCAATGAGGACAAACACCAATGGATGGTAGGGTGCTGGGTTGGGCCCCAGGGCAGTGGATGGTGGGGTGCTGGGTTGGGCCCCAGGGCAGTGGATTGGGGGGGTGCTGGGTTGGGCCCCGGGGCAAGCGGTCACAGAGAAGGGGAAGGTGTAACAACCGGCGACTGTTCATTTTCAGTGAGAGTTGACGATTTACAGTGACAAGAGACAAGTGGCCGTTGCAAAGCGACGTAGGAGGGGCGAAAATAGACGAGAGATCTATTTTATGCAAATACTGAGCGATGCGACACGGCGACTACCAATGGGAGTGAAGGCAGCGTGACAGACGTTGCTGAAACAAATGTGCAATCGTATCTAGCCTACTTCTTTAGTTCTGTAACCTAGTAACCACAAGCCAGGTACGCCCATAAGCGACAAGTGACAACGGTTTATCTCCCTCCTGAGTCTCCCCGTGTGACCGTAGGGTTAGGGTCCACACAGCTGTTATAATACAGCAGGTAAGCTGAAAAATCTTTCGACTCTGGAAATAAGCCCCAAAATTTGACTGAGTGTTCCTCTTGGGTCATTCCCCATTGGGTCAATCCCATTAGCCACGTAAATTTCAAAATGGCTGCCATTTTTAAAGATGGCTGCCATTTCGGCCATTTTTTACCATAGAATTTCATTGTCCGGGCCGATTTGGATAATTCTGGTGTCGAATGACAGGTTTTTAACTATGGGAAATTCAAATTTATACATCAGAAATCCATTTTATATCTCCTTCTGCCATTTGCCATATTTTTTAAAGTAATGTGAAAAATATGCATAAACACAACATTATTTCAGCAAAAACGTTATTAGAAATGATGTACAAAAATTGCCATTTTATTTGTACATGAGGAGCTGAATATGATCCTTTGGTTACTACTGTACATATCATTTGTACTGTGTATTATAAAACATACAAAATGTAAAATGCAGTCATGCGTAACCTGAACACTTTAGGATCAATGTATATTTTTCACATTGAAGACATCTGTAACCTGAATAACCTGAACATTCCAGGATCAACAGTTCTGTTAGAGTAAATGTACACGTATAATCAACTAACCTATGCTCTGGGTTGAAACGGAGCCTAATCTTAACATCTGCAGCTACACAGTACTGTGCAAGCAAGACCAAAGCTGAAGCATTTGCACCTTCCACGGCATTCAGATTTGCATCCACACTTGGTCAGTAGTTGGCAACTCTCTGCAATAGTGGGGGAGATCAGTCCACAAGATCTGCCACAGGTCACCTTTCTTGATCCATCCCCAGTCGACAGGATTTTGTGCTTCTGGTTGACAAAGTATTGATTGACCCCACGTGCATCCTGCCTGGTAGGCAGCACGCTTTACATGCTGGAGTAGAGCAGCTTGAGTAGGAGGCATGTCTTCGTATGGCCTCTGCTTCCGAGCAAACATGTCCAGCCTTGCATCATCAACACCATCAGCTGTACTGGACCTGTCATACATCATGACCACAAAGTTTTCCAAGATCTTCATGTCGTCATCATGAATGAACATTCAGTACTATATGCTACCAATATGCTGTAATATATGTGGCCCTTCCCTTCTAAATGTACAAGTGTTATTTCCTCAAGTTTTTATAAAGGTGGTATACACGTTATCTGTTCATATTTTGATGACATGGAGCTTTATAACTGTAAATATTTAAAGAAATGTTTTTTAGGGATTTGATATCTCTGACATAATTGATCAAAAGAAAGCAAAATTCTGTCTGCATAAAGATCCACCATTTTCCGAATACCTTTTGTATTCCATGACCTAAATCCTCCATCTTTTTTACCAGGTGTAAACTGTTCATTACCCTAAATAAATTGAGACAATACAGGCACCTATATGTTTGTGTGCAGCATGCCAAACTGAAATTGTATTTTTTTTAAAAGGATTTTTTGTACGTTTCTTCAATGTCTTAATATCCGAAAAGTATAGATACATATTTAATGGTAGATCTGGAATGGACTTTTGCTCGATGCTTACCCTGGCTGGGGGTGCTGTTGTACAGAAATAATATGATGCTGAGGTCAGTTGGGCAGCCATATAATACCATCTAAGATTGGGAAGTTGAAGCCCCCCCTCTCATAAGGCATATATAACAGCTTAAGACAGAGTCTAGCTTTCCTGTCATTCCAGATGAATTGACCAAACAATTTGTTAGGTTTGTCATAAAACTTGTTTGGTAGCGGCAGTGGGAGTGTTTGAAAATAATATGAACATTTGGGTAGAATAGTCATTTTTATTATATTCATTTGTCCGACCATAGCTATAGGCAAATTGGACCAGCGTTTCAGTGCTTCAGTTACTCCATCTACCAGGGGGTCATAATTTGCTGGAATTATTTCACTGAGTTCAGGAGTGATCCTAACACCCAAGTACCTAAAACCATCAGCAGTTGTCGTAAATGGAGTATTTACTATGGGACTATGTCTTTCTTCCTTAATAAGAAACATGAATACTGATTTGGAGTTGTTAATTTTGTATCCAGAGAACCCCCCAAAATCATCAATTAATCTCATCAGATTGGGAATACTATTTTTTAAATTTGTCCGGAAAAATATAATATCACCCGCATATAAAGAAATGCGACGATCTATCCCCTGGTAATGCCTGATAATCCTTTATGTGCTCTTACGGCCATTGCTAGAGGTTCAATTGCTAATGTAAACAACGATGGAGACAAAGGGCAACCCCGGCGGGTGGATCGCTGTAAACCAAAGGGTCTCGAGATGGTACTATTAGTTAGGATCTCAGCGGTTGGGTGTTACGTGCCATGTGTTTTCTTTTCTGTGGACTTCTCTGCCTTCACCTATCATCATCTTCATTGGCTGCGCCGCCTATCAATCACCATCCACCAAGACCCACCTTCACCAATCCCCACCCTCCGTGTCAATTCTGGATTAACCAATCAGAACTCGCCACCTCTGCTATATAAACCTTGACTGTTTGCCATTAGAGATGTCTGACTTTTTGGCTCTGTGTGTGTTAGTATTTGACTCTATGTTAATCACGTATTTGAACTTGTCTTGTTTTGTGTACACTTCCAAGGCTTGGGACAGGTAAGACTGGGGGCTCCTGTACATATGCCCGTAGGCTATGTTGTGTATAGATCCACTAGTCCTTAGGGGTGATTGCCAACCAACTGTTTTTTCAGTCTGCTAGTTAGAGTAGATAGGCCTTTTGTTTGTGTACTTGATACACTAGATTAAATTACTCTCTGGTTTAGCTAGCTTGTTTTTCTGTTCTTTTGGCAACATCCAGCGTCCCTTGACCCTGGTAGTGTGTGTCTGGGTTGTTGTATGTCCCCAGTAGTAGTTTGTTGCACCTTTTGTTTTGTTCCCACAGTAAAACACCCATGCACTGAGTTGCTGCTTTTGTCCGTGTTTGATTTATTGTTGTTACCATTTATACAGCATTTACATCTCCCGGCATTCTTAACATCCAGTTACATACCCCATGCACCCCTAGAACCATGGGGTCGTAACACTGGGTTTATATATAGCAGTTGAATCCGTTTGAGAAAGGCTTTGCCTAATCCAAATCTTGGTAGTACTTCAAAAAGGTAACCCCATTCTATCCTATCGAATGCTTGACATGCACCTACTGTGCTGTGTCTTCTGCATTATGCCTCTCATGTAGTATATTCAAGACTCTTCTAATATTGTGATCACCTCTGTTTTGTACAAACCCTTGTTGATCATCAATAATCAACTGAGGAAGATATTTATCCAATCTTCTAGACAGCGTTTCACAGTATTTTTGTATCACATCCCATTAAACTAATTGGTCTGTAAGATGAGCATTCTGTTGGGGGCTTGTTTGGTTTTAATATTCGGGTTATTGTAGCTAATCTTAATGAATCCGGGAGAGCTCCTTCAATAAGCGATTCTTCATACATGTCAAGAAGTGGCCTTACAAGTTGCCTTTTAAATGTTTTGTAGAACTCCATTGGTAACCCATCCGGTCCGGGTGCTTTGCCGCTGTTAATAGCTTCACAAAGGTCTTTTGTTGTTAATGGACTATCTATGCTATTTTTTCATCATCGGATATAGTCTGAAATTGCAATTGGTCAAGAAATGCGGTCTGAGCTTTTCTATTTTCTGTACCTTCTGATTTGTAGCAATTTATAAAAGTCTCAAAAATTATTATTTATCTCTAATGGGTCCATAGTTAAGTTGCCAGATATTGACTTTATACTATTAATTTATCTTTCAGCTTGCATTTTCTTTATCCTCCAGGCCAATAGTTTACCTGCTTTTTCCCCTTGGTCATAATATGTTTGTTTAGTCCACATCAAACTTTTAGCCACTTCGTCAGATTAGACGAAGATAGATTATGTGATTTTTCAGGGTCATTGTTATTATAAATTTCGGTCTCAGCTTTTTAAATTTGGTTTTCTAATGTTCGTAGTTCTTGGTTGTGCCGTTTGGTTTTAGAACTTGTGTAACTAATAATTGCTCCTCTTACATAGGCTTTAAATGCTTCCCATCTAATGCTGGCAGTACTTTTGTCTGTATTTAGTTCAAAATATGCATCAATGTGACTTTCCACAAATTTAACAAAAGCTGTATCCTGTAACAGATAAACTTGTAGCCTCCATCTTGAGCAATGTTCAGACCTACCCAAATGGATCTCCATAGATACTGCTGCATGGTCACTAATTACTATACTATTGCACCAGCATTTTTTGACATTAGACAGTAGTTCCATAGAAATTAAAAAGTAATCAATACGTGGATGAGTTTTATATGAGCTTGAGTAACAAGAGTACCATTTGTTTTGGTTCTGCATTCTCCAAACTTCAATTAATCTTAGATATTTCATATAATTACTCAGTGTTTTTCTATTTTGTACATGAGTTGTATCAATTTGAGTGGATCTATCCAATACTGGGTCAGGGGCACAGTTAAAATCTCCTCTGATAATATGAAGTCCCTCCAAGGCAGACACAGTTAAAAATAGTCTTTCGAAAAATGATGGGTTGTCCTCATTAGGGCCATAGACATTTATAAGATTTAGTTTTTGTGACAAAATATTACCTTGAACAATAATATATCTCCCAAATGGATCTTGGGTAATTTTTGTGATTTGAAATGGTATTGATTTGTGTATGAGAATGAGGATGGGGTTGGTGTTCTGTCAGGAAAGTAATACTGATGGGGGCATGGTCGGAGATAATAATGCTTTGGATTAATAAAATACATTCTGGCTGATGGAAAGAAATCCCTGCAGCCATGTTCCATAATCTACTGGAAAGCCTTCCCAGAAGAGTGGAGGCTGTTACAGCAGCAAAGGGGGGTCTTACCCCATATTAACGCCCATGGTTTTGGAATGAGATGTTCAACAAGCACATATAGGTGTATATAACACCACCCAATAAATGGTGAAAATTTGCTCTCCTTTACCAGGCATACTAGAGGAAAGAGATGAGACAATAGCTGATATTACTGCATTATACTCATGAAACACACAACACATTTTCATTTCACTTTAATAAAGATTTTCATCATCAATAATAAATTTGTGAATAGTCACATTTGTGAATAGTCACAGTTTCAAAGTTAATTTCAAAGGAAAGGGATAGTGTCAATCACAGAGAACCCAGAGAAGTACCACATTTGACAAAAGTGTTCAGTATTAAATGCAACAAGAAATGTGCCAAAATTCATAAGAAAAAAAAGCATAATATAATGAGCATATTCAGAAAAGAACTGCACTCAAATGATTTTACTTAAGATGAGACTACAAGATTCACATGTGTTTACTTATTTCCTCTCTGAGTGAAATGGTGCCATGTTATGATGGCTTTCTAGGACCAAACTCCATTCCACCAGTATACAAGCTAAGTGATGAGGAACTACCAATAAGAGCCCATTATGCTATCTTCAGGTCAGGTATTAATTTAGTACTTAATTTCTGGAACAAATAAAAAAAGTAATATACCTTCCCTAGAAAACATTATTACTTTTAATACATATTTTCTGAGCATAGTTACTTGATCACTTAGATTTAAGATTGCAATCAATTTCTATTTAAATCCTTACCCTAATACAAATTCATTGAGCAGAATTTCATAATTAAATCATTCACAACTTATTTTGCTAATTGCCAGGAAACTAGTAACTACTTGTGATAGAATAATGAAAAGGCCGTTAAGAACACAAAAATTCAAGAGTTACCTTGAACCCCAAACATTAAAACATTTCTTTCTATTCTCTCTCCTCACACTTCCAAGGACACATTGGACCTCATTCACGAAACGTGTACAATCACAATTGATCATAATTTTTTTTCTTATCTGTGTTTGTTCATGGCTGTTTCCTTATGCTAGGCACATGAACAGGATTGCACATAAAATTTACAAACAGTCAGCATTCATTATCTCATACACCTGGGATATTCGCAGAAATGTGTCATAAATCCCATATAAGGAATATTTTAAAGAACCAAAGTAACGATAATTTTAAAAAAGTCTTGTGAATGAGGCCCATTGTGTACTAAGCAACTTGATGCTTAAGAGAAGATTCAAAGCTTAATGTAATGCAGTATTTCTTTCTTAGACTGTCATTCTTTGACACCATTTGAGCATAAATCATACTTTTAATTTGATATCATTAAAAGAAATATAAAAAACGCACTGCTATAGCTGTAAAATAGCCGTACAATTTGCTGTTATTTCATGCGGTATATGTGGTCAGGTTGATCTTCTACTTGGTTAGGTGTCTAACTAGCACCTACCTCATTGTACAATTGCACCATTTCATTTTACTCTGAATTTTAGGTTAAAACTTCCTGAATTATTGGTGAGTGGCTTCCGGATGATTCGATTTTACTGCATACAGCTTACAGCTATCAGAAAGAAATATTTAAATGGTAAAAAATGCTGATGAAAACATGTTTGCATGGAAAGGTCATGGTCAGAGGTTTGGGTTAAGAGCTATTTCATGCCACCTAAAATTTGGAGAAAGAGAGAGAGAAATAAACTGATTATATTTTTTTAAACAATAATTCAGTAAATAACTTAATGAATTTTTTTTTTATAAAGGTGAAGATATTTTAGAACAGCCCAGTGCTGGAGACTCACCAGACCAAACCCATCACACTACTTCAACAACTTCAAGCTGTGGCTGCTGTTCGCCCTCTTCTGGTGGTAAAGAGAATAGCAGGTCACAGGAGTGCATTTCTCATCATTTACTTGCTTAGCAGACACTCTGACTGTGAACAAACTACACTGCTTACTTAACATCCATTTATACAGCTAGAAACGTAGAGATGCAAATAAAGTACATTCCTCAAGAGTACAATAGCAGTGTCCTACTTAGGATTTGAACCTGCAACATCTACGGTGCAAAGCCACCCCATGAACGGTACTGATGCTCATACAGATGAAACGGTGGAAATGGGAGTTTTTCTAATACTCAGTCATATGTTTCAAACCGCTGGAAGGAGGCACCCAACTGAGCAGAGGAGGCGCTCTTGTGCAATTAGGCAAGGGAGATCATGCTGAAAGAATCCCCTCCCTCCGAATATGTATGGCTGAACTGACCGCCAGCCAAAGCAGATCTTGAGAGAGCGGCTGGACCACTGCATAATTTAAATGGCTTCTTACCATCGACCACCAAGGGCTCGGTCACTTCTTCTTCGGGTCCACCAGAGCAAATGTACCCGCACCCTAGAAGAACTGGAAAAGGTGTTTAATCAGACTCATTTCCTGCACACACATTAAATCTGATAAAATCATTTCTTCATGCATTTTCATACTCAAAAGGCAGTGAACATTACCAGAATCATCTGATTTCACAGAGCCTTTTGATCCTTTTGTCTCCAATTTTACTCATGAAAAGCAGTGAAATACATTAAATGGCAGTGTTCAATAGCTTATTCTATATCCTTCAATACCTTCCCAAAAATGTTTTTGTGCATATGTAAATTCTGTCAGTGGACACATTTAACAAAACTGAGTATCGTAGATTCACAAGCTAGGCCATTTCCTCTGAGAAAGCGGCAATCCTGTTTAGGGCTAAACCACATCGTCTAAATATCCCTTGACAATCACTTAATAGTTCTGTAACTTCCGCACAGAGGAGGGGTTCCAACTAGTGCTTAACATCTGCAGTACAGTAGAAATGACTCACCATTCAGAGGTAGCCTCAGTCCATTCGCAGGAGCTTGGGCAGCTAAAAAGACAGTGGCATAACTCAGGAAGGTTCCAGATACTCTGCTATTCTTTGTTGCCTCTTAACCATTTTTTAAAAATCATGTAGAATTTGCTCTCAGGGCTGTCTTAGATATCTTGTGGACACAGAACTGATCGAAAATGATCGCCAACATGTCTGGTAGTTAAAGGTATTCACCTTGTAACTCTTATCTTTCAAAAATGTTACTGAAAATATGATTAAATACAAAAGAATATGAGAATATAAAAAAAACGCAATGTTAAAAATATGACTGGGTGCAGAAGTCCCACCTTTTTCCTTTTCAATCATTTTCTTGCGCAGAACGTACAGGACCACAAGCTGCGTCACCAAGGCGATGAGCAAAACAACAACGCCACCAACAATGGCGCCTGTGTTGTCACTGTCGCAGTTACGGCATGTTCCATCTGCAACACACAAACAGGCAGCGTCGGTTGTAGAGCTGCAAATACACAGCGTGGAGAAAACTTCCATTCAAACTGATCATTACTCTCGACCTACTTTCATTCATTTACTCTGATGAACTACTCAGCGATTAATTTGCTAAGTACTCAACACCATCAGATATAGCCAGTTCTCCTCAATTACACCATTCAGGAGAATTAAAAATTTTTTTTAATCCTTGTTAAGGAAAATGAATGAAAACAGGTCCAGACCAATGACCAGTGAGTTTAAAGGGAAGTTTTCCTCCCTGACTACTTTCGCTCCACAACCGTCACTGGAAACAGGAGTTAATAAGCATCAACCACACAAGCCCTGCGGGTTGGTTCACATCTTCAGACACTTTTCATGTGTATGAATGCACTCCATGGGCTGGTATTGTGCACACAGAGATACAAAAGTAAAGGGCTTGGGTTGACTCCCCTGCCAATTAGTTTTAGATTTTAGCTGAAATACTGGGACATGGATCCATTCAGCTTTGAAATCATACTGATCCATGAAGAAGGTGCATTGATAGCGGTCACAGGAAGCAGCCTGTAAAAATGGGATAATTGACATTGATAGGCCAAGATTACCCCAGAATTCTTCGATCGGACTCGGCAGGGTTCGGTGGTGGGTTCTGCAACTGTACTTTGAGGTGTCTGATGCCTCGATCTCCAGCCACTTCCTCAGCTGGTACGTCTCCTTAGGGTCTCCATTGGGTCTCACCCCCGAAGAGGCGACCCCGTCCGATTCGGCCAATGGCACACCGTCCTTCAGGATGTTTACCGACACATCTTTGTGGTAGAATCCGGTGGCCAAACACACCAGGGTGCGGTAGTCAGGGCTGGTGGACTTCTTTGAAAAAATATATACGTCAGGAGGAGCTGTGAAAGAGGAGGAGGAGGAGGAGGAAGAACAGAGTGAGCTCATATAACAGAAGCTGATGAAATGGTATGATCCACATTTCATGACCCTGGACCTCATTATATCGTGTCTGGCTGTTCAATTCAATGTTATGTTGTGTAGTGCTTTTTGCAAAAGCCTGTCACAAAGACGCTTTACAGAGAGCAGAAGGAAAATGGGACAGGAACCAGGCCTGGACTTCCAAAAAGCAAACAAGCAAGGTTAAAACTTCCTAGTGAGGAGAAAAAACCTGCTGCATGGATCACCCTGTCAAGGCACTGCTCTAGTGTGTGAATGGGCACCATGGCTTAGGGTAAATTCTGACTATGCCAGTGCCAACTTTGGCTGGTAGCCCTGCTGGCTGACACACTATTGCCAATGGCATTGCCAAAGATTCGGGTGAAGCCACACATCTCCCAACGACAAGCAAATTTCTCTGACTACTGACGCTGCCTCCATTTACCTTCTATGAGAGGCGATTCTGCGCACCTGCAAGGCACACTGGGATAGCTGGTGACGCGAGGCAAGCCACCGGAAGTGACGGGGAACACGGCGCGATAACCAATCAGATTAAAGATGCGACGTGTAAAGTGTCACCCCAATTCAAATTTTATTACGACCAATTGTGGGAGGACGTGTGGCTCCACCCTTAAGGCTGCTCCATACTTTCCGCGTTCCGCGTCCGCGGACAGCTGCGGACTCGTACCAGTCGAGCGGACGCTCACCCGGTTCCATTCATACTACAATTGAGGGTCCGCGTCGGTCTGGCTTTCCACGCATGCGCATTTCCCGATCTACACTCTATTCCAGCTTCATTACCACAGAGTGAATGCGTAAGTGAATGCGATAAGAAAATTTTCGGTTATGCTGACCTATAAAACGTTATTCCAAAAGCAGAATTAGACATGATATACATCGTTAGAAAGCTTATACTCTCACCTACTGAATAAATGAATTGTCAATCAAGCCATACTGTACTAAAAATGGTGACAACGCCGTAAACAACAGCTGTGGTATTACACACAGCTATTTTTGGAGGTACCCAGGCATCACAAATGCACGTGTATTTCACAAACGGATTGTCCAAGACAATATATGACCACTCAGTCTAAAAAGGGACATCTCTATGCGTAAAACCAATGGGCAGGTTGTATATTTATTTAATATTTAGTCCCAGATATTGACTGTAGAATGACATGGTATCATTTTTTAAAAACTTTGCCTCGTTTATTTTGTTATTCAGTCAGCAGCGTTTTCACTGCTGTACTGGCATATCTTAGGGCTATTGTCGGGTTTATCTTGTTGCTATGACAGAATACGATTTTTTAGCGATGGATGAATATTTTTATGAATGCCTAGCTAGACAATATAAATGTGGGTAATGGCAGATCTCCTCGCACAACTCTCTTCAAAACAAGCATCTATTAAATTTTGTTATCTGGAGCATGCGCAGTCGGCGCGCTTGCTATGCATACAGTCCACGCGGTCACAAATTTTGGGCTGTGCGCGAACGTCCACATAGGGGTCCGCGTGGACCCTCCGGACATGGGCGGATGACGACATTCACGTCACGTGGACCAAAGCAGACCCTCGCGGACCAAAGCAGACCCTTGCGGACACACGGAAAGTATGAAGCAGCCTTTAAGGAGGGTTCAGTCAGCTGAGATCCATGACTTAGTGCTCTCTAGCTCCCCCTGCTGCACGTTAAGCAACTTTGCTCTACCTTTACAACTTGGCATTAACTTCTGTCTAGTGGGCCGTTGGCTAAACATTACTTACAGACAGTTTGGATCTCTAGCTCTTGGTACTTCAGAAATTTCTCCAGCCAGTGCACACACTCCGTCTCCAGGTAACCCTTGACGTAGTGGCTGAGGATAGGCCTGTTGTCCCATTTCTTTTTGGTGGATTCAGCTGCGGGGACATGGGCCACCCACACCATGTTCTCACTGTCGAATGACAGGAAGTCCTCGCCATCATAGCCGTACTGGTGAAAACCCTTAAGAAACTTCAGCTTGCCATCAGGTGTCTTTTCCACCTTGCAGCCATGCATCCACTGTAGAATATGGACATCCGGATCTGGAAAGGAATGAGGCTGTTAACCCATTGAAGAGTGTTTTTTTTTTTTTTTTCAAAATTCTGAGTTCTAGAACTCCGCTGCTTTCAAATTACCAGCAGTGACTGTTACATCAGCATTAAAATGTTCATTTTAAAAAACATTCTAATCACATATTTGAAACATCACACCTTAAAGGGTTAACACAGCCTTCAATGAACACTGTTTGAAAAATAACAGCACGGCATGAACACAGCAACCTGACAACACTCTAGCCTCATTCAGCCGTCTTTTCATTCATTTACACCAGTGATGGAAGCAAGAGAATGGACTCCTCAAAACATGGCTAGTCTGCGCAGTCTAATATGTTGGCTGTACAGCCACAGACGTTACTTAAATTCTGCGGAAGCATCACGATTTTAACTAGAGGGAGCCTCCGATATACATTATTTTATAAAAGAAAAATGATAATGATAGTTAATACACCACTCAAGTCACACTTTAGTTAGATTCTGCTGTATACGTGTTAATTGTAAAACTCTTCTTTTTCCCCCTTCTGTCTAATTTCTGACTCGGAATGCCCAATCACATTTACAGTCCTGCTCCTATCTACAGACTCCTTGGTGAAAATCAGTGGAGCAGACACCTCAGAACATGTGTTTTTGTCCTTAAATTCGACCAAATTAAAAGCTGTTTTTTTTCCTTCATGTGGTTTGTTGAGTTTAGCAATTGCTAAAAGTAACTGACCAACCTGGGTTTGTGAAGAAACAAGGACACGCAGCGTCATTGATGCGAAGCACCATTTGACTACTTGAGTACTAATAGCTTCCCCTAGTGGAGAATATTCAGCCTGCTAATACTGAGTGAGTGTGTGTGTTTGTGTGTGTATGTGTGCGTGTGTGTGTGTATGTGTATATGTGTGTGCATGTGTGTCTGTGAGTGCGTGTGAATGAGAGTGTGTGAGCGAGTGAGTTACAAACCAGGTCCACGAGGTGCTTCACATATAAAAAGTGCAATCCTTGTGTTCATTTGCAAATGAAAGTTAAGGAGGAATGTTGATTTTCTTTGTCTCACCTGATTTGTTCTGGTGCATGCGTTCCATCAGAATTTTGACACTGACGTCAAACCACTGTTCCTTGCTCTTGCGGGACTCTGTGTCTTTCTCCCAGTAGTCTTCCTTGTTTTGTTCTTCCAACCATTTTTGCAACAGCTTCTTGACCTTGTCTTTGCTGTTGTAGAAGTCAATCGGCCTGTTGTCCAGAATTTCCATAGGGGTGAACTGATAGACTCCTGGTTGACTGATGGGCTTCGAAAGGGCGGTGTAAATGTAATGAAGATCGTGAATCTCTGGTGAGGAGACAAGCAGAGATAGTGACTGCCATTAGCTGACGCGTCATTTCGATTTCCAAACCACTTTAGCGCAAACCACGCCCCGTAGTTGCAACAAACGTTCAAAATCGATTTCATTGGTCAACACGATGAGAGCGCTGATTGGCTGATCAAAATGACAGCTTGTTGGCAACTACAGGGCGTGCTTTGCGTTAAAGTGGTTTGGGAATCGAAATGACGCTTGGCTGACAGATCTGCCCAGCAATTTATCACCACCTCTGCGTCAAAAAAACAATCCCCAAACAGACTAATCTAATTGGAGTACATCTGGTCCTTATGAAAAAAAAAAAATCTAAATGAGCCTTCTTACGAGTGAAATTAAAATATTCACATGTGAAAAGAAAATGAAAAACCCTAACGTACACTGGACATTTTCACATGGGCTTGGCTTTTTTCATATGTTTTTTCATCTGGAAAATTTCCACATGTGAAAAGAAAATAGGTCGCAGTAAGTAATTTGCATCTTCACATTTTGACATGTCATTGACTTTTAAAATCTGAACTACACATTTCACGTGAAAACAAAACATGTGACTTGAAATAACATAGGTTACATGTGTACTCTTAAAATATAGGGTACCCACGTGTGGTTTTTGAACATATGAGGTTTCTGAACATGTGATTTTCCATAAGGGTGTCCCTTAACATTGAGAGACCAGTTCAAGCAAATGCTAGGCTTTATCCTTTCTTATTTAACAAAAGAAACCTTTTTGGTCACCAGAATATTCCTGGAATATTTGCATAAACGTTCCTGTGGTGTGTTTTTGCCTGGTTTCCTAAAGTCACAAAAACATTGTTTCCGAGCTCCAAGGATGAATGCTTGACAGGTCACAGTGTATTATTCAGATGTATTCACTTTATTAAAAATAACTTGACTTGTGCATCATCATCCATGCTGGCTTAAATTGGGATATTTGTTCAATGTTTAAAATGTTCCTTTTTAATATTTTTGGGACATTCTTAAATGCAACACATGACTGCCATTTCACAACTAAACAAAAATCTTTTTGGTCGTTGGATTTCCAGTTTATTAAACACAGTGCTTCACATTAATGGCTGTTTTGTCTGCTTATGAAGTAAACATTGAATGGATGGTGATCTATCCTTCAGAAGAATTTATGTAACTATCTGATTCAGCTGTGAAAATGACCTTATCTAAATAGTATATTAGTCATCCTTCTGTCTTTTTGTGATAGAGAGAAACATAAAATAAATAATAACACAAGAAGAAATAAAGAACGAGCACAAAGAATACAGAAAGGGTAAACAGAGAATTATTATGAAGAACAGGATGATAGAAAACACCCATTCCTCCGAAACTTTTTTTGTTGAGTTTTCTACCATCTATTTTTTTTCTTCCAAACTTTATTTAACAATCAAACAAACATGTACATGTTACGTCAGACATAAACAAGTACACGGTTCAGTACGAGAGCAGATAACAAAATTAAGATACAGTGAGCACCATAATTCATTGGACAGTGACACTTTTTTGTTATTTTGGTTCTGTACTCTAGCACTTTGAGTTTGAAAGGATACAATGACAATGAGATTGAAGTGCAGACTGTCAGCTTTAATTTGAGGGTATTTTCATCCATATCGGGTGAACTGTTTAGAAATGACAACTTCTTCAGAGAATTCAAGGGCTATCAAAAGCAATAGCTATTGATTCATACTTTCTTAGCGATAACTGTTCCAGAACGCTGCTGTGAAGTTAGTTTATCCACAAAGGTGAAAGCCCACTAAAGCCTATTTTGTCTTTACTGTGTTTCCCCAAATTAATTCGTACTTTATACATTTTCTAAGTTTGGGACTTGGGTATAGCCAACAAAAAATAACAGATATTTTTTAAGTCACTGCCTTGCTTTTATTTCAAGGCACTTTTATGTCAGCAAAAGAAACTGCAGAACTATAGATAAATGGCCGGTCAGGTTTTAAAGCTGAGCTGTCCAACAAATTACTCCACCACCAATACGTTAATGAATGAATATGCAACAAACGAGCGCGATTAAGAGGAAATTTAGATTGAGGGATTAAAGCAAAAAAAAATCTTCTGACTGAAAATTTTTTCAGGCGAAGTCATATTCTCCATCTACAATTTGTAAAACAAGTTACAGAGGAGGCCCCGCATTCGGACGTGTACACACAAACCGTCCGGCTTTTTTTCTTTCTTTTTAGAAAAGGCAGGTTCCGCGCTGCCTTTTTAGAGCGGCCGCTTCCTTTCCGCCGTGCGGTCGCTTCCCATTGGTTTTCATCCAAAAAAGGCGGAAGCAGCTGTAGCCCTCGACGCCTGCTAAACATGTAAAATTATGAGACTTCAGCACCACCCACCCCACGCATAACCATTGCTGCTGTTCTCTAATGCAGCCATCAAGTTGTAAAAAGGCTTTAACCTACACTTTATTTAAATACCCGAGACCAATAGCGTTTTAAGGGAAGAAGATGCTTTTGAACAGCTTTTCTATTGTCAGTTTGCTTTTACGTAATTTCAATGCCGTTTTCAATCTATGAAATAAAACTGATACTTTTTTCAAGGCTTGACTCATTTTTTAGTCATACAAATAATGAACCATCTACATAACTTCAGTGCATATGTTTTTATTTATCTTATTATAACACCAAATAAAACAACGTTTTTGTTTTAAGTGAGCCTCTTATCACTCAACAGAAAAAGACACAAAGCAAAACTAACAGCACCAGCATTAAAGAACAATAAATGCAATTCTTGTGCAAAAGTCTCTAGAGTGCTTTTCACTTTTTCTGCTTTCTGGCAGTGAAACCATATGCCTGGAGCTTGGGTACACCGGATACCCGTTACAGGGTTATATCTGTGGGACTAATAGGCTATTTAACACTAGAACCGCGGCGAAGTTAATCGGCGGATTGCCGCGGAAGTGACGCTTTTATTTTTAAATGAACAGAAAAATGCATGTGTATTTAATTTTGAAAATCGGTACGGGGTTAATTTAAGGCAGGTCTTTAGAATCATAGGGATACTTGAACTTTGTGTTTTTGTTAGTATAATAATGTGTTTTCAGCTTATTTTGCATGACAGTGCCACGAATAGAGCCTTGCTTCAGAAAAGATTAGCCTAATCACTGTCAGTAAATCCAAGGTGTAACTTCATCGAAAAGACACGATACTAAGCTTTGTCTACAAACACAAATCTTTGCTGCCCTGGCAGTGATTAATCTTTTCTGAAGCATTAAAATATTGTCCGGGACACCGTGAGCCCGGCGGCTGTAGACTATAGCCTATACCGTGAGTTTGCGCTACTGTCAGACGCGCACCCTTCTCTCTCGCTCGCTCACACACACACACACACACACACACACACACACAACAGTAGCCTAACCTCACAAAACGTAGCCTACATACAACGACGTGACAAAACCCTTCAAAACCCCTAGGCTATGTCCCACTATAATGGCCACCCATTAAAGTCGGACTGAAATTGCTTGGCTCATATTTTGTACTACCATTGGTGGTAAAATAGGCAGTGTCAGCTGTATTATCAAATCATTTATAATTTATAATTTTTTGTTTAGAATTATAAAAATTGACATTGAGGGCTAGCCTGCATTTGCCACTGTCAAGTCTGGTAAACATGGCACCTTGCAAGCAGCACTGTGGTGTTGAAGGATGCACAAATATTGACTCACTCACTACACGCAATCCCGAAGGACACAAATGTAAAAAACAAAACAAAAAAAAACAAGTGGGTAGAATTTTTATCAGGTTCATTAGTGTCAAACAACACAAGAGTCTAGAGTCTGCATTTTAAATCAGACGACTTTTTGAATTTGGGAAAAAACAGAGTGGGTTTTGCAAAGAACTGAGACTGAACCAGGAGCAGTCCCCACAATTCGATCAAGCACAGTACGGAGCAGTACGGAGGATAACCACAAAGTAAGTTTCTTATATTATTATATTTTCGATGTATAATTACTGAGTATATGAATTACCTTCGCCTGGCTTACAAGGAGGATAGCTAACAGCTACATTCCCTAACGTTAGCTGGCAAAGCTGAAAAGCAATCTTAGCATCAACATAATTATCACACGAAATAAAGCAGCAATTCAGGAAGGCCGAATATTATTTATCTAGCTAGCTACGGAGATTTATTGACTTTGTGCAATATTTAGCTTTACCTATCTACTGAAATGTAGCCTGTCACCCTATTATTTTATCTTGATGGCTGTCACGGTGAACATTTTCCCATCATCCGCACTTTTATTTTTTTCCGCCATCGTAATTTGAGTTCGCCCGAGTTCATTGTACTAGCCTACTGGGAGGGAATGCTGACTCCAGGTGTCTACTTTTCTGTCATTTTAAAATGTATTTTTAAAGTATTTTTCTGCGCGTCATGGGAAAACCGGCGGTCACTGGAGCTGTAGTCTCAGTCTATTAGCTGTCACTCAAAACGCAAGGAGTACGCCCTCGACCCCGCCCGCGCAGTATCCGGCCTCCATAGTAACATGATAGTAACATTTTTATGATACGTCCAAAAGTATAAATTTTTATCATTAAAAAAAAAAAACATTTAAAAACAAATTTGCAGTGGTATAGAATATAAATAATGATACAGTATTTCAATTTTCAGTCCGACTTTAAAAGTATATCTGCATGTTATTTTCTTTTAATAATAACGTGTTATTCTCGTTCCATTGCTTTTGAATCATACTACGCATTGTGTGTGCTATCAGTTGATTATATTGTATAATGAAGACGGATAGGACGTCCTCACAGACCAAGTGCTAGGGATGAGGGGAAATTAGTGTGCGCATGTAGGTGAACACGGCGTTCAGGCTCATCTAATTGCAAACTGTCACGATTCTTTGCTGCTTGAATAAACTTTCCTTGTGGATTATTCTCGGTCGGAAGATGTGGTGGTTGCAAAAGGATTGCTTTCTTCTCGTTCGTCGGAGTGGTGAGATTGCAGGTTGCTCCTTCTTGAACCGCGGCTTCTCGCTCCTTCTTCGTCACAAACTTTGACTTTGATTGCAATCTTGATTAACTTTATTCGTATTTGAACCATTTCTATTGCTTGCTGGACATTAAGACTCTCGTAATTTGGGTGTTTTGGGGTATTTTGTCACGTTTATAAATGTATATTTTGGTGTTAATCTAACGCCGGCTTGCGTGTAGACTAAAGTTGAATGTGCGCGCTATATTATCGTCTCCGATTGTTTCGTTATTATACATATTACTGTTATATTGTCAAAAAAGGAAGTGTATGATTATATATATATATATATATATATATATATATATATATATATATATATATATATATATATATATATATATATATATATATATATATATATACACACACACACATAATTACCGACCTCCAAGTAGATTGTATGCCTATGCAAATCAGCTACCTATCACCTGGTAGCGCGATTCCTAAATCCGGCAACACCCCACCCATATAAATAAATGCTTCCGGATATAAGTTCGCAACAAAGGGTAGGCTATTTTTTTATGTCTTAAAGTAGTACACAATAAGTACATTTCTTCTTTAGCATTCTGATAAATCATTTCGATACTGGTGGAGAACAGTTTTAAAGTAAAAGCTTAGTTTTAGGTCTAAAATGGAAAACATCGTTATGTTTCACTAGTTTTTTCGACTTACCGCTCTTAACAGTGGCAAAAATACAGAACAGCGTTAGGAAAATCATCTTCAGCACCAATTTCTCAATCGATAAACCAAGGAAATAGTGCACTTCAGTGTTTCCGTAAAAATAGGAAACATATTTTCCCGTCCGATCCGAAGACGCTAGATAACAAACGGATTCACATATTCGCGTCAAGGCTACCTGTTCTGCACTTCCACATCAATAGAACTGAAGCTAGAGGGTATGCACATGACGTCACAGTAGGTGGAGGTCACTGCGGTTACATCTATTATAAGGTCTATGGGTTACACCCAGAGACTGGTTACACCACTATTTTTTACAGTCTCTGCACCCACTGAGTGGCAGAAAGACTACGGAGTGATAGCGTTACAGTCTGATCTTGGCCACACACTGCCACGCTGGGCTGCACAGACCCCTGGTGGTGGGTGTTGGAACTGCAGACCTGGCCCAAAGAGAATGCGAGGAGCCAAATGAACGACAGGAAACAGGAAAGGGGGGAAGGGTTTGGCTGTTGCTCCCCTGGTCCCAGCAGCCTTGCTGCATGAGGGAGCCTTAATTGTTTTTGCATCGTACAGCTGTGATTTCACATCGGACTTGGCCAGTAAATCCCATGCAGGCCTACATCCAACACGTCTCATTTCCCTGCATGCCGTTGACAACTAATCACAAATGTGCATCCTTAAACAAAAAATAAAAATGGAAATGATATTTTAATCGCTTCCTGCTGTTCCTCCAGAGAGTGAAGCACATTTCCATTTGCCTTCAGGATTTGTCCTACGGTTACGCAATTAAACACACTGGGAGGAGAGAGCCAATCACCGCGTGGCTCCTGTTGTCTCCCACTGTGACATCATCGGCCCTGTGCATTCTGTCTCCGCCCACGCAGGGACAGCAGTGCGGGCACAGATCGTTCAGCCTAACCAGATAGCCGGCTGCTCACATTCTCTTTGCTTAACTACAGGAGGCGCCGGGGCAGTTTCTCTGGCTGCTGCGTTCTCCAGTAGTGACCTTAAAATTAAGATGTGGGGTGTACTGGTGGTGAAATCCCTCAGAACACCACAGAGCAAGAGTGCTCGCCCCGCCCTCTCTCTTCCTCTGTCTTTCCCTCTCCACCCCCTCTCTCTCTTCCTTGTTCTTTCTCCCTCTCCATCCTCTCTTTCTCGCCCTCTCTCTTCCTCTGTCTTTCCCTCTCCACCCCCTCTCTCTCTTCCTTGTTCTTTCTCCCTCTCCATCCTCTCTTTCTCGCCCTCTCTCTTCCTCTGTCTTTCCCTCTCCACCCCCCCTCTCTCTTCCTTGTTCTTTCTCCCTCTCCATCCTCTCTTTCTCGCCCTCTCTCTTCCTCTGTCTTTCCCTCTCCACCCCCTCTCTCCCCCCCTTTCTTTCTACCTCTTTCTCCCTCTCCACCCCCTCTCTTTCTCCCTCTTGCCCCCTCTCTCCTTCCCTCAAATTCTCTTTCGCCCCCCCTCCACCCCTCTCTCGCTCTTGCCCCCTCTCTCCTTCTCTCAAATTCTCTTTTGCCCCCCCCTTCACCCCCTCTCTCTTTCTCCCCCTCTCTCTCTCTCTCTTGCCCCCTCTCCCCTTCTCTCACACTCTCTTTCGCCCCTGCCCCTCTCTCCCCCCTCTCCCTCTCTCTGTCTGTACGCCCCCCCTCCCCCCGCCAGGTGAGCAGGCCACAGACAGGTAAACTCCCAGCAGCCCCTGTGTTTATGTCTCACTGCAGGTGCCAAAAGGCAGATGTGCAGCTCTGCCAAGTCAGATAGCCCTTTATCACCGGTCTGGGAGTGGCACCAGGCAATGTCAAAAACTGGCCTCAGTTTTTAAAAGACACAAAAGCTGTAGATCAAGCTGTACGTGTGGGTAAATGTGAATGTGCATGAGTGTGTGTTTAAGCGTGTGTTTATGTGTGTGGGTGTGTGTGTGTGTTAAGCACTCATGTTGATTTGCAATGATAATTTGCACTTCATTTCCCTCTGCTTACAATGCAGCAGGGGCCCTCTGAACTCCCTGCTGATGAACAGTGAAAAGCGCTAATGGAAGCACGAGGTGTCAAATACTTTAAACGTGTGCCCCCTGACCCCCGCCCCCCCTCAGGGCAGACTCTCCCCACACGCGCTGTTCTTTTCCACAATGTCGCCCGGATCAGAGCGTCACCGCTACTCGCGGACTCTTCCGGGTTTGACTCATATGCCCGGCCTACGCCTGGTCACGGTTAAATTTGCAACGCGGCGCTCCAGTCGTCTCAGCGCCGCGGACTGGCATTAGGTTTTTTTTTCTCTTTTTTTCGTGCCATTAAACCGGTATTTTCAGTCCGAAATCACGCACAATAATTGCCAGTGTGCCTCGGCGATAAACAGCTGCGTTTTGACAAATGAACGCGACCTTCAAAAAGAGGGAAAGGGAGTGACCGCGCGGATAATACGGCACCAGGCAGAAACCGCGGGAATAATTATAGGGATGGAGAAGATCACAGGTGTTGATTCGCAATCCACCGTAAACCGGTCTTTAGCACGCCGCGCGGGAGAATATTTCTCCGACAGAACGAATAAAGCGCGGAAAATGTCTGCCTTCTGCGCGTGGCGGCATTCTCGGCAACTAAATGCCTTTCTTTATTCCGTCTGCCAGCAACAACTTTCGAGTCTCCGGAGTGTTTGATTATTTTAATTGCGAGCGCGTCGTATGCGCTATGTATGCCATAATTAACCGTTAAAACCTTTTCCGATTTCCAAGCAGGAATCTTACTGTTGTGGACGTGCACAGTGAGGTGTCCAGAGTTAATTAAACTCTAAGTACATATGAGACCATGAACACTGAACATTTTACTCTGTGGTCCTGACAGCACAGGGAAGTCCACACGTATCAGTCCAGTTTGCTATAAGTCCCTGTTAGTAATAAACAGCTGCAACAAACAGTTGTGGAAACGGTTTAAAATCAAAGGACACAGAATGTTTGAAAACGATATTGCATCATTAAAGGGACCATTATGACATCATAATGTGCGGTTATTTCCAACAAACCTTTTGCTGCAGCTCCGTGTTAAAAGTAATTACACTACGTACCTTTTTTAATTTAGGTGTAAACATGTCTGTATGCCTACTTAATAATGAAACATTTTAATCCACGCCGTCATCTCAACATTTCTGAAATAAATAAAAAAATGTAGAATAGTTTATTTTTACTACCCTCTAACATTTGAAATTTTCTTTCTGCATTCCACCGTAGCCCCCACCCCAATGGTGATGTCACAGTACGTCAAGAATCCTTTATGTGCTCTTACGGCCATTGCTAGAGGTTCAATTGCTAATGTAAACAACGATGGAGACAAAGGGCCCTTTTTTCATTACATTACATTACATTACATTTATTTCGCAGACGCTTTTATCCAAAGCGACGTGCATATCATGGTCATAGGCAACTGCTGAACATAAGTTCAGAAAGGTATAATACTTATTTTGTACATTCGTTATGGACCCAGTGGCTCCCTTTCACATTTAGACTATATACATTACAACAAAACAAAAAAATGTACAACATTACAACAGAATACCAGAACTGTACAACATTAAAAATGTCCTTTTGTGAGGCCATCGTCCAGATTCAACTGCCGCCTGCCGCGTTGGTGGACATCTTGTCCTGGAAATATGTGTCTGAATGGAGACACGTAGAGATAGATAGCCCCCCAGGGGCTGTAAGGGTAGACGGAGATTATTGTGCTCCATGTCGGGTCTAACCCTTGTAAAACTATTTAATATGAAGCAGCAGCGTGGTCCGCTCTCTGTTTTTCGGCCAGCTCTCTGGACATGTCCGGAAAAATAGTTTGCATCCCCCCCACTTGATACCTTGTTTTGCCTTGGCCGCTTGTAGCACTTATTCTCTGCTCTCCGCGAGAGAGTAAGTGCTCCATCTTGGAAATTCGCCCCTCGGCTTCAGTCAGTCTTTCTTGAATTGCGTTCACTGAGTTTTTCAGCTCTGTTGTAGTTTCTTTTGCTGCTACATCAGCAGCCACCCCGCACAAAGTGGAACTAATCTGACTGATCTCGGCCAGTAGATTTTAGTGTCTTGGTCCGTTTGCTTTTGTGTCGATGCACCGCCTCCCAGCGGTGTGCTCTGCCTTGCGTTTGCATGTGTGGTTGTGCTTCCCTTGAAATGTGGTTGAGGTAGACATCCTGCATGATGTTGGTAATTGCACTTTATGTGATCGAAATATAAATTCTAATTTAGTTCACTATTTTGGTAAGAAACATTTAAATGGTAAAAAATACTGATCAAAAAATGTTTGCATGGAAAGGTCATGGTCAGAGGTTTGGGTTAAGAGCTATTTCATGCCACCTAAAATTTGAAGAAAGAGAGAGAGAAATAAACTGATTATGTTTTTTTAAACAATAATTCAGTAAATAACTTAAGTAAATAATGAAAAAAAAACAATTTTATAAAGGTAAAGATATTTTAGAACAGCCCAGTGCTGGAGACTCACCAGACCAAACCCATCACACTACTTCAACGGCTTCAAACTGTGACTCCTGGTGGTAAAGAGAATAGCAGGTCACAGGAGTGCATTTCTCATCATTTACTTGCTTAGCAGACACTCTAACTGTGAACAAACTACACTGCTTACTCAACATCCATTTATACAGCTAGAAATGTAGAGATGCAAATAAAGTACATTCCTCAAGAGTACAATAGCAGTGTCCTACTAATACTCAGTCATATGTTTAAAACCGCTGGAAGGAGGCACCCAACTGAGCAGAGGGGGCGCTCTTGTGCAATTAGGCAAGGGAGATCATGCTGAAAGAATCCCCTCCCTCCGAATATGTATGGCTGAACTGACCGCCAGCCAAAGCAGATCTCGAGAGAGCGGCTGGACCACTGCATAATTTAAATGGCTTCTTACCAACGGACACCAAGGGCACTTCTTCGGGTCCACCACAGGTAGGGGACCCCCTCCCTAGAGGAACAGGAAAGGTGCTTAATCAGACTCATATCCTGCACACACATTAAATCTGATAAAATCATTTCTTCATGCATTTTCATACTCAAAAGGAAGTGAACATTACCAGAATCCCCTGATTCCACATAGTTGTTTGATTTTTTTGTCTCCGATTTTACTCATGAAAAGCAGTGAAATACGTTAAATGGCAGTGTTCAATAGCTTATTCTAAATCCTTCAATACCTTCCCAAAAATGTTTTTGTGCATATGTAAATTCTGTCAGTGGACACATTTAACAGAACTGAGTATTGTAGATTCACAAGCTAGGCCATTTCCTGTGAGAAACACAAAAGCGGCAATCCTGTTTAGGGCTAAACCACATCGTCTAAATATCCCTTGATAATCACTTAATATTTCTGTAACTTCCACACAGAGGAGGGGTTCCAACTAGTGCTTAACATCTGCAGTACAGTAGAAATGACTCACCATTCACTGCCAGTGGGCACAGAGGTTGGTTCAGTCCATTCACATGAGCTTGGGCAGCTAAAAAGACAGTGGTATAACTCAGGAAGGTTCCAGATACTCTGCTATTCTTTGTCGCCTCTTAACCATTTTTTAAAAATCATGTAGAATTTGCTCTCAGGGCTGTCTTAGACATCTTGTGGACACAGAACTGATCGAAAATGATCGCCAACATGTCTGGTAGTTAAAGGTATTCACCTTGTAACTCTTATCTTTCAAATTGTTACTGAAAATATGATTAAATATAAAAGAATATGAGAATATAAAAATAGCGACAGATATTTAAAATATGAGTGTGTGCCACCCCATTAATGGTACTGATGCTCATGCAGATGAAACAGTGGAAATGGGAGTTTTTCTAATACTCAGTCATATGTTTCAAACCGCTGGAAGGAGGCACCCAACTGAGCAGAGGAGGCGCTCTTGTGCAATTAGGCAAGGGAGATCATGCTGAAAGAATCCCCTCCGTCCGAATATGTATGGCTGAACTGACCGCCAGCCAAAGCAGATCTTGAGAGAGCGGCTGGACCACTGCATAATTTAAATGGCTTCTTACCATCGACCACCAAGTGCACTTCTTCGGGTCCACCACAGGTAGGGGACCCCCTCCCTAGAGGAACAGGAAAGGTGCTTAATCAGACTCATATCCTGCACACACATTAAATCTGATAAAATCATTTCTTCATGCATTTTCATACTCAAAAGGAAGTGAACATTACCAGAATCCCCTGATTCCACATAGTTGTTTGATTTTTTTGTCTCCGATTTTACTCATGAAAAGCAGTGAAATACGTTAAATGGCAGTGTTCAATAGCTTATTCTAAATCCTTCAATACCTTCCCAAAAATGTTTTTGTGCATATGTAAATTCTGTCAGTGGACACATTTAACAGAACTGAGTATCGTAGATTCACAAGCTAGGCCATTTCCTGTGAGAAACACAAAAGCGGCAATCCTGTTTAGGGCTAAACCACATCGTCTAAATATCCCTTGATAATCACTTAATATTTCTGTAACTTCCACACAGAGGAGGGGTTCCAACTAGTGCTTAACATCTGCAGTACAGTAGAAAGAAAGAAACACCAGTCAGAGTTTGGTTCGCAGGGGCTTGGGCAGCTAAAAAGACTGGCATAACTCAGGAAGGTTCCAGATACTTTGCTATTCTTTGTTGCCTCTTAACCATTTTTTAAAAATCATGTAGAATTTGCTCTCAGGGCTGTCTTAGTTATCTTGTGGACACAGAACTGATCGAAAATGATCGCCAACATGTCTGGTAGTTAAAGGTATTCACCTTGTAACTCTTATCTTTCAAATTGTTACTGAAAATATGATTAAATATAAAAGAATATGAGAATATAAAAATAGCAACAGATATTTAAAATATGAGTGTGTGCCACCCCATTAACGGTACTGATGCTCATACAGATGAAACGGTGGAAATGGGAGTTTTTCTAATACTCAGTCATATGTTTCAAACCGCTGGAAGGAGGCACCCAACTGAGCAGAGGAGGCGCTCTTGTGCAATTAGGCAAGGGAGATCATGCTGAAAGAATCCCCTCCCTCCGAATATGTATGGCTGAACTGACCGCCAGCCAAAGCAGATCTGGAGAGAGCGGCTGGACCACTGCATAATTTAAATGGCTTCTTACCATTGGCCATCAAGTGAACTTCTTTGGGTTCACCAGAGTTAGTGGACCCCCTCCCTAGAGGAACAGGAAAGGTGCTTAATCAGACTCATTTCCTGCACACACATTAAATCTGATAAAATCATTTCTTCATGCATTTTCATACTCAGAAGGCAGTGAACACTACCAGAATCCTCTGATTTCACAGCCTTTTGATCATTTTGTCTCCAGTTTTACTCATGAAAAGCAGTGAAATACATTAAATGGCAGTGTTCAATAGCTTATTCTAAATCCTTCAATACCTTCCCAAAAATGTTTTTGTGCATATGTAAATTCTGTCAGTGGACACATTTAGCAAAACTGAGTATCGTAGATTCACAAGCTAGGCCATTTCCTGTGAGAAACACAAAAGCGGCAATCCTGTTTAGGGCTAAACCACATCGTCTAAACATTCCTTCATAATCACTTAATATTTCTGTAACTTCCACACAGAGGAGGGGTTCCAACTAGTGCTTAACATCTGCAGTACAGTAGAAATGACTCACCATTCAGAGGATGGTTCAGTCCATTCACAGGAGCTTGGGCAGCTAAAAAGACAGTGGCATAACTCAGGAAGGTTCCAGATACTTTGCTATTCTTTGTTGCCTCTTAACCATTTTTTTAAAATCATGTAGAATTTGCTCTCAGGGCTGTCTTAGACATCTTGTGGACACAGAACTGATCGAAAATGATCGCCAACATGTCTGGTAGTTAAAGGTATTCACCTTGTAACTCTTATCTTTCAAAAATGTTACTGAAAATATGATTAAATATAAAAGAATATGAGAATATAAAAATAGCAACGGATATTAAAAATATGAGTGTGTGCACTCCCACCGTTATTTCTCCTGTGCAGAATGTACAGGACCACAGGCACCGTCACCAAGACGATGAGCAAAACAACAACGCCACCAACAATGGCGCCTGTGTTGTCACTGTCGCAGTTACGGCACTTTCCATCTGCAACACACAAACAGGCAGCGTCGGTTGTAGAGCTGCAAATACACAGCGTGGAGAAAACTTCCATTCAAACTGATCATTACTCTCGACCTACTTTCATTCATTTACCCTGAAGAACTACTCAGCGAATAATTTACTAAGTACTCAACACCATCAGATATAGCCAGTTCTCCTCAATTACACCATTCAGGAGAAAAATATATATTTTTTTACATGGGTTTGTTAATCCTCGTTAAGGAAAATGAATGAAAACAGGTCCAGACCAATGACCAGTGAGTTTAAAGGGAAGTTTTCCTCCCTGACTACTTTCGCTCCACAACCGTCACTGGAAACAGGAGTTAATAAGCATCAACCACACAAGCCCTGCAGGTTGGTTGGTTCACATCTTCAGACACTTTTCATGTGAATGGATGCACTCCATGGGCTGGTATTGTGCACACAGAGATACAAAAGTAGAGGAAGGCAAAAGGGCTTGGGTGGAGTCCCCTGCCAATTAGTTTTAGATTTTAGCTGAAATACTGGGACATGGATCCATTCAGCTTTGAAATCATACTGATCCATGAAGAAGGTGCATTGATAGCGGTCACAGGAAGCAGCCTGTAAAAATGGGATAATTGACATTGATAGGCCAAGATTACCCCAGGATTCTTCAATCGGACTCGGCAGGGTTCGGTGCTGGATTCTGCAACTGTACTTTGAGGTGTCTGATGCCTCGATCTCCAGCCACTTCCTCAGCTGGTACGTCTCCTTACGCTCTCCATTGGGTCTCACCCCCGAAGAGTTGACCTTGTCCGATTCGGCCAATGGCACACCGTCCTTCAGGATGTATACCGCCACATCTTTGTGGTAGAATCCGGTGGCCAAACACACCAGGGTGCAGTAGTCAGGGCTGGTGGACTTCTTTGAAAAAATATATACGTCAGGAGGAGCTGTGAAAGAGGAGGAGGAGGAGGAAGAACAGAGTGAGCTCATATAACAGAAGCTGATGAAACGGTATGATCCACATTTCATGACCCTGGACCTCATTATATCATGTCTGGCTGTTCAATTCAATGTTATGTTGTGTAGTGCTTTTTGCAAAAGCCTGTCACAAAGATGCTTTACAGAGAGCAGATGGAAAATGGGGCAGGAACCAGGCCTGGACTTCCAAAAAGCAAGCAAGCAAGGTTCAAACTTCCTAGTGAGGAGAAAAAACCTGCAGCATGGATCACCCTGTCAAGGCACTGCTCTAGTGTGTGAATGGGCACCATGGCTGAGGATAAATTCTGACTATGCCAGTGCCAACTTTGGCTGGTAGCCCTGCTGGCTGACACATTATTGCCAATGGCATTGCCAAAGATTCGGGTGAAGCCACACATTTTCCAACGACAAGCACAGTTCTTTGACTACTGACGCTGCCTCCATTTACTTTCTATGAGAGGCGATTCTGCGCACCTGCAAGGCACACTGGGATAGCTGGCGACGCGAGGCAAGCCGGCGAAGCCACCGGAAGTGACGGGGAACACGGCGCGATAACCAATCAGATTACAGATGCGACGTGTAAACTGTCACCCCAATTCAAATTTTATTACGACCAATTGTAGGAAGACGTGTGGCTCCACCCTTAGGGAGGATTCAGTCAGCTGGGATCCATGACTTAGTGCTCTCTAGCTCCCCCTGCTGCACATTAAGCAACTTTGCTCTACCTTTACAACTTGGCATCAACTTCTGTCTAGTGGGCCGTTGGCTAAACAATACTTACAGAAAGTTTGGAAATTTTGTTCTTGGTGCTTCAGTAATTTCTCCAGCCAGTGCACACAGTCCGTCTCCAGGTATTCCTTGGTGTGCTGGCTGAAGGCAGACTCATCCCATGCCTTCTTGGTGGATTTAGCTGCGGTGGCAGGGGCCACCCACACCATGTTCTCGCTGTCGAAGACCAGGAAGTTCTCGCCATCATAGCCGTACAGGTCAAAACCATTACGAAACTTCAGCTTGCCATCAGGTGTCTTTTCCGCCTGGCAGCCATGCATCCACTGTAGAATACGGACATCTGGGTCTGGAGAAGAATGAGGCTGTTAACCCATTGAAGAGTGTTTTTTTTTTTTTTGGAAAGTTTTTTTTTTTTTTTCAAAATTCTGAGTTCTAGCTCAAATTACCAGCAGTGACTGTTACATCAGCATTAAAATGTTCATTTAAAACACATTCTAATCACATATTTGCAACTTCACACCTTAAAGGGTTAACACAGCCTTCAATGAACATTGTTTGAAAAATAACAGCACGGCATGAACACAGCAACCTGACAACGCTCTAGCCTCATTCAGCCATGTTTTCATTCATTTACACCAGTGATGGAAGCAAGAGAATGGACTCCTCAAAACATGGCTAGTCTGTGCAGTCTAATATTTTGGCTGTACAGCCACAGACGTTACTTAAATTCTGCGGAAGCATCACGATTTTAACTAGAGCCTCCGATATACATTATTTTATAAAAGAAAAATGATAATGATAGTTAATACACCACTCAACTCATACTTTAGTTAGATTCTGCTGTATATGTGTTAATTGTAAAACTCTTCTTTTTCCCCCTTCTGTCTAATTTCTGACTTGGAATGCCCAATCACATTTACAGTCCTGCTCCTATCTACAGCCTCCTTGGTGAAAATCAGTGGAGCAGACAGAACTCAGAACATGTGTTTTTGTCCTTAAATTCGACCAAATTAAAAGCTGTTTTTTTCCTTCATGTGGTTTGTTGAGTTTAGCAATTGCTAAAAGTAACTCACCAACCTGGGTTTGTGAAGAAACAAGGACACGCAGCGTCATTGATGCGAAGCACCATTTGACTACTTGAGTACTAATAGCTCCCCCTAGTGGAGAACATTCAGCCTGCTAATACTGAGTGAGTGTGTGTTCGTGTGTGTGCGCTTGTGTGTGTGTGCATGCGTGTCTGTGAGTGCGTGTGTGAGTGAGTGAGTTACAAACCAGGTCCACGAGGTGCTTCACATATAAAAAGTGCAATCCTTGTGTTAATTTGCAAATGAAAGTTAAGGAGGAATGTTGATTTTCTCTGTCTCACCTGGATTGTTCTGCCGCATGTGGTCCTTCAGGAGTTTGATGCTGAAGTCGAACCAATGCTCCATTCTCCTGCGGGACTGCGTGCCTTTCTCCCAGTAGTCTGTCTCGTTATATTCTTCCATCCATTTCTGCATCGGCATCTTGACCTTTTCTGTGCTGTTGCAGAAGTCAATCTGCCTGTCATCCAGAATTCCCATAGCCGTGAACTGATAGATTCCTGGTTGACTGATGGGCTTTGAAAGGGCGGTGTAAATGTAATGAAGATTGTGAATCTCTGGTGAGGAGACAAGCAAAGATAGTGAAAATTGAAATATTTGTTCAATGTTTAAAATGTTCCTTTTTGATATTTTTGGCACATTCTTAAATGCAACACATGACTGCCATTTCACAACTAAACAAAAATATATATTTTTTTTGGTCGTTGTGATTTCCAGTTTATTAAACGCAGTGCTTCACATTAATGGCTGTTTTGTTTGCTTATGAAGTAAACACTGAATAGATGGTGATCTATCCTTCAGAAGAATGTAACTACCTGATTCAGCTGTGAAAATGACCTTATCTAAATAGTATATTGGTCATCCTTCTGTCTTTTTATGATAGAGAGAAACATAAAATAAATAACAGCACAACAAAGAAGAAATAAAGAACGAACACAAAGAATACAGAAAAGGGTAAGCAGAGAATTATTATGAAGAACAGGATGATAGAAAACACCCATTCCCCCAAAACATTTTTGTTGTTGAGTTTTCTACCATCTATTTTTTTTTCTTCCAAACTTTATTTAACAATCAAACAAACATGTACATGTTACGTCAGACATAAACAAGTACACAGTTCAGTACGAGATTCATACTTTCTTAGCGATAACTGTTCCAGAACGCTGCTGTGAAGTTAGTTCATCCACAAAGGTGAAAGCCCACTAAAGCCTATTTTGTCTTTACTGTGTTTCGCCAAATTAATTCGTCCGGTTTTTGTTTTTTAGTTTTTTTTTATTTTATTTTTTTAGAAAAGGCGGGTACCGCCTTTTTAGAGCAGCCGCTTCCTTTCCGCCGTGCGGTCGCTACCCATTAATTTTCATGCAAAAAAGGCGGAAGCAGCTGTAGCCCTCGACGCCTGCTAAACATGTAAAATTATGAGACTTCAGCACCCCACCCCACCCCACCCCACACACAACCATTGCTGCTGTTCTCTAATGCAGCCATCAAGTTGTAAAAAGGCTTTAACCTACACTTTATTTAAATACCCGAGACCAATAGCGTTTTAAAGGAAGAAGATGCTTTTGAACAGCTTTTCTATTGCCAGTTTGCTTTTACGTAATTTCAATGCTGTTTTTAATCTATGAAATAAAACGGATACTTTTTGCAAGGCTTGACTCAGTTTTTAGTCATACAAATAATCAACTATCTACATAACTTCAGTGTATATGTTTTTATTTATCTTATTATACACAAATCTTTGCTGACCTGGCAGTGATTAATCTTTTCTGAAGCATTAAAATATTGTCCGGGACACCGTGAGCCCGGCGGCTGTAGGCTATAGCCTATACCGTGAGTTTGCCCTACTGTCAGACGCGCACCTTTCTCTCTCTCGCTCGCTCACTCGCTCACACACACACACACACACAGACACACACACACACACAACAGTAGCCTAACCTCACAAAATGTAGCCTACATACAACGACGTGACAAAACCCTTCAAAACCCCTAGGCTATGTCCCACTATAATGGCCACCCATTAAAGTCGGACTGAAATTGCTTGGCTTATATTTTGTACTACCCTTGGTGGTAAAATAGGCAGTGTCAGTTGTATTATCAAATCATTTACAATTCATAATTTTTTGTTTTGAATTATAAAAATTGGTGTTTTAAAAATCTCTGCGCCACCTACTTTGCTTTTTCCCCACATTTTTAAAATTGCCGCTTCCTGACGTCAGGAAGCGGTCTCATTTGCATGCAGCCTATCACAGCGTGTATTTGCTTATGATTGACTTTGAGAGCTAGGCTGCATTTGCCACTGTCAAGTCTGGTAAACATGGCACCTTGCAAGCGGCACTGTGGTGTTGAAGGATGCGCAAATAGTGACTCACTACACGCAATCCCGAAGGACACAAATGTTAAAAAAAAAAAAAAAAAAAGTGGGTAGAATTTTTATCAGGTTCATTAGTGTCAAACAACACAAGAGTCTGCAGTCTGCATTTTAAACCAGACGAATTGGGCAAAAACAGAGTGGGTTTTGCAAAGAACTGAGACTGAATCCTGGAGCAGTCCCCACAATTCGATCAAGCACATTACGGAGCAGTACGGAGGATAACCACAAAGTAAGTTTCTTATATTATTATATTTTGGATGTATAATTACTGAGTGTATGAATTACCTTCGCCTGGCTTACAAGGAGGATAGCTAACAGCTACATTCGCTAACGTTAGCTGGCAAAGCTGAAAAGCAATCTTAGCATCAACATAATTATCACACGAAATAAAGCAGCAATTCAGGAAAGCCGAATATTATTTATCTAGCTAGCTACGGAGATTTGTTGACTTTGTGCAATATTTAGCTTTACCTATCTACTGAAATGTAGCCTGTCACCCTATTATTTTATCTTGATGGCTGTCACGGTGAACATTTTCCCACCATCCACACTTCTATTTTTTTTCCGCCATCGTAATTTGAGTTCGCCCGAGTTCATTGTACTAGCCTACTGGGAGGGAATGCTGACTTCAGCTGTCTACTTTTCTGTCATTTTAAAATGTATTTTTAAAGTATTTTTCTGCGCGTCATGGGAAAAACCGGCGGTCACTGGAGCTGTAGTCCCAGCCTCAGACGGTCCGTGTACTAGCTGTCACTCAAAACGCAAGGAGTACGCCCTCGACCCCGCCCACGCAGTATCCGACCTCCATAGTAACATGATAGTAACATTTTTGTGATACGTCCAAAAGTATAAATTTTTATCATTAAAAAAAAAAACATTTAAAAACAAATTTGCAGTGGGATAGAATATAAATAATGATACGTTATTTCAATTTTCAGTCCGGCTTTGAAAGTCTGTCTGCATGCTATTTTCTCTTAATAATAACGTGTTATTCTCTTTCCATTATTCTTGAATTATGCTATGCATTGTGTGTGCTATCAGTTGATTATATTGTATAATGAAGACGGATAGGACGTCCTCACAGACCAAGTGCTAGGGATGAGGGGAAATTAGTGTGCGCAAGTAGGTGAACACGGCGTTCAGGCTCATCTAATTGCAAACTGTCACGATTCTTTGCTGCTTGAATAAACTTTCCTTGTGGATTATTCTCGGTCGGAAGATGTGGTGGTTGCAAAAGGATTGCTTTCTTCTCGTTCGTCGGAGTGGTGAGATTGCTCCTTCTCGCTCCTTATTCGCCACAAACTTTGACTGTGATTGCAATCTTGATTAACTTTATTCGTATTTGAACTATTTCTATTGCTTGCTGGACATTAAGACTCTCGTAATTTGGGGGGTTTTGGGGTATTTTGTCACGTTTATAAACGTATATTTTGGTGTTAATCTAACGCCGGTTTGTGTGTAGACTAAAGTTGAATGTGCGCGCGTCCGCCGAGACGTGATTAATTGATTAGCATAGGCTACTTCAATACACCGTGGGGATATATTATCGTCTCCGATTGTTTCGTTAATATAGCCTACATATTACTGTTATATTGTTAAAAAAGGAAGTGTACGAGATTAGACATATATATATATATATAGCCTAATTACCGACATCCAAGTAGATTGTATGCCTATACGAATCAGCTACCTATCACCTGGTAGCGCGATTCCTAAGTCGCGTAACACCCCACTCCCTTCGCTTTTTTCCCCCTTCGGATCTACACTGATCTCGTCATACATCTCTGGAATCCAACTGACGGAAATCCGTCGTAGCGACGAAGAACTTGAATCCCTGTAGATTTAATTAATCTGATAATATTTATGTAAGACTGGTTTTACCATGTGTTATACGATATAAATTATATCATTACACGTTGTATATAAATCCTACTTCCGGATATAAGTTCGCAACAAAGAGTAGGCTATATTTTATGTCTTAAAGTAGTACACAATAAGTACATTTCTTCTTTAGCATTCTGATAAATCATTTCGATACTGATGGAGAACATTTTTAAAGTAAAAGCTTAGTTTTAGGTCTAAAATACAAAACATCGTTACGTTTCACTTTCGTTTTTTCTACTTACCGCTCTGAACACTGGCAAAAATACAGAACAGCGTAAGGAAAATCATCTTGGTACCAATTTCTCAATCGATAAACCAAGAAAATAGTACAGTGTGCACTTGAGTGTTTCCGTAAAAATACGAAACATATTTTCCCGTCCGATCCGAAGACGCTAGATAACAAACGGAGTCACATATTCGCGTAATGGCTACCAGTTCTGCACTTCCGCATCAATAGGCCTATTTCACAAGATGGCGACCAAAACCGGATGTAGGGATACTTTGTTTCCGGTTACCGTTGCTACGGACGCAAGTCCATTTCTGACAGCAAAAAATTGAGCCTAAACAGCGACGTGAGAGACCCCTACATCCGGTTTACATACCCGGAAATGTGAAATAGGCCTATAGAACTGAAGCGAGAGGGTTTGCACCAAGCGGCCAAAACCAGACTTCGTTTTTGAAGCTCATTTCCTGGTGTTGTAGTTCCTGGTTGCTCACTAGCGCCACTACGGATGGCTCCAGTATAGGTGTTTTCATATCCGGTTTCCATGTAAGTCTACGGTACAAATGCGATCAAAATACAAAGTCAATAATTTTTTCTCACAAGAACAAATAGTTATAATAGGTGTATTTTATTCGTCTTATGACTGTCCATGGGTCGATTTCATGATTTATTGCGTCATTTGGGCACAGTGCCAATATTTGTTCTGGACCAATGAGGTACAGCTTGCGTCACTTCCGGAATACTGCGGAGGACTGAGCTACAGGAGGGGATACAGTCTATGGTCACTGGGGTAGGGGGATGGCGCCTCTTGGCCTTGTGCCTCGTGGCCTTGAGCCTCGTGGCTCCGGCCACATTCCGCCTGTGCTAAGTCTGAAAAGGCATCCCATTTCGTGGTGATTTCATTATGGCGTGTGCTATTTACAGCTGCACTAGACGACCATAAAATAATCCTCCTCTTAAGTTTTTCGGTAGCCTACTTAACCAAATAATTACTTGGCAGAAAGCGTAATCAGCTTGCTATATTTGGTAGTCCAGTAGTAGCCTATGCTAAAACAGTTCGCAACTTCGGCTACCAAGCCATTTGACTAGCTAGCTAACCTTAACTGGCAAACATTCAATCTGTCAGACGTGTTTGACGGCTTGTCAGTCGTGTACATTCCGTAAATTCCTGGGCCATGCTTCACGCATGTGACAAAGCTACTATTATCCTGATTTTGGGATAAACACTTTTTCAGTTTCACGAAGCGAATTAAGAGTCTCAAGGTTCATTTGCTGAATAACATACAACACGCGATGAAATCACACACACAGAATTTAACGAAATTAACCATCTTGGCATTTAGAAAGGAACATGTTTTTAGCATTTAAGAGACCGACAAGCTAGGCATTTAAGACAGTGGTTCTCAGAATCGGTCCTGGGGGCTCCTTGCGTATATTGGCTTTTCTCCATTGGTTTTGATGATTTACAAGAAATAAATAATAGCCTAATAATAATTAGAAATTCAATGTAGGCTACATTATTTTTGTCTTCATGCACCAGGTGGAAAACTTGCTGTACAAAGTGCGTTGTCATATTTACACGCCTGCAGATCAGTTATTAAAATACTTGGTAGATTTGTTAATCACCGCTGACAGTGTTGATTTTTATTCGGTAGAAAGTGATTTGCGAACGATCGGTCAGCTAGCGTCACCCAGCAAGTGAACACCACAAACGGCGATGGAGTAGGCTAGCTAGTAGCAGTTACTGGCTCATTAACTGACTGTGGCGAAAACCTACGACGATAACTTGCTCGGTTGACAGCAGGTCTACCAGACAGTTATACGAAAATTAGCCTAGTCAAATCACCAGTAGCCTACACATCTCTGATTGATTGACCATCAGTGTAGTCAATGTTCTTCCCCTGTGGTTCATATTGCTAATGCGTGAGCTAACCACGGATAGCCTACCTAGCTCACTGGCAAACTGATATGCTAGCTAAGCATATTCGTTTTGCTGAGAAACATAAATTGAAGATAACTGAACATAGCCTAATTGTATTTTTAATGTCATACATATAACGTGATTACATGACACAGTACAGTCACGGATAGAAATTAAACTCCGTAAACATCAGATAATATATTTTAAAACATAACGGCAGACAGTCAGCTAGCCTCAAGTTCGTTCTGCAATCGTTCGTTCAGGTTGATGGATTTTTCCGCACCGGACTGTCAATCAAATTGTAAAAATCACAAGACCGCTTAACTCTATGGTTTTGGCTCCAAATCGAGACAATAGGCCTATTTCACATTTCCGGGTATGTAAACCGGATGTAGGGGTCTCTCATTTCCGGTTATCTTAACAGCCACCAAAACAATGGCAGCGACGAAGAGCTTTTTTTGTTTTGTAGCGTTCCCCTGTGTACCAATTCGAAAAATAATTTATTTGCCCTTTCACAGCTTTCCCACAGATTTACTCCAAACTAAGAAAAAAACTTGCTAGGTAGCATGACTGTCAATGCTGCAAACTAACACAAACTAACTCATTACGATAGCTAGCTAGTTAGCTACTGCTTTGTGAATAAGATTACACTCGATACTGAACTTTTCTCCTCACATACATTTATCTAAATGTCTGAGTCCCCTACCAACTCCTTCGTTTTTTATTTTTGTTTTTTTATCATTCACCACTAACGCGGTTTCAGTCATGTCGTACTTGTTACTGAAGAATGTCATAAAATCAGTTAGCTAGCTATATTTTATGTTATGATTAGCAAATTACGTTTTAGCCAGCTAGCTTGTTAGCAAGCACATATTTGGATATTCAATGTTGAAACTGCAGATGCACGTTTATTTTAGTTGTTAATTGTAATTACAAAATGTATTGACGGACATCGCGACAAGCCTACTTAAGATATATCAGCTGATTTAAAAATGTGTGCGTAGTTTTTATCAGCGATGAAAACAAACAGCTCGGTAGTGAACTGAACACTGCATTACACAGGCAATTTGACAAGCAATATACATCTTTATTAGAACACGTACAGCACAAACAACATGTCACAAAATAGTAACGGTAGTACAAAACTTAGTTCAGAGATATTTCACTTCGGTATAACATAAGTAATTGTGTGGAGCCTAACACATTGTACTTACATAGCGCCTCCCCTGCTGACCGTCAACATTAACAGAATCGCTTTTCCTCACAGTTGTCAGGCTCCCTAATAGTTCATTTTCGGGACAACCGAGAGGAACAGATACGCTGTTAACGGACAGCAGATGTTGCTTCACGCTACGAAAACACAATGGAGTCGCCACCAGAAAATAATTTATGTTATGTCGAAGTGAAATATCTCTTTAATCGGCTAACTTGCTGTGGTTAGCAAGCTAGCTATTTAGCTTTCTGGCGAACCAGAGCTAACGTTATACTTACCTTCATAACCGAATATAAACTTCTCAAAAAATAATTTATAGCCCTTGTCTAGTTTAGACCGCTTAACATTCACTGGCAATGCTTCGACAATGCGGATAACATCGGACATAGTGACCTTTGGCAGAGCTATTAGGGACTGTGAGAACACGTCGCTGTTTAGGCTCAATTTTTCGCTGTCAGAAATGGACTTGCGTCCGTAGCAACGGCAACCGGAAACAAAGTATCCCTACATCCGGTTTTGGTCGCCATCTTGTGAAATAGGCCTATGGCCGCGCCCGCCATAGGCCTATTTCACAAGATGGCGACCAAAACTACGCACACATTTTTAAATCAGCTGATATATCTTAAGTAGGCTTGTCGCGATGTCCGTCAATACATTTTGTAATTACAATTAACAACTAAAATAAACGTGCATCTGCAGTTTCAACATTGAATATCCAAATATGTGCTTGCTAACAAGCTAGCTGGCTAAAACGTAATTTGCTAATCATAACATAAAATATAGCTAGCTAACTGATTTTATGACATTCTTCAGTAACAAGTACGACATGACTGAAACCGCGTTAGTGGTGAATGATAAAAAAACAAAAATAAAAAACGAAGGAGTTGGTAGGGGACTCAGACATTTAGATAAATGTATGTGAGGAGAAAAGTTCAGTATCGAGTGTAATCTTATTCACAAAGCAGTAGCTAACTAGCTAGCTATCGTAATGAGTTAGTTTGTGTTAGTTTGCAGCATTGACAGTCATGCTACCTAGCAAGTTTTTTTCTTAGTTTGGAGTAAATCTGTGGGAAAGCTGTGAAAGGGCAAATAAATTATTTTTCGAATTGGTACACAGGGGAACGCTACAAAACAAAAAAAGCTCTTTGTCGCTGCCATTGTTTTGGTGGCTGTTAAGATAACCGGAAATGAGAGACCCCTACATCCGGTTTACATACCCGGAAATGTGAAATAGGCCTATTGAGCTTCAAAACGTGTTTTAGAGACCCACGGAGAGTCAATGGGTGACGTCACAGTAGCTTTGTCCATATTTTTTACAGTCTCTGGTTTGCACATGACGTCACCCGCAAGGTCTTCTTCTTCTTCTTGTCAGTTTTTCGGCAGTGTAGGCGCAACTAGGCGTATTACTGCCCTCCGCAGGATAGAAATTTAACAATTGCAGCTCATGTGGCTTGTCCTACTATTGTATGACCATATAAGGATTTCCCCATCCTCGCAGCCAGGCAGAGTACTTCAGCGGCAGGTGTGCTGCTGTGTCGTTTTATTCCGATTAGCTAGCTACATACGATCTCACCATTTAAAAGTCCAAGGTCCAAAATGTTGTGTGCTGCGTTCAACTGTACTAACCGCTATTCTAAGGATTCTTCTATCCAGTTCTTTCGGTTAATACATTTGAGACATTTTCAGATAAACAAGGTTCTATGTCAAAACGCGATTTCTGACCAGTTTGGTGTTTCAGTTGATTCTCAAAGTCTCGTCATAACTTGCTAGCTAGCTATCTCGTGATACATCTGTGTAGCTATCTAGAGCTCTGTTATCTTTCTGTCTATATAACTAGCTAGCTAGTTAGCTAATGATCTATTTTATCTATTTTTTTTAAAATGTAAATATCGTAACACTAAACGTATCTTGCACAATTAACCTTTTTTGAAATGTTATGACAGTACGGTTCTGTGGTTGCAAGGCCACGCTTGTTGTCCAGACGTGGGCGTGTCTAATTACCATGTAAGGTAGTCTAGGTGGATTTTCCTGTAGTCGTGGACTCGTCCTTCGCTCCACTGCGCTTGCGTTGGTTGCAACGGGCAATGTGGCTGCGCCCTGGTTTGGGCTTCATGCGCCAGTGAGCACTAACGGTCTATGGGTTACACCCACTGAGTGGCAGAAAGACTACGGAGTGATAGCGTTACAGTCTGATCTTGGCCACACACTGCCACGCTGGGCTGCACGGTGTAAACATGTCTGTATGCCTACTTAATAATGAAACATTTTAATCCACGCCGTCATCTCAACATTTCTGAAAAAAAAGTTCTTGGTTTCAGCGTTTTCAAACAACAATGGCGGCCTGTTCGTAAACTTTCTCATATTCCATAGGAGAGGAGAGACATAGGTCATGTAACTGCTGAATCTTGGTTCATATTTGAACGTCTAGTTTGACAGTTTGATCCGAGTTTCACGAGTCAGACACATCTGCGTTGTACGAATTCATTTGCATATAGAATACTTTATGCAAATGAGGTGGACGCACCTACTCCACCCACCCCAGGACGCATTTGTCAAAACAGAAGGCGGAGCCAGCCCGAAACCGGTGAGCGCATTTACGCTTTGAACAGCTGCAATAAACCTTTGTGGAAAGAGTATGCAAATGTATGAAAAATATATTGCATCATAAAAGGGACAATTATGACATCATAATGCGCGGTTCTAATTTCCAACAAACCTTCCTCTGTAGGTGTCTGCGCAGGTCCCAAATGGTGTAAGTGGCTGTTTTTTAACTTCCTTGGAATGGCCCGTTCTGTTTTATTCTTATGGTCTTACGTAATCACGATTCTTTGCCTTTGGACTCAAAGAGGTCAGCAGACAGCTCCAGTTTAGTTCAATACTACATCAGCAACACACACACAAAAAAGATTGAAATTGCGTTGATGTTCTTTAGTTTCGAACTGACCGTGCTACAGAGAAGGGGCTATTAGGAGCCAATGTTCCTGTAGCACACCAACTTCTTTTGCTGGGGTTTGGCGCCCTCAGGTGGTGAGTTGAAGAACAATTCAGGATCAGACTAGAGGATTCCACTACAGGTGCAAAACACCAAAGGGTTTTCGTTCTTGATAACGTAGCGGCGGTAGGTAGTGAAGGCGGAGGGTCCAACCTGACCACGTGTAGCAAAGAAAGGCGAACACGTTCAGCGTGAACGGTGAGTCTTGTACGCGGTCACTGTGTAATTAACACAGAAGGGAAACAGTCCATATCTTACCACAAAGGGAGAGCATGCAGTTCAATTTGTGGATGGTGGGGTGCTGGGTTGGGCCCCAGGGCAGTGGATGGTGCGGGGCTGGGTTGGGCTCCAGGGCAGTGGATGGTGCGGGGCTGGGTTGGGCCCCAGGGCAGGGGATGGTGGGGTGCTGGGTTGGGCCCCAGGGCAGTGGATGGTGGGGTGCTGGGTTGGGCCCCAGGGCAGTGGATGGTGGGGTGCTGGGTTGGGCCCCAGGGCAGGGGATGGTGGGGTGCTGGGTTGGGCCCCAGGGCAGTGGATGGTGGGGTGCTGGGTTGGGCCCCTGGGCAGTGGATGGCTGGGTGCTGGGTTGGGCCCCAGGGCAGGGGATGGCTGGGTGCTGGGTTGGGCCCCAGGGCAGTGGATGGCTGGGTGCTGGGTTGGGGCCCAGGGCAGTGGATGGTGAGGTGCTGAGTTTCCCATAGTTTTCAGGATGTTACCCCAGGAGTGTTGTTGGTTTTGACTAACACTTTGTGTTAGTGAAGTAGTGGGAGAAATTCTTTGATTTTAAATAATGAGCTATTGAAGTGCCATCTGGGGGGAGGATGGGGTTGGTGTTCTGTCAGGAAAGTAATACTGATGGGGGCATGGTCAGAGATAATGCTTTGGATGAATAAAATATATTGTTTAAATGTGAATAGTCCTGTTTCAGTATTCTTTATTTTACTCCTGTAATGAGCAAAATCCGGTTAATCGCATAACCTCTCACCAGTCCCCAGTAAAATTTAAAAATATTTTCAGTTTTTAAAATTCGTATTATGAAATTACTATGAACAACATTTACATAACTTTTGTTTTTACAAGGAGAGCAGCCCATCTAGCAGTCGGAGGGACAAATCTGTGTTAGGTAGAATGTATAGTGCAACTATACTAGAGCCCGACCGATATATCGGTTTGGCCGATATATCGGCCATTATTGACATTTTTGACGACATAGGGATCGGCAGTTATGCAGCCGATGTGTCCCGATTTTTAAATTAGTATAACAAACAAAAAAACATTGATTATTTATCTGTACTTGTCTGTTCGAACGTTGTAATTGCTATTTACTAGAATTATCCAGTAGAGGGAGCTCTAATACAAGTGTGAACTGCAGCAGCTGACGCGCTACTTCTGTAATAAGACGTTTGTCACTCGTGCCTCATCCAATATTCTCCACTGCAAGACTTGTCTGCACAGATTCGATTGCTGCAATAAAGGTATGTATATTTAGTGAAAGTTTTTAATTAAATGCGTTTATACGACCACTATGTTTATCAATCCTCATTATCAAGCGAGCGAGCTAGCTAACATATTTGGTTCACTTTAGCAAGCTAGCTGGCTAGCAAGTCTTTATGAAGTGGCAGTGAGCACATGAGCAGCCTAGGATCAACATTTCCAGAGGGCATCGCTGTATTCTCAAATAAATAACCAGCCAAAATAAAATGGTGATTGAATGCATCACACATTTGTTTTTTTTAAATCTGAGATAATGATATTAGCTACTATATGGTGCTGTGTCAATAGACAACGCGTTATTGCAAGCGAGTGTGTCACCTAGTCACGCGTCATCGTAGCAAGCTAACCAGACAGTAAAAACGCCGATAAAACACTTCTAACGTGGATCATTTTAAACCATGTTATCTAGCTTTGTCGTGATAACATGAGAGAAGGATTGCAGTTGGAGAAGTGAATCAACCAACAGTTAGCGCGGGTAACCTGCACGAAAGCGCATTGTGGTTTTTTTCACGTATTTCATCCAGTCAATTTAATTTCATATAACGTTACTATTGATTCACTCATTAGCTCCGCTAGATAATGTCTTACTCTTTGAGATCATGTAGTAGAAATAAAATAAGAAAATATAATTCATTTAACTTACTGAGAATATATAATAAGAAACAATGAGGCTGTGTCAATAGCTAATGCGTTATTGCGAGCGAGTCTGTCATCTAGTCACGCGTCAGAGCGCATTGTAGTTATTTTCACCACCGAATTCTTATGGACAGGGAAGCTCGCTACATAAAGTCTTACTCTTTCAGATCATGTAGTAGGAATGAAATAAGAAAATATAATTTATTTACTGAGAATAGATACTAAGAAATAATGATAACAAATTAATAACAACAACAACAATAATAATATTCATAAAAATACATGTTTGAAACTGGAAAACTGATTTTTTTAAATTAATTTTTTATAGATGGCTGGAAAAGAAAGGAGTTAAAGCAAGGTGTGGAGTTATTTTTATTTCACACAAAGATGGTGTTAATATATATATTTAATTTAATATAATCTTTTACATTTTTTGTGTTTATCTAAAAAATGTAAATGGTTCTTTGTTTTATGTTTATTTTTATTTGTTTGCTTATAAGTTAAATCCTGAGCTATATCAAATGTTCTTAAATATAAAAACTTTTATAAAATATAGGTTTTTCAAATTGATTTGAAAATGTTGCACTTTTTGACAAAATATTGGTCAAAACATTGGTAATCGGTGGGCTAGGACTCTCCAAAATCGGGATCGGCATCGGACCCAAAAATCTGGCATCGGTCGGGCTCTAAACTATACTGGCACGAATAGAGCCAACTGTAAAGTTTGGTGGAGGAGGAATAATACTCTGTTGCTGTTTTTCATGGTTTGGGCTAGGCCCCTTAGTTCTAGTGAAGGGAAATCTTAATGCTACAGCATACAATGACATTGTACAGAATTGTGTGCTTCAACTTTGTGGCAACAGTCAGGGGAAAGCCCTTTCCTGTTTCAGCATGACAGTGCCCCCAGGCACACAGTGAGGTCCATATACAAAGGGTTGCGAGTTTGGTGGGGAAGAACTAGACTCAACCCCATCAAACACCTTTGAGATGAATTGGAATGCCGACTCCAAGCCAGGCCTACTGTCCAACATCAGTGCCCAACCTCACTAATGCTCTTCTGGCTGATGGAAAGAAACCCCCGCAGCCATGTTCCATAATCTACTGGAAAGCCTACCCAGAAGAGTGGAGGCTGTTACAGCAGCAAAGGGGGGTCTTACTCCATATTAACGCCCATGGTGTTGGAATGAGATGTTCAACAAGCACATATAGGTGTATATAACACCACCCAATAAATGGTGAAAATTTGCTCTCCTTTACCAGGCATACAAGAGGAAAGAGATGAGACAATAGCTGATATTACTGCATTATACTCATGAAACACACAACACATTTTCATTTCACTTTAATAAAGATTATAAGTTTAATTTGACTGTTTGTGAACAGTCACAGTTGAAGAGGGTTTTGATAATACATGGCAATAGCATTAATTATTTAAAAAAACTGAATTTTGTAGTCAGAATTCAAGAGGTTGTTTTAGCTAAATTCAATTTATCATTGCTGTGAAGAGTAAAGACAGACATATTTATGTCAGAGAGGCAGTTGTCAAATGCTTCATGGCACCGACTCTTCAACCAGTACAATTGCTTCAACTATGTCATTGCTTCAGAAAGCTTTGCTCTGACCATAACAAGTAGACAGAGCAGGACATAAAGTTTGTGCTTGTTTACAAAAGCCATTTCTTGTGAGATACACAAAAGCGGCAATCCTGTTTAGGGCTAAACCACATTATCGAAAAGAATATGAGAATATAAAAAAGCGCAATGTTAAAAATATGACTGGGTGCAGAAGTCCCACCTTTAACCTTTTCAATCTTTTTCTTGCGCAGTCATGGCGCCTGTGTTGTCACCGTCGCGTTTACGGCAACACCATCTGCAACACACAAACAGGCAGCATCGGTTGTAGAGCTGCAAATACACAGCGTGGAGAAAACTTCCATTCAAACTGATCATTACTCTCGACCTACTTTCATTCATTAACCCTGATGAACTACTCAGCGATTAATATACTAAGTACTCAACACCATCAGATATAGCCAGTTCACCTCAATTACACCATTCAGGAGAATTAAAAAAAAATTTTTTTTTTTTTTATATGGGTTTGTTAATCCTTGTTAAGGAAAATGAATGAAAACCGGTCCAGACCAATGACCAGTGAGTTTCAAGGAAGTTTTCCTCCCTGACTACTTTCGCTCCACAACAGTCACTGGAAACAGGAGTTAATAAGCATCAACCACACAAGCCCTGCGGGTTGGTTCACATCTTCAGACACTTTTCATGTGTATGAATGCACTCCATGGGCTGGTACTGTGCAAACAGAGATACAAAAGTAAAGGGCTTGGGTTGACTCCCCTGCCAATTAGTTTTAGATTTTAGCTGGAATACTGGGACATGGATCCATTCAGCTTTGAAATCATACTGATCCATGAAGAAGGTGCATTGATAGCGGTCACAGGAAGCAGCCTGTAAAAATGGGATAATTGACATCGATAGGCCAAGATTACCCCAGGATTCTTCGATTAGACTCGGCAGGGTTCGGTGCTGGATTCTGCAACTGTACTTTGAGGTGTCTGATGCCTTGACCTCCAGCCACTTCCTCAGCTGGAACGTCTCCTTACGCTCCCCATTGGGTCTCACCCCTGAAGAGGCGACCCCGTCCGATTCAGCCAATGGCACACCGTCCTTCAGGATGTCTACCGTCACATCTCTGGGGTAGAATCCGGTGGCCAAACACACCAGGGTGCGGTAGTCAGGGCTGGTGGACTTCTTTGAAAAAAGATGTACCTTAGGAGGAGCTGTGAAAGAGGAGGAGGAGGAGGAAGAACAGAGTGAGCTCATATAACAGAAGCTGATGAAATGGTATGATCCACATTTCATGACCCTGGACCTCATTATATCGTGTCTGGCTGTTCAATTCAATGTTATGTTGTGTAGTGCTTTTTGCAAAAGCCTGTCACAAAGACGCTTTACATAGAGCAGAAGGAAAATGGGGCAGGAACCAGGCCTGGACTTCCAAAAAGCAAGCAAGCAAGCAAGGTTAAAACTTCCTAGTGAGGAGAAAAAACCTGCAGCATGGATCACCCTGTTAAGGCACTGCTCTAGTGTGTGAATGGGCACCATGACTTAGGGTAAATTCTGACTATGCCAGCGCCAACTTTGGCTGGTAGCCCTGCTGGCTGACACATTATTGCCAATGGCATTGCCAAAGATTCGGGTGAAGCCACACATCTTCCAACGACAAGCAAATTTCTCTGACTACTGACGCTGCCTCCATTTACTTTCTATGAGAGGCGATTCTGCGCACCTGCAAGGCACACTGGGATAGCTGGCGACGCGAGGCAAGCCACCGGAAGTGACGGGGAACACGGCGCGATAACCAATCAGATTAAAGATGCAACGTGTAAACTGTCACCCCAATTCAAATTATATTACGACCAATTGTGGGAGGACATGTGGCTCCACCCTTAAGGCTGCTCCATACTTTCCGCGTTCCGCGTCCGCGGACAGCTGCGGACTTGTACCGGTCGCGCGGACGCTCACCCGGTTCCATTCATACTACAATTGAGAGTCTGCATCGATCTGGTGTTCCACGCATGCGCATTTCCCGATCTACACTCCATTCCAGCTCCATTACCACAGAGCGAATGCGTAAGTGAATGCGATAATAAGAACATTTTTGGTCACGCTGACCTATAAAACATTATTCCAAAAGCAGAATTAGACATGATATACATCGTTAGAAAGCTTATACTCTCACCTACTGAATAAATTAATTGTCAATCAAGCCATACTGTACTAAAAATGGTGACAACGCCGTAAACAACAGGTGTGGTATTACGCACAGCTATTTTTGGAGGTACCCAGGCATCACAAATGCACGTGTATTTCACAAATGGATTGTCCAAGACAATATATGACCACTCAGTCTAAAAAGGGACATCTCTACGTGTTGTATATTTATTTAATATTTAGTCCCAGATATTGACTGTAGAATGACATGGTATCATTTTTTAAAAACTTTGCCTCGTTTATTTCGTTATTCAGTCAGCAGCGTTTTCACTGCTGTATTGGCATATCTTAGGGCTATTGTCGGGTTTATCTTGTTGCTATGACAGAATACGATTTTTTAGCGGTGAAAGAATATTTTTATGAATGCCTAGCTAGACAATATAAATGTGGGTAATGGCGGATCTCCTCGCACAACTCTCTTCAAAACAAGCATCCATTAAATATTGTTATCTGGAGCATGCGCAGTCGGCGCGCTTGCTATGCGTACAGTCCACGTGGTCACAAATTTTGGGCTGCGCGCGAACGTCCACATAGGGGTCCGCGTGGACCCTCCGGACATGGGCGGATGACGACATTCACGTCACGCGGACCAAAGCAGACCCTCGCGGACCAAAGCAGACCCTCGCGGACACGCTGATGCGGAAAGTGGCTTTAGGGAGGATTCAGTCAGCTGAGATCCATGACTTAGTGCTCTCTAGCTCCCCCTGCTGCACGTTAAGCAACTTTGCTCTACCTCTACAACTTGGCATCAACTTCTGTCTAGTGGGCCTTTGGCTAAACATTACTTACAGAAAGTTTGGAGCTCTAGATCTTGGTACTTCAGAAATTTCTCCAGCCAGTGCACACAGTCCGTCTGTAGGTAACCCTTGGTGTACTGGCTGAGGATAGGCACGTTTTCCCATTTCTTCTTGGTGGATTCAGCTGCGGGGACATGGGCCACCCACAACATGTTCTCACTGTCGAAGGACAGGAAGTCCTCGCCATCATAGCCGTAGTGGTCAAAACCCTTAAGAAACTTCAGCTTGCCATCAGGTGTCTTTTCCGCCTGGCAGCCATGCATCCACTGTAGAATATGGACATCTGGGTCTGGAGAGGAATGAGGCTGTTAACCCATTGAAGAGTGTTTTTTTTACTTTTTTTTTTTAATTCTGAGTTCTAGAACTCCGCTGCTTTCAAATTACCAGCAGTGACTGTTACATCAGCATTAAAATGTTCATTTAAAACACATTCTAATCACATATTTGCAGCATCACACCTTAAAGGGTTAACACAGCCTTCAATGAACATTGTTTGAAAAATAACAGCACGGCATGAACACAGCAACCTGACAACGCTCTAGCCTCATTCAGCCATGTTTTCATTCATTTACACCAGTGATGGAAGCAAGAGAATGGACTCCTCAAAACATGGCTAGTCTGTGCAGTCTAATATTTTGGCTGTACAGCCACAGACGTTACTTAAATTCTGCGGAAGCATCACGATTTTAACTAGAGGGAGCCTCCGATATACATTATTTTATAAAAGAAAAATGATAATAATAGAGTTAATACACCACTCAACTCACACTTTAGTTAGATTCTGCTGTATATGTGTTAATTGTAAAACTCTTCTTTTTCCCCCTTCTGTCTAATTTCTGACTCAGAATGCCCAATCACATTTACAGTCCTGCTCCTATCTACAGCCTCCTTGGTGAAAATCAGTGGAGCAGACACACCAGAACATGTGTTTTTGTCCTTAAATTCGACCAAATTAAAAGCTGTTTTTTTCCTTCATGTGGTTTGTTGAGTTTAGCAATTGCTAAAAGTAACTCACCAACCTGGGTTTGTGAAGAAACAAGGACACGCAGCATCACTGATGCGAAGCACCATTTGACTACTTGAGTACTAATAGCTCCCCCTAGTGGAGAATATTCAGCCTGCTAATACTGAGTGAGTGTGTGTCCGTGTGTATGCGTGCGTGTGTGTATGTGTGTGTATGTGTGTGCATGTGTGTCTGTGAGTGCGTGTGAATGAGAGTGTGTGAGTGAGTGAGTTACAAACCAGGTCCACTAGCTGCTTCACATATAAAAAGTGCAATCCTTGTGTTCATTTGCAAATGAAAGTTAAGGAGGAATGTTGATTTTCTCTGTCTCACCTGATTGGTTCTGGTGCATGCGTTCCATCAGGATTTTGATGTTGACGTCAAACCACTGTTCCTTGCTCCTGCGGGACTGTGTGCCTTTCTCCCAGTAGTCTTTCTCGTTGTGTTCTTCCATCCATTTTTGCAACGGCTTCTTGACCTTGTCTTCGCTGTTGTAGATGTCAATCGGCCTGCCGTTCATAATTCCCATAGCGGTGAACTGATAGATTCCTGGTTGACTGATGGGCTTCGAAAGGGCGGTGTAAATGTAACGAAGATCGTGAATCTCTGGTGGGGAGACAAGCAGAGATAGTGACTGCCATTAGCTGACGCGTCATTTCGATTTCCAAACCACTTTAGCGCAAACCAAGCCCCGTAGTTGCAACAAACGTTCAAAATCGATTTCATTGGTCAACACGATGAGAGCGCTGATTGGCTGAACCAAATGACCGCTTGCTGGCAACTACAGGGCGTGCTTTGCGTTAAAGTGGTTTGGGAATCGAAATGACGCTCGGCTGACAGATCTGCCCAGCAATTTATCACCACCTCTGCGTCAAAAAAACAATCCTCAAACAGACTAATCTAACTGGAGTACATCTGGTCCTTATGAAAAAAAAAATCTAAATTAGCCTTTTTACGAGTGAAATTAAAATATTCACATGTGAAAAGAAAATGTCCAACGTAAACTGGACATTTTCACATGGGCTTGGCTTTTTTCATCTGGAAAATTTCCACATGTGAAAAGAAAATAGGTCGCAGTAAGTAATTTGCATCGTCACGTTTTGACATGTCATTGACTTTTTAAAATCTGAACTACACATTTCACGTAAAAGCAAAACGTGACTTGAAATAGCATAGGTTACATGCGTACTCTTCAAATATTGGGTACCCACGTGTGGTTTTTGAACATATGAGGTTTCTGAACATGTGGTTTTCCGTAAGGGTGTCCCTTAAAATTGAGAGACCAGTTCAAGCAAATGCTAGGCTTTATCCGTTCTTATTTAACAAGATAAACCTTTTTGGTCACCAGAATATTCCTGGAATATTTGAATAAACGTTCCTGTGGTGTGTTTCTGCCTGGTGTCACAGCTTTAGGAAGCTAAAGCATCCTAGAGCTCCAAGGATGAATGCTTGACAGGTCACAGTGTATTATTCAGATATATTCACTTTATTAAAAATAACTTGAATGTGCTCATCATCATCCATGCTGGCTTAAATTGAGATATTTGTTCAATGTGTAAAATGTTCCTTTTTAATATTTTTTGGACATTCTTAAATACAACACATGACTGCCATTTCACAACTAAACAAAAATCTTCTTTTTTTTTTTTTGGTCGTTGTGATTTCCAGTTTATTAAACGCAGTGCTTCACATTAATGGCTGTTTTGTTTGCTTATGAAGTAAACATTGAATGGATGGTGATCTATCCTTCAGAAGAATTTATGTAACTATCTGATTCAGCTGTGAAAATGACCTTATCTAAATAGTATATTAGTCATCCTTCTGTCTTTTTATGCTAGAGGGAAACATAAAATAAATAACAGCACAACAAAGAAGAAATAAAGAACGAGCACAAAGAATACAGAAAAGGGTAAGCAGAGAATTATTATGAAGAACAGGATGATAGAAAACACCCATTCCCCCAAAACTTTTTTTTTTAGTTTTCTGCCATCTATTTTTTTTCTTCCAAACTTTATTTAACAATCAAACAAACATGTACATGTTGCGTCAGACATAAACAAGTACACAGTTCAGTACGAGATTCATACTTTCTTAGCGATAACTGTTCCAGAACGCTGCTGTGAAGTTAGTTTATCCACAAAGGTGAAAGCCCACTAAAGCCTATTTTGTCTTTACTGTGTTTCCCCAAATTAATTCGTAGTTTATACATTTTCTAAGTTTGGGACTTGGGTATAGCCAACAAAAAATAACAGATATTTTTTAAGTCAATGCCTTGCTTTTATTTCAAGGCATAGAAACACGACACACCTCCTAAATAGCCTAATCACAAACACACGAGCTCAGCAGTAACAATTCACAATTAAATAGATAGCCTACCTTTTTTGTAACCTGATAAAAATCCATTGCAAACAACGTCCTTTGAGAAGTTAAATGCACAACATGAGTTTTGAGCATTACTCGCTGGCGTTCAACACGTTAAATCCATAGCATGAGTCGTCCTTGAGTATCCTACTCTGGCATTCATCCAATTAAATCCAAAACACGAGTCTTGTATCCTTTACTATTCGTTGCATTAGTAAACATTGCACTCAATAAATTGATTGCAAAACGTTATCCTCCCACATGCAAAACTATTTTGTTTGATCGATGTCATCTGTGTCTACATTTCTCATGTCAGAAAAACAATGAATCTAATCTAAGCCTAATTGTGCCATGATCACTAGATTTTATGTAGATGTTATCATTATTATCATATACTGATTTAATATAGTGATCAGCAACCAAATGAGCGATCAAACGGAAGTTAAGGCCTTTTGCCTTGGAATGACCCATTATTATTTTGCAGGCAGTGCAAAGGCAGAATACATTAACTTCCACATAACGGTCAAGTTTGAGCTCAAGATTTTTATGTAGATAAATAACTTCATTAAAAAAACAAAGAATTGCCACGTTTACAATATTCTGCCCACAGTTCATTTGGCTGGACAACAAAACAACTTTTAAGTCATTTTTCTCAGTTCTACACTCTGGCCAGTTAAGGCCTTTTGCCTTTGTAGGACCTTCCGGATATAAGTTCGCAACAAAGGGTAGGCTATATTTTGTCTTAAAGTAGTACACAATAAGTACATTTCTTCTTTAGCATTCTGATAAATCACTTCGATACTGATGGAGAACATTTTTAAAGTAAAAGCTTAGTTTTAGGTCTAAAATGGAAAATGTTATGTTTCACTTTAGTTTTTTCGACTTACCGCTCTTAACAGTGGCAAAAATACAGAACAGCGTTAGGAAAATCATCTTCGCACCAAATTCTCAATCGATAAACCAAGGAAATAGTACAGTGTGCACTTGAGTGTTTCCATAAAAATACGAAACGTGTTTTCCCGTCCGTCCGATCCGCTAGATAACAAACGGAGTCACATATTCGCGTAATGGCCACCAGTTCTGCACTTTCGCATCAACAGAACTGAAGCGAGAGTCCCTGGGAAGGGTGGAATTTAGAGTTAAAATCAAGGAGGGTGTTGAAAGAGAATGGCAGGGATTATGGGAAAAGAAGAACTGAAGCGAGAGGGTTTGCCCATGACGTCACCAGGAGGTCACCCGCAAGTTCTTCTTCTTCTCAAATTCAAATGCTTTATTGGCATGACATATTTAAAAATACATATTGCCAAAGCGCAGTGACAACAGCAATCAACTACAGTAAGAATATATAATCAAAAAGAAAAAAGAAGACAAGCAGCAACAACAATAACAGCACAAATGATAGGAACATAATACTTATTATCTATTAAGTTAATTGAATTAAATTAATTGAGAAAAAAAAAAGTATTTTCTCATCAAGAGTACCATATATATACTCATACATATACATATATATATATACATGCACACATACACACGCATACATATATATATATATATATATATATATATATATATACACACACACACATATACACATATACATATATATATACACATATATGTACATACATACATACTGTGGCGCCCCGAGGCCCTATCGGTGCTCCACAGGAGAGCACAAGAAGCACCAGGGCGGCCGGGCCTACCGCCACCGGCGACTGCTGGGGCAAGTGGTGAGTGCGCATTACCTTCCGAATGAAATATTGGAAGACTTCAGGACCAGGGACAGCAATCCGCAGACCAGATGAGCTTCCAAGGATCAGCCCACGGACAGGGCTGCAGCAGAGTGCAGGTATGTGAAATTTTCCACTCTGCTGCAGCACACCTGAGACTGCTTCAGCGGCTGTGAGCCAACGCACGCGTAGAAATTGTATGATTGCAACTTTCAACCTTTTTTTATGACTGGGGGGAGTGGTCTCCCCGTGCTGATGGCGGGCGCGGCCATGTTGACGATTTGGAGCCAAAACCATAGAGTTAAGTGGTTCTGCGATTTTTACAATGTGATTGACAGTCCGGTGCGGAAAAGCCCATCAACCTGAACGAACGATTGCAGAACGAACTTGAGGCTAGCTGACTGTCTGCCGTTATGTTTTAAAATATATTATCAAATGTTTACGGAGTTTAATTTCCATCTGTGACTGTGCTGTGTCATGTAATTACGTTATATGTATGACATGAATAATACAATTATGTTCAGTTATCTTCAATTTATGTTTCTCAGCAAAACGAATATGCTTAGCTAGCATATCAGCTTGCCAGTGAGCTAGGTAGGCTATCCGTGGTTAGCTCACACATTAGCAATATGAACCAGGGGAAGAACATCGGCTACACTGATGGTCAATCAATCAGAGATGTGTAGGCTAGTACTGGTGATTTGACTAGGCTAATTTTCGTATGACTGTCTGGTATACCTGCTGTTAACCGAGCAAGTTATCGTCGTAGGTTTTCGCCACAGTCAGTTAATGAGCCAGTAACTGCTACTAGCTAGGCTACTCCATCGCCGTTTGTGGTGTTTACTTGCTGGGTGACGCTAGCTGACCGATCGTTCGCAAGTCACTTTCTACCGGATAAAAATTAACACTGTCAGCAGTGACTAACAAATCTACCAAGTATTTTAATAACTGATCTGCAGACGTGTAAATATGACAACGCACTTTGTACAGCAAGTTTTCCACCTGGTACAGGAAGATAAAAATAATGTAACCTACATTGAATTTCTAATTAGCCTATTATTAGGCTATAATTTTTTTCTTGTAAATCATCAAAACCAATAGAGAAAAGCCAATATACGCAAGGAGCCCCCAGGACCGATTCTGAGAACCACTGTCTTAAATGCCCTTGTCGATCTCTTAAATGCTAAAAACATTCCTTTCTAAATGCCAGTCTTACAAAGATGGTTAATTTCGTTAAATTCTGTGTGTGATTTCATCATGTGTTGTATGTTATTCGGCAAATAAACCTTAAGACTCTTAATTCGCTTCGTGAAACTGAAAATTTTGCAGTGTTCATCCCAAAATTGGGATTATAGTAGCTTTGTCACATGCGTGAAGCATGGCCCAGGTTGACATTTACGGAATGTACACGACTGACAAGCCGTCAAACACGTTTGACAGATTGAATGTTTGCTGGTTAGGGTTAGATAGCGAGTCAAATGGCTTGGTAGCCGAAGTAGCGAACTGTTTTAGCATAGGCTACTGGACTACCAAATATAGCAAGCTGATTACGCTTTCTGCCAACTAATTATTTGGCAGACCAATGACCAGTGAGTTTAAAGGGAAGTTTTCCTCCCTGACTACTTTCGCTCCACAACCGTCACTGGAAACAGGAGTTAATAAGCATCAAACACACAAGCCCTGAGGGTTGGTTCACATCTTCAGACACTTTTCATGTGTATGAATGCACTCCATGGGCTGGTATTGTGCAAACAGAGATACAAAAGTAAAGGGCTTGGGTTGACTCCCCTGCCAATTAGTTTTAGATTTTAGCTGAAATACTGGGACATGGATCCATTCAGCTTTGAAATCATACTGATCCATGAAGAAGGTGCATTGATAGCGGTCACAGGAAGCAGCCTGTAAAAATGGGACAATTGACATTGATAGGCTAAGATTACCCCGGGATTCTTTGATCGGACTCGGCAGGGTTCGGTTGTGGATTCTGCAACTGTACTTTGCGGTGTCTGATGCCTCGATCTCCAGCCACTTCCTCAGCTGGTACGTCTCCTTACGCTCTCCATTGGGTCTCACCCCCGAAGAGGCGACCCCGTCCGATTCGGCCAATGGCGCACCGTCCTTCAGGATGTCTACCGTCACATCTTTGGGGTAGAATCCGGTGGCCAAACACACCAGGGTGCGGTAGTCAGGGCTGGTGGAGTTCTTTGAAAAAAGATGTACCTCAGGAGGAGCTGTGAAAGAGGAGGAGGAGGAGGAAGAACAGAGTGAGCTCATATAACAGAAGCTGATGAAATGGTATGATCCACATTTCATGACCCTGGACCTCATTATATCGTGTCTGGCTGTTCAATTCAATGTTATGTTGTGTAGTGCTTTTTGCAAAAGCCTGTCACAAAGACGCTTTACAGAGAGCAGAAGGAAAATGGGGCAGGAACCAGGCCTGGACTTCCAAAAAGCAAGCAAGCAAGGTTAAAACTTCCTAGTGAGGAGAAAAAACCTGCTGGATGGATCACCCTGTCAAGGCACTCTAGTGTGTGAATGGGCACCATGGCTTAGGGTAAATTCTGACTATGCCAGTGCCAACTTTGGCTGGTAGCCCTGCTGGCTGACACATTATTGCCAATGGCAAGGAGCCCCCAGGACCGATTCTGAGAACCACTGTCTTAAATGCCCTTGTCGATCTCTTAAATGCTAAAAACATTCCTTTCTAAATGCCAGTCTTACAAAGATGGTTAATTTCGTTAAATTCTGTGTGTGATTTCATCATGTGTTGTATGTTATTCGGCAAATAAACCTTAAGACTCTTAATTCGCTTCGTGAAACTGAAAATTTTGCAGTGTTCATCCCAAAATTGGGATTATAGTAGCTTTGTCACATGCGTGAAGCATGGCCCAGGTTGACATTTACGGAATGTACACGACTGACAAGCCGTCAAACACGTTTGACAGATTGAATGTTTGCTGGTTAGGGTTAGATAGCGAGTCAAATGGCTTGGTAGCCGAAGTAGCGAACTGTTTTAGCATAGGCTACTGGACTACCAAATATAGCAAGCTGATTACGCTTTCTGCCAACTAATTATTTGGCAGACCAATGACCAGTGAGTTTAAAGGGAAGTTTTCCTCCCTGACTACTTTCGCTCCACAACCGTCACTGGAAACAAGAGTTAATAAGCATCAACCACACAAGCCCTGCGGGTTGGTTCACATCTTCAGACACTTTTCATGTGTATGAATGCACTCCATGGGCTGGTATTGTGCAAACAGAGATACAAAAGTAAAGGGCTTGGGTTGACTCCCCTGCCAATTAGTTTTAGATTTTAGCTGAAATACTGGGACATGGATCCATTCAGCTTTGAAATCATACTGATCCATGAAGAAGGTGCATTGATAGCGGTCACAGGAAGCAGCCTGTAAAAATGGGACAATTGACATTGATAGGCTAAGATTACCCCGGGATTCTTCGATCGGACTCGGCAGGGTTTGGTGGTGGATTCTGCAACTGTACTTTGAGGTGTCTGATGCCTCGATCTCCAGCCACTTCCTCAGCTGGTACGTCTCCTTACGCTCTCCATTGGGTCTCACCCCCGAAGAGGCGACCCCGTCCGATTCGGCCAATGGCGCACCGTCCTTCAGGATGTATACCGTCACATCTTTGGGGTAGAATCCGGTGGCCAAACACACCAGGGTGCGGTAGTCAGGGCTGGTGGAGTTCTTTGAAAAAAGATGTACCTCAGGAGGAGCTGTGAAAGAGGAGGAGGAGGAGGAAGAACAGAGTGAGCTCATATAACAGAAGCTGATGAAATGGTATGATCCACATTTCATGACCCTGGACCTCATTATATCGTGTCTGGCTGTTCAATTCAATGTTATGTTGTGTAGTGCTTTTTGCAAAAGCCTGTCACAAAGACGCTTTAGAGAGAGCAGAAGGAAAATGGGGCAGGAACCAGGCCTGGACTTCCAAAAAGCAAGCAAGCAAGGTTAAAACTTCCTAGTGAGGAGAAAAAACATGCTGTATGGATCACCCTGTCAAGGCACTGCTCTAGTGTGTGAATGGGCACCATGGCTTAGGGTAAATTCTGACTATGCCAGTGCCAACTTTGGCTGGTAGCCCTGCTGGCTGACACATTATTGCCAATGGCATTGCCAAAGATTCGGGTGAAGCCACACATCTTCCAACGACAAGCAAATTTCTCTGACTACTGACGCTGCCTCCATTTACCTTCTACGAGAGGCGATTCTGCGCACCTGCAAGGCACACTGGGATAGCTGGCGACGCGAGGCAAGCCGGCGAAGCCACCGGAAGTGACGGGGAACACGGCGCGATAACCAATCAGATTACAGATGCGACGTGTAAACTGTCACCCCAATTCAAATTTTATTACGACCAATTGTGGGAGGACGTGTGGCTCCACCCTTAAGGCTGCTCCATACTTTCCGCGTTCCGCGTCCGCGGACAGCTGCGGACTTGTACCGGTCGCGCGGACGCTCACCCGGTTCCATTCATACTACAATTGAGGGTCCGCGTCGGTCGGGCGTTCCACGCATGCGCATTTCCCAATCTACACTCCATTCCAGCTCCATTACCACAGAGCGAATGCGTAAGTGAATGCGATAATAAGAAAATTTTCGGTCACACTGACCTATAAAACGCTATTCCAAAAGCAAAATTAGACATGATATACATCGTTAGAAAGCTTATACTCTCACCTACTGAATAAATGAATTGTCAATCAAGCCATACTGTACTAAAAATGGTGACAACGCCGTAAACAACAGGTGTGGTATTACGCACAGCTATTTTTGGAGGTACCCAGGCATCACAAATGCACGTGTATTTCACAAACGAATTGTCCAAGACAATATGTGACCACTCAGTCTAAAAAGGGACATCTCTACGTGTTGTATATTTGTTTAATATTTAGTCCCAGATATTGACTGTAGAATGACATGGTATCATTTTTTAAAAACTTTGCCTCGTTTATTTTGTTATTCAGTCAGCAGCGTTTTCACTGCTGTATTGGCATATCTTAGGGCTATTGTCGGGTTTATCTTGTTGCTATGACAGAATACGATTTTTTAGCGGTGAAAGAATATTTTTATGAATGCCTAGCTAGACAATATAAATGTGGGTAATGGCGGATCTCCTCGCACAACTCTCTTCAAAACAAGCATCCATTAAATTTTGCTATCTGGCGCATGCGCAGTCGGCGCGCTTGCTATGCGTACAGTCCACGCGGTCACAAATTTTGGGCTGCGCGCGAACGTCCACATAGGGGTCCGCGTGGACCCTCCGGACATGGGCGGATGACGACATTCACGTCACGCGGACCAAAGCAGACCCTCGCGGACATGCTGATGCGGAAAGTGGCTTTAGGGAGGATTCAGTCAGCTGAGATCCATGACTTAGTGCTCTCTAGCTCCCCCTGCTGCACGTTAAGCAACTTTGCTCTACCTCTACAACTTGGCATCAACTTCTGTCTAGTGGGCCTTTGGCTAAACATTACTTACAGAAAGTTTGGAGCTCTAGATCTTGGTACTTCAGAAATTTCTCCAGCCAGTGCACACAGTCCGTCTGTAGGTAACCCTTGGTGTACTGGCCGAGGATAGGCACGTTTTCCCATTTCTTCTTGGTGGATTCAGCTGCGGGGACATGGGCCACCCACAACATGTTCTCACTGTCGAAGGACAGGAAGTCCTCGCCGTCATAGCCGTAGTGGTCAAAACCCTTAAGAAACTTCAGCTCGCCATCAGGTGTCTTTTCCACCTGGCAGCCATGCATCCACTGTAGAATATGGACATCTGGGTCTGGAGAGGAATGAGGCTGTTAACCCATTGAAGAGTGTTTTTTTTTAACTTTTTTAAAAAAAATTCTGAGTTCTAGAACTCCGCTGCTTTCAAATTACCAGCAGTGACTGTTACATCAGCATTAAAATGGTCATTTAAAACACATTCTAATCACATATTTGCAACATCACACCTTAAAGGGTTAACACAGCCTTCAATGAACATTGTTTGAAAAATAACAGCACTGCATGAACACAGCAACCTGACAACGCTCTAGCCTCATTCAGCCATGTTTTCATTCATTTACACCAGTGATGGAAGCAAGAGAATGGACTCCTCAAAACATGGCTAGTCTGTGCAGTCTAATATTTTGGCTGTACAGCCACAGACGTTACTTAAATTCTGCGGAAGCATCACGATTTTAACTAGAGGGAGCCTCCGATATACATTATTTTATAAAAGAAAAATGATAATAATAGAGTTAATACACCACTCAACTCACACTTTAGTTAGATTCTGCTGTATATATGTTAATTGTAAAACTCTTCTTTTTCCCCCTTCCGTCTAATTTCTGACTCGGGATGCCCAATCACATTTACAGTCCTGCTCCTATCTACAGCCTCCTTGGTGAAAATCAGTGGAGCAGACACACCAGAACATGTGTTTTTGTCCTTAAATTTGACCAAATTAAAAGCTGTTTTTTTCCTTCATGTGGTTTGTTGAGTTTAGCAATTGCTAAAAGTAACTCACCAACCTAGGTTTGTGAAGAAACAAACAAGGACACGCAGCGTCATTGATGCGAAGCACCATTTGACTACTTGAGTACTAATAGCTCCCCCTAGTGGAGAATATTCAGCCTGCTAATACTGAGTGAGTGTGTGTTCGTGTGTATGTGTGCGTGTGTGTATGTGTGTGTATGTCTGTGCATGTGTGTCTGTGAGTGCGTGTGAATGAGAGTGTGTGAGTGAGTGAGTTACAAACCAGGTCCACGAGGTGCTTCGCATATAAAAAGTGCAATCCTTGTGTTCATTTGCAAATGAAAGTTAAGGAGGAATGTTGATTTTCTCTGTCTCACCTGATTGGTTCTGGCGCATGCGTTCCATCAGGATTTTGATGTTGACATCAAACCACTGTTCCTTGCTCCTGCGGGACTGTGTGCCTTTCTCCCAGTAGTCTTTCTCGTTGTGTTCTTCCATCCATTTTTGCAACGGCTTCTTGACCTTGTCTTCGCTGTTGTAGATGTCAATCGGCCTGTCGTTCATAATTCCCATAGCGGTGAACTGATAGATTCCTGGTTGACTGATGGGCTTCGAAAGGGCGGTGTAAATGTAACGAAGATCGTGAATCTCTGGTGGGGAGACAAGCAGAGATAGTGACTGCCATTAGCTGACGCGTCATTTCGATTTCCAAACCACTTTAGCGCAAACCAAGCCCCGTAGTTGCAACAAACGTTCAAAATCGATTTCATTGGTCAACACGATGAGAGCGCTGATTGGCTGAACCAAATGACCGCTTGCTGGCAACTACAGGGCGTGCTTTGCGTTAAAGTGGTTTGGGAATCGAAATGACGCTCGGCTGACAGATCTGCCCAGCAATTTATCACCACCTCTGCGTCAAAAAAACAATCCTCAAACAGACTAATCTAACTGGAGTACATCTGGTCCTTATGAAAAAAAAAATCTAAATTACCCTTTTTACGAGTGAAATTAAAATATTCACATGTGAAAAGAAAATGTCCAACGTAAACTGGACATTTTCACATGGGCTTGGCTTTTTTCATCTGGAAAATTTCCACATGTGAAAAGAAAATAGGTCGCAGTAAGTAATTTGCATCGTCACGTTTTGACATGTCATTGACTTTTTAAAATCTGAACTACACATTTCACGTAAAAGCAAAACGTGACTTGAAATAGCATAGGTTACATGCGTACTCTTCCAATATTGGGTACCCACGTGTGGTTTTTGAACATATGAGGTTTCTGAACATGTGGTTTTCCGTAAGGGTGTCCCTTAAAATTGAGAGACCAGTTCAAGCAAATGCTAGGCTTTATCCGTTCTTATTTAACAAGATAAACCTTTTTGGTCACCAGAATATTCCTGGAATATTTGAATAAACGTTCCTGTGGTGTGTTTCTGCCTGGTGTCACAGCTTTAGGAAGCTAAAGCATCCTAGAGCTCCAAGGATGAATGCTTGACAGGTCACAGTGTATTATTCAGATATATTCACTTTATTAAAAATAACTTGACTTGTGCTCATCATCATCCATGCTGGCTTAAATTGAGATATTTGTTCAATGTGTAAAATGTTCCTTTTTAATATTTTTTGGACATTCTTAAATACAACACATGACTGCCATTTCACAACTAAACAAAAATCTTTTTTTTTTTTTGGTCGTTGTGATTTCCAGTTTATTAAACGCAGTGCTTCACATTAATGGCTGTTTTGTTTGCTTATGAAGTAAACATTGAATGGATGGTGATCTATCCTTCAGAAGAATTTATGTAACTATCTGATTCAGCTGTGAAAATGACCTTATCTAAATAGTATATTAGTCATCCTTCTGTCTTTTTATGCTAGAGGGAAACATAAAATAAATAACAGCAGAACAAAGAAGAAATAAAGAACGAGCACAAAGAATACAGAAAAGGGTAAGCAGAGAATTATTATGAAGAACAGGATGATAGAAAACACCCATTCCCCCAAAACTTTTTTTTTTAGTTTTCTGCCATCTATTTTTTTTCTTCCAAACTTTATTTAACAATCAAACAAACATGTACATGTTGCGTCAGACATAAACAAGTACACAGTTCCGTACGAGATTCATACTTTCTTAGCGATAACTGTTCCAGAACGCTGCTGTGAAGTTAGTTTATCCACAAAGGTGAAAGCCCACTAAAGCCTGTTTTGTCTTTACTGTGTTTCCCCAAATTAATTCGTAGTTTATACATTTTCTAAGTTTGGGACTTGGGTATAGCCAACAAAAAATGCTTTTATTTCAAGGCATAGAAACACGACACACCTCCTAAATAGCCTAATCACACACACACGAGCTCAGCAGTAACAATTCACAATTAAATAGATAGCCTACCTTTTTTGTAACCTGATAAAAATCCATTGCAAACAACGTCCTTTGAGAAGTTAAATGCACAACATGAGTTTTGAGCATTACTCGCTGGCGTTCAACACGTTAAATCCATAGCATGAGTCGTCCTTGAGTATCCTACTCTGGCATTCATCTAATTAAATCCAAAACACGAGTCTTGTATCCTTTACTATTCGTTGCGTTAGTAAACATTGCACTCAATAAATTGATTGCAAAACGTTATCCTCCCACATGCAAAACTATTTTGTTTGATCGATGTCATCTGTGTCTACATTTGTCATCTCAGAAAAACAATGAATCTAATCTAAGCCTAATTGTGCCATGATCACTAGATTTTATGTAGATGTTATCATTATTATCATACACTGATTTTATATAGTGATCAGCAACCAAATGAGCGATCAAACGGAAGTTAACGCCTTTTGCCTTGGCATGACCCGTTATTATTTTGCAGACAGTGCAAAGGCAGAATAACTTCCAAATAACGGTCAAGTTTGAGCTCAAGATTTTTATGTAGATTAATAACTTCATTAAAAAAACAAAGAATTGCCACATTTACAATATTCTGCCCACAGTTCATTTGGCTGGACAACAAAACAACTTTTAAGTCATTTTTCTCAGTTCTACACTCTGGCGAGTTAAGGTCTTTTGCCTTTGTAGGATATAAGTTCGGATATAAGTTCGCAACAAAGGGTAGGCTATATTTTGTCTTAAAGTAGTACACAATAAGTACATTTCTTCTTTAGCATTCTGATAAATCATTTCGATACTGATGGAGAACATTTTTAAAGTAAAAGCTTAGTTTTAGGTCTAAAATGGAAAATGTTATGTTTCACTTTCGTTTTTTCGACTTACCGCTCTTAACAGTGGCAAAAACACAGAACAGCGTTAGGAAAATCATCTTCGCACAAATTTCTCAATCGATAAACCAAGGAAATAGTACAGTGTGCACTTGAGTGTTTCCATAAAAATACGAAACGTATTTTCCCGTCCGATCCGAAGACGCTAGATAACAAACGGAGTCACATATTCGCGTAATGGCCACCAGTTCTGCACTTTCGCATCAACAGAACTGAAGCTAGAGTCCCTGGGAAGGGTGGAATTTAGAGGAAAAATCAAGGAGGGTGTTGAAAGAGAATGGCAGGGCTTATGGGAAAAGAAGAACTGAAGCCAGAGGGTTTGCCCATGACGTCACCAGGAGGTCACCGGCAAGTTCTTCTTCTTCTCAAATTCAAATTCAAATTCATACGCTTTATTGGCATGACATATTTAAAAATACATACTGCCAAAGCGCAGTGACAACAGCAATCAACCACAGTAAGAATATATAATCAAAAAGAAAAAAGAAGACAAGCAGCAACAACAATAACAGCACAAATGATAGGAACATAATACTTATTATCTATTAAGTTAACTGAATTAAATTAATTGAGAAAAAAATTTTTCTCATCAAGAGTACCACATATATACTCATACATATACATAGACATATATATATATATATATATATATATATACATGCACACATACACACGCATATATATATATATATATATATATATATATATATATATACACACACACACATATACACATATACATGTATATATATACACATATATGTACATACATACATACTGTGGCGCCCCGAGGCCCTATCGGTGCTCAACAGGAGAGCACAAGAAGCACCAGGGCGGCCGGGCCTACAGCCACCAGCGACTGCTGGGGCAAGTGAGTGGTGGGCATTACCTTCCGAATGAAATATTGGAAGACTTCAGGACCAGGGACAGCAATCCACAGACCAGGTGAGCTTCCAAGGATCAGCACCACGGACAGGGCTGCAGCAGAGTGCAGGTATGTGGAATTTTCCACTCTGCTGCAGCACACCTGAGACTGCTTCAGTGATTGCCTCACAGAGTATATAAGGAGCAGCACAAAGGACTGAGAGCCTAGCTGGGGCTAGGGAGAGAAATTACGCCTGGCTTCTCTCCTCACCTGTTCCTGGGGCGGTAAGCGGCTGTGAGCCAATGCACGCGTAGAAATTGTATGATTGCAACTTTCAACCTTTTTTATGACTGGGGGGAGTGGTCTCGCCGTGCTGAAAAGGACGGAGAGCTGGAAGAAAAGTCCTACAAGGCCGAACCAGAGACTGTAAAAAATATGGACAAAGCTACTGTGACGTCACCCATTGACTCTCCGTGGGTCTCTAAAAAACGTTTTGAAGCTCAATGGCGGGCGCGGCCATTTTCTCGATTTGGAGCCAAAACCATAGAGTTAAGCGGTCTTGTGATTTTTACAATTTGATTGACAGTCCGGTGCGGAAAAGCCCATCAACCTGAACGAACGATTGCAGAACGAACTTGAGGCTAGCTGACTGTCTGGCCATTATGTTTTAAAATATATTATCTGATGTTTACGGAGTTTAATTTCTATCCGTGACTGTACTGTGTCATATAATCACGTTATATGTATGACATTAAAAATACAATTAGGCTATGTTCAGTTATCTTCAATTTATGTTTCTCAGCAAAACGAATACGCTTAGCTAGCATATCAGTTTGCCAGTGAGCTAGGTAGGCTATCCGTGGTTAGCTCACGCATTAGCAATATGAACCACAGGGGAAGAACATTGACTACACTGATGGTCAATCAATCAGAGATGTGTAGGCTACTGGTGATTTGACTAGGCTAATTTTCGTATAACTGTCTGGTAGACCTGCTGTTAACCGAGCAAGTTATCGTCGTAGGTTTTCGCCACAGTCAGTTAATGAGCCAGTAACTGCTACTAGCTAGCCTACTCCATCGCCGTTTGTGGTGTTCACTTGCTGGGTGACGCTAGCTGACCGATCGTTCGCAAATCACTTTCTACCGAATAAAAATCAACACTGTCAGCGGTGATTAACAAATCTACCAAGTATTGCGCTTGTTCACTAACACGCAACCAACAGTCTGTCATATGAAACTGAACGCTACGGTACGCTGCTGGGTGTCGTCAGTTTGCTTCACCCAGCAGCGTAGTTTATTTTACAACCGCAGAACGCCAATGGATGGCTGGGTGCTGGGTTGGGCCCCAGGGCAGGGGATGGTGGGGTGCTGGGTTGGGCCCCAGGGCAGGGGATGGTGGGGTGCTGGGTTGGGCCCCAGGGCAGGGGATGGTGGGGTGCTGGGTTGGGCCCCAGGGCAGGGGATGGTGGGGTGCTGGGTTGGGCCCCAGGGCAGTGGATGGCTGGGTGCTGGGTTGGGCCCCAGGGCAGTGGATGGCTGGGTGCTGGGTTGGGCCCCAGGGCAGTGGATGGTGGGGTGCTAGGTTGGGCCCCTGGGCAGTGGATGGTGGGGTGCTGGGTTTTCCATAGTTTTCAGGATGTTATTCCAGGAGTGTTATTGGTTTTGACTAACACTTTGTGTTAGTGAAGTAGTGGGAGAAATTTTTTGATTTTAAATAATGAGCTATTGAAGTGCCATCTGGGGGGAGGATGGGGTTGGTGTTCTGTCAGGAAAGTAATACTGATGGGGGCATGGTCAGAGATAATGCTTTGGATGAATAAAATACATTGTTTTAATGTGAGAAGTCCTGTTTCAGTATTCTTTATTTTACTCCTGTAATGAGCAGAATCCGGTTAATAGCATAACCTCTCACCAGTCCCCAGTAAATTTTTAAAAATATCTTCAGTTTTTTTAATTCATATTATGAAGTTACTATGAACAACATTTACATAACTTTTGTTTTTACAAGGAGAGCAGCCCATCTAGCAGTCGGAGGGACAAATCTGTGTTTGGTGGAATGTACTATAGTGCAACTATACTGGCACGAATAGAGCCAACTGTAAAGTTTGGTGGAGGAGGAATAATATTCTGGGGCTGTTTTTCATGGTTTGGGCTAGGCCCCTTAGTTCTAGTGAAGGGAAATCTTAATGCTACAGCATACAATGACATTGTACAGAATTGTGTGCTTCAACTTTGTGGCAACAGTCAGGGGAAAGCCCTTTCCTGTTTCAGCATGACAGTGCCCCCAGGCACACAGTGAGGTCCATAAACAAAGGGTTGCGAGTTTGGTGGGGAAGAACTAGACTCAACCCCATCAAACACCTTTGAGATGAATTGGAATGCCGACTCCAAGCCAGGCCTACTGTCCAACATCAGTGCCCAACCTCACTAATGCTCTTCTGGCTGATGGGAAGAAATCCCCGCAACCATGTTCCATAATCTACTGGAAAGCCTTCCCCGAAGAGTGGAGGCTGTTACAGCAGCAAAGGGGGGTCTTACTCCATATTAACGCCCATGGTGTTGGAATGAGATGTTCACCAAGCACATATAGGTGTATATAACATCACCCAATAAATGGTGAAAATTTGCTCTCCTTTACCAGGCATACTAGAGGAAACAGATGAGACAATAGCTGATATTACTGTATTATACTCATGAAACACACAACACGTTTTCATTTCACTTTAATAAAGATTATCATCATCAATAATCAAAGTTTAATCTGTACAAATTTTTTGTGAATACTCACAGTTTTAAAGTAAATTTTAAAGGAAAGGGATAGTGGAAATCACACCAGAGAAATACCATGTTTGACGAAAGTCTTCAGTATTAAAGTAATAATCTCGAAGATTTTCATTAAATGTCTGTTAAGTCACTATCTATCGCCGAATTAGGTAACACAATGGTGATTGAGCGTATTATTATATTAATTTATATTATTGTTAATATTATAATTTATGATTAAAGAACTGGGTGTCTGTGGCGACATTCCCGGGAAAAAATCACAAGCGGCGCATAGTTAGTGACGCGTTTTCCATCACCCATCAGTGGTTGGTCTGCCAGAGAGGGTAGGCGGAGCTAACGCAACAGGCTCGCTCTTCAACTCACTTGTGTGTGAGCGGCGTACTGTTTTTTTCGATGTCTGCTAGTGTTACAATAACGGGGGGGGGGGGTTATGGAACCCTAAAAAGTTTTTGTGTAACACGAGAGGTCATATCATTTGTTGATGTAGATTTCGTATTACATTTGATGACAATATAACGTTACTAAATTGCATAGCTATTTGCACAGCTAACGCTAGCTGCCAGACCATGTCAAGAAAGACAACATTAGTTTAGACAACGTTGCGCACAGTATCCATCTCTCATATCAGGTAACGTTGCGTTAGCTAGCTAGCTAATGTAATTAACACAATCTAATGTCAGGCTAACAATTAGAAAAAACGCTAGCTAACGCTACCGACCGGTACCGACCTCGCAAAACATCTCTCGAATGCAATGCTACCTTGTTGCAACGTTGCAGTGTAGCTAACTAAAGGGGCAGGCAATGGCTCTGCTACTAACCAGTTCACACCGCTGCAGTTTTCTCTGCAACATTCTAAAACCGTTTCGTCTCGTTGCAAATCATTGATCTGAACCGGCCTTATCGTTACCATTATTTACATTGTCCATTAATATATTATAATGATCGGAATAAAGCCGGGGTATAGGTGGAGCAGAGACGGGTCTGAGAAAACTAAATAAAAGAATATGGCAATATGGATTAGCGTTGTTATTATGACTATTATTGCCTGTGTGACTGACGTCACACAGGCAACACTGGTTGGATCCGGTTGGATCTATGGGAAGTGAGGTCCAAAAACACACTTGCAATTACCGCTTCTCGCCATTGGTCCCTCCAAAGAGAACGAAACGGAAATCTTCGAGATTGTAACTTTAAATGCAACAAGAAATGTGCCAAAATTCATGAGAAAAAAAAAGCATAATGAGCATATTCAGAAGCGTGTCATGAATCTCATATTGGAACATTTTAAAGAACGAAAGTAACAATAATAAGCTTTATGTTTGAAACATTTAAATGGTAAAAAAATGCTGATCAAAAAATGTTTGCATGAAAAGGTCACGGTCAGAGTTTTGGATTAAGAGCTGTTTAATGCCACCTAAAATTTGGAGAAAGAGAGAGAGAAATAAACTGATTATGTTTTTTTAAACAATAATTCAGTAAATAACTTAATGAAATTTTTTTTAATAAAGCTAAAGATATTTTAGAACAGCCCAGTGCTGGAGACTCACCAGACCAAACCCATCACACTACTTCAACGGCTTCAAGCTGTGGCTCCTGGTGGTAAAGAGAATAGCAGGTCACAGGAGTGCATTTCTCATCATTTACTTGCTTAGCAGACACTCTAACTGTGAACAAACTACGCTGCTTACTTAACATCCATTTATACAGCTAGAAACGTAGAGATGCAAATAAAGTACATTCCTCAAGAGTACAATAGCAGTGTCCTACTTAGGATTTGAACTTGCAACATCTACAGTGCAAAGCCACCCCATTAACGGTACTGATGCTCATACAGATGAAACGGTGGAAATGGGAGTTTTTCTAATACTCAGTCATATGTTTCAAACGGCTGGAAGGAGGCACCCAACTGAGCAGAGGAGGCGCTCTTGTGCAATTAGGCAAGGGAGATCATGCTGAAAGAATCCCCTCCCTCCGAATATGTATGGCTGAACTGACCGCCAGCCAAAGCAGATCTTGAGAGAGCGGCTGGACCACTGCATAATTTAAATGGCTTCTTACCATTTATGAAGCGCTTGGTCACGTTGGGTTCACCAGAGTTAGTGGGCCCCCTCCCTAGAAGAACAGGAAAGGTGCTTAATCAGACTCATATCCTGCACACACATTAAATCTGATAAAATCATTTCTTCATGCATTTTCATACTCAAAAGTAAGTGAACATTACCAGAATCCCCTGATTCCACATAGTTGTTTGATTTTTTTGTCTCCGATTTTACTCATGAAAAGCAGTGAAATACGTTAAATGGCAGTGTTCAATAGCTTATTCTAAATCCTTCAATACCTTCCCAAAAATGTTTTTGTGCATATGTAAATTCTGTCAGTGGACACATTTAACAGAACTGAGTATCGTAGATTCACAAGCTAGGCCATTTCCTGTGAGAAACACAAAAGCGGCAATCCTGTTTAGGGCTAAACCCCATCATCTAAATATCCCTTGATAATCACTTAATATTTCTGTAACTTCCACACAGAGGAGGGGTTCCAACTAGTGCTTAACATCTGCAGTACAGTAGAAAGAAAGAAACACCAGTCAGAGTTTGGTTCGCAGGGGCTTGGGCAGCTAAAAAGACAGAGGCATAACTCAGGAAGGTTCCAGATACTTTGCTATTCTTTGTTGCCTCTTAACCATTTTTTAAAAATCATGTAGAATTTGCTCTCAGGGCTGTCTTAGTCATCTTGTGGACACAGAACTGATCGAAAATGATCGCCAACATGTCTGGTAGTTAAAGGTATTCACCTTGTAACTCTTATCTTTCAAAAATGTTACTGAAAATATGATTAAATATAAAAGAATATGAGAATATAAAAATAGCGACGGATATTAAAAATATGAGTGTGTGCACTCCCACCGTTAATTCTCCTGCGCAGAATGTACAGGACCACAGGCACCGTCACCAAGACGATGAGCAAAACAACAACGCCACCAACAATGGTGCCTGTGTTGTCACCGTCGCAGTTACGGCACTTTCCATCTGCAACACACAAACGGGCAGCGTCGGTTGTAGAGCTGCAAATAGACAGCGTGGAAAAAACTTCCATTCAAACTGATCATTACTCTCGACCTACTTTCATTCATTTACCCTGATGAACTACTCAGCGAATAATTTACTAAGTACTCAACACCATCAGATATAGCCAGTTCTCCTCAACTACACCATTCAAGAGAATTAAAAATTTTTTTTTTTTTTTACATGGGTTTGTTAATCCTTGTTAAGGAAAATGAATGAAAACCGGTCCAGACCAATGACCAGTGAGTTTCAAGGGAAGTTTTCCTCCCTGACTACTTTTGCTCCACAACCGTCACTGGAAACAGGAGTTAATAAGCATCAACCACACAAGCCCTGCGGGTTGGTTCACATCTTCAGACACTTTTCATGTGTATGAATGCACTCCATGGGCTGGTACTGTGCAAACACAGATACAAAAGTAAAGGGCTTGGGTTGACTCCCCTGCCAATTAGTTTTAGATTTTAGCTGAAATACTGGGACATGGATCCATTCAGCTTTGAAATCATACTGATCCATGAAGAAGGTGCATTGATAGCGGTCACAGGAAGCAGCCTGTAAAAATGGGATAATTGACATTGATAGGCCAAGATTACCCCAGGATTCTTCAATCGGACTCGGCAGGGTTCGGTGCTGGATTCTGCAACTGTACTTTGAGGTGTCTGATGCCTTGATCTCCAGCCACTTCCTCAGCTGGTACGTCTCCTTATGGTCTCCATTGGGTCTCACCCCCGAAGAGGCGACCCCGTCCGATTCGGCCAATAGCTCACCGTCCTTCAGGATGTTTACCGACACATCTCTGGGGTAGAATCCGGTGGCCAAACACACCAGGGTGCGGTAGTCAGGGCTGGTGGTCTTCTTTGAAAAAAGATGTACCTTAGGAGGCGCTGTGAAAGAGGAGGAGGAGGAGGAAGAACAGAGTGAGCTCATATAACAGAAGCTGATGAAATGGTATGATCCACATTTCATGACCCTGGACCTCATTATATCGTGTCTGGCTGTTCAATTCAATGTTATGTTGTGTAGTGCTTTTTGCAAAAGCCTGTCACAAAGACGCTTTACAAAGAGCAGAAGGAAAATGGGGCAGGAACCAGGCCTGGACTTCCAAAAAGCAAACAAGCAAGGTTCAAACTTCCTAGTGAGGAGAAAAAACCTGCTGCATGGATCACCCTGTCAAGGCACTGCTCTAGTGTGTGAATGGGCACCATGGCTTAGGGTAAATTCTGACTATGCCAGTGCCAACTTTGGCTGGTAGCCCTGCTGGCTGACACATTATTGCCATGGCATTGCCAAGATTCGGGTGAAGCCACACATCTTCCAACGACAAGCAAATTTCTCTGACTACTGACGCTGCCTCCATTTACTTTCTATGAGAGGCGATTCTGCGCACCTGCAAGGCACACTGGGATAGCTGGCAACGCGAGGCAAGCCGGCGAAGCCACCGGAAGTGACGGGGAACACGGCGCGATAACCAATCAGATTAAAGATGCGACGTGTAAACTGTCACCCCAATTCACTGCGCGCGAACGTCCGCATAGGGGTCCGCGTGGACCCTCCGGACATGGGCGGATGACGACATTCACGTCACGCGGACCAAAGCAGACCCTCGCGGACCAAAGCAGACCCTCGCGGACCAAAGCAGACCCTCGCGGACACGCGGACGTGGAAAGTATGAAGCAGCCTTTAAGGAGGATTCAGTCAGTTGAGATCCATGACTTAGTGCTCTCTAGCTCCCCCTGCTGCACGTTAAGCAACTTTGCTCTACCTTTACAACTTGGCATCAACTTCTGTTTAGTGGGCCGTTGGCTAAACATTACTTACAGAAAGTTTGGATCTCTAGCTCTTGGTACTTCAGAAATTTCTCCAGCCAGTGCACACAGTCCGTCTGTAGGTAACCCTTGGTGTACTGGCTGAGGATAGGCACGTTGTCCCATTTTGTCTTGGTGGATTCAGCTGCGGGGACAGGGGCCACCCACACCATGTCCTTACTGTCGAAGGCCAGGAAGTCCTCGCCATCATAGCCGTACTGGTCAAAACCATTATAAAACTTCAGCTTGCCATCAGTTGTCTTTTCCGCCTGGCAGCCATGCATCCACTGTAGAATATGGACATCTGGGTCTGGAGAGGAATGAGGCTATTAACCCATTGAAGAGTGTTTTTTTTTTTTGGAAAGGTTTTTTTTGTTTTTTCAAAATTCTGAGTTCTAGAACTCCGCTGCTTTCAAATTACCAGCAGTGACTGTTACATCAGCATTAAAATGTTAATTTAAAACACATTCTAATCACATATTTGCAACATCACAGTCCTGCTCCTATCTACAGCCTCCTTGGTGAAAATCAGTGGAGCAGACACACCAGAACATGTGTTTTTGTCCTTAAATTCGACCAAATTAAAAGCTGTTTTTTTTTTCCCCTTCATGTGGTTTGTTGAGTTTAGCAATTGCTAAAAGTAACTCACCAACCTGGGTTTGTGAAGAAACAAGGACACGCAGCGTCATTGATGCGAAGCACCATTTGACTACTTGAGTACTAATAGCTCCCCCTAGTGGAGAATATTGGGCTGCTAATACTGAGTGAGTGTGTGTTCGTGTGTATGTGTGCGTGTGTGTGTGTGTATGTCTGTGCATGTGTGTCTGTGAGTGCGTGTGAATGAGAGTGTGTGAGTGAGTGAGTTACAAACCAGGTCCACGAGGTGCTTCACATATAAAAAGTGCAATCCTTGTGTTCATTTGCAAATGAAAGTTAAGGAGGAATGTTGATTTTCTCTGTCTCACCTGATTTGTTCTGGTGCATGCGTTCCATCAGGATTTTGATGTTGACGTCAAACCACTGTTCCTTGCTCCTGCGGGACTGTGTGCCTTTCTCCCAGTAGTCTTTCTCGTTGTGTTCTTCCATCCATTTTTGCAACGGCTTCTTGACCTTGTCTTCGCTGTTGTAGATGTCAATCGGCCTGTCGTTCAGAATTCCCATAGCGGTGAACTGATAGACTCCTGGTTGACTGATGGGCTTCGAAAGGGCGGTGTAAATGTAATGAAGATCGTGAATCTCTGGTGGGGAGACAAGCAGAGATAGTGACTGCCGTTAGCTGATGCGTCATTTCGATTTCCAAACCACTTTAGCGCAAACCACGCCCCGTAGTTGCAACGAATGTTCAAAATCGATTTCATTGGTCAACACGATGAGAGCGCTGATTGGCTGAACCAAATGACCGCTTGCTGGCAACTACAGGGCGTGGTTTGCGTTAAAGTGGTTGGGAATCGAAATGACACTTGGCTGACAGATCTGCCCAGCAATTTATCACCACCTCTGCGTCAAAAAACAATCCTCAAACAGACTAATCTAACTGGAGTACATCTGGTCCTTATGAAAAAAAAAATCTAAATTAGCCTTTTTACGAGTGAAATTAAAATATTCACATGTGAAAAGAAAATGTCCAACGTAAACTGGACATTTTCACATGGGCTTGGCTTTTTTCATATGTTTTTTCATCTGGAAAATTTCCACATGTGAAAAGAAAATAGGTCGCAGTAAGTAATTTGCATCGTCATGTTTTGACATGTCATTGACTTTTTAAAATCTGAACTACACATTTCACGTGAAAACAAAACGTGACTTGAAATAGCATAGGTTACATGCGTACTCTTCAAATATTGGGTACCCACGTGTGGTTTTTGAACATATGAGGTTTCTGAACATGTGGTTTTCCGTAAGGGTGTCCCTTAACATTGAGAGACCAGTTCAAGCAAATGCTAGGCTTTATCCGTTCTTATTTAACAAGATAAACCTTTTTGGTCACCAGAATGTTCCTGGAATGTTTGAATAAATGTTCCTGTGGTGTGTTTCTGCCTGGTTTCCTAAAGTCACAGCTTTAGGAAGCTAAAGCATCCTAGAGCTCCAAGGATGAATGCTTGACAGGTCACAGTGTATTATTCAGATATATTCACTTTATTAAAAATTACTTGACTTGTGCATCATCATCATCCATGCTGGCTTAAATTGAGATATTTGTTCAATGTTTAAAATGTTCCTTTTTAATATTTTTTGGACATTCTTAAATACAACACATGACTGCCATTTCACAACTAAACAAAAATCTTTTTTTTTTTTTTTTGGTCGTTGTGATTTCTAGTTTATTAAACGCAGTGCTTCACATTAATGGCTGTTTTGTCTGCTTATGAAGTAAACATTGAATGGATAGTGATCTATCCTTCAGAAGAATTTATGTAACTATCTGATTCAGCTGTGAAAATGACCTTATCTAAACAGTATATTAGTCATCATTCTGCCTTTTTATGCTAGAGAGAAACATAAAATAAATAACAGCACAACAAAGAAGAAATAAAGAACGAGCACAAAGAATACAGAAAAGGGTAAGCAGAGAATTATTATGAAGAACAGGATGATAGAAAACACCCATTCCCCCAAAACTTTTTTTTTGAGTTTTCTACCATCTATTTTTTTTTCTTCCAAACTTTATTTAACAATCAAACAAACATGTACATGTTACGTCAGACATAAACAAGTACACAGTTCAGTACGAGATTCATACTTTCTTAGCGATAACTGTTCCAGAACGCTGCTGTGAAGTTAGTTTATCCAAAGGTGAAAGCCCACTAAAGCCTATTTTGTCTTTACTGTGTTTCCCCAAATTAATTCGTACTTTATACATTTTCTAAGTTTGGGACTTGGGTATAGCCAACAAAAAATAACAGATATTTTTTAAGTCAATGCCTTGCTTTTATTTCAAGGCACTTTTATGTCAGCAAAAGAAACTGCAGAACTATAGATAAATGGCCGGTCAGGTTTTAAAGCTGAGCTGTCCAACAAATTACTCCACCACCAATACGTTAATGAATGAATATGCAACGAACGAGCGCGATTAAGAGGAAATTTAGATTGAAGGATTAAAGCAACAAAAAAATGACATTTTTTTTCAGGCCAAGTCATATTCTCCATCTACAATTTGTAAAACAAGTTACAGAGGAGGCCCCGCATTAGGGCGTGTACACACACACTGTCCGGCTTTTTTATTTACCACCACCCACCCCACGCATAACCATTGCTGCTGTTCTCTAATGCAGCCATCAAGTTGTAAAAAGGCTTTAACCTACACTTTATTTAAATACTCGAGACCAATAGCGTTTTAAGGGAAGAAGATGCTTTGAACAGCTTTTCTATTGTCAGTTTGCTTTTACGTAATTTCAATGCTGTTTTCAATCTATGAAATAAAACTGATACTTTTTGCAAGGCTTGACTCAGTTTTTAGTCATACAAATAATGAACCATCTACATAACTTCAGTGCATATGTTTTTATCTATCTTATTTTAACACCAAATAAAATAACGTTTTTGTTTTAAGTGAGCCTCTTATCACTCAACAGAAAAAGACACAAAACAAAACTAACAGCACCCGCATTAAAGAACAATAAGTGCAATTCTTGTGCAAAAGTCTCTAGAGTGCTTTTCACTTTTTCTGCTTTTTGGCAGTGAAACCATATGCCTGAAGCTTGGGTACACCTGATACCCGTTACAGGGTTATATCTGTGGGACTAATAGGCGATTTAACACTAGAACCGCGGCGAAGTTAATCGGCGGATTACCGCGGAAGTGACGCTTTTAGTTTTAAATGAAAAAAAATGCATGTGTATTTCATTTTGAAAATCGGTACGGGTTAATTTAAGGCAGGTCTTTAGAATCATAGGGATACTTGACTTTGTGTTTTTCGTT